>JAANYP010004979.1:0-93922 GCA_020465985.1 Centrapalus pauciflorus | reverse complement strand
ATGTGGACGCCACGTGTGTGTCATGTAAGCATATCAACCTATTATAACCGGTAATGTCCTAATTTCAAAAGATTTTACCGGTTAGAGGTTTTTTGTCAACGAAAAATGGTTAGGGGTTTTAATCACAAAAATGGTCCAACTTTAGGGTTTTTTACGCAATTATCCCTTTTTTTATGGCCATTTTCATGGTTTTTGCACAGGCCTCTAAAATCAATAGGACGGCCCTGCCACCACCACCTCCACAACTATCATAGCAGTGAGCTCGTAACACTGACTATAAAGTAAAGAAAAGCACAAAAAAGGGTTTAAGGGTTTCTTTTTTATCTTGGTTTGGCATATCAACTCTGTTTTTGAGTCTGTGAACAATCATCCAAGATGATGAACACCTCAGAGGAATGGAAAGGCTTGTGGCCAATCTCTTCCGTCTACTCTCCGCCGCTCCTCCTCTCCCCCGCCGTCGTAAAAAAAATCGGACCTTTGATATTTAACCCCTCTCCCAAACCACAAACTCATCATCATCTTTTCAATTCATCTTCCGTTTCTCCTCAAATCCCTCTTCCTTTCCCTAGTCTTTCTCTCTCTAGATTCCTCAATGCATCATCTTCTATCCTTCCTTCAACCACCACTTCTATTGCCTCGCAAATCTCATCGTCTTCTTCCAACATCGACCGACTTTTAGCACACAATTCCCTTCAATTGCTGCGATGCCCCGGAACAAATACGATTCTGGCATTCTTTCCCACCGGTTCCAATGCAGATCAAGTTGGGTTTGTTGTATTGTCTGTTGAGAATTCCCAATTGAAAGTTAGAAGAAATTATGGGGAAACTGAAGTTTTTACTTCCAATAATGCATTGAGTCATCGGATTGTCAAGATTTCAGTGAATACGCTTGCCGATTGTGATTATACTTCAGGTAATTTTGTGTTCAATCAATTGTGTAAATTTACTTAAAATATGATTTTTAGTGCAGTTACCTTATATCAAACAAACTTTCGATGTTATGGGCAATTTACCCGTTTGATAGTGCACATTGCATGTAAAGGTTGTGGATTTTGCTGCATATTTGATTTCTATTTCCATTAGTGAAACATGCTTTCAAAGTCAATGATGAACCCTACTTATAAGTTTATCAACTGGCAGTTTATATATGATCCTTTTAATAGAAATTTGACTAAAATCACCTTAGGATGCAATTTGTTGAGGCAATATATTCTAGGTCTGGCCGCTCGATTTGTTAGAACTTTCACATGTTAGCATTGGATCGAAAGATAGCTATAGTTTATGTTGTCAAACAAGGTCTGTTTGTTTTGGTGTTAATTGTACAAGTCAATAATTTTGTTTGTTTAGCTTTTGAAATGTGAGAACTTGCTGATTTGTTTCAGGTGATTCTTTTGATTCTACTATTGGGTACATGTTGGTTTGCACAAACTATTCTGTTTATTACTACGGTATTAGAATTAGGACAGAGGGGTCTGGTAAAATTACACCGGGTTTGGAATTATTGGGTTACAAATTGTTCAAAAGTTATGCAGTTGTTCATGCTTCTTGGAGCCCACATCTGCCCGAAGAGAGTTTGGTGTTACTAGAAAGTGGTGATTTGTTTTTATTTGATTTGGGTTCTTGTTTTGGACCCTCAATAACGTCTCCACGTTTGATTGGGAAGAAATTAAAAGTGTTATGGGATCTGTCTGTGATTTCCCAGGATAGTGGTTGGTTGAGCTGCGATTTCAGCTGGCATCCAAGAGTGCTGATAGTTGTTCACTCGAGTATCGTTTTTCTTGTGGATTCTAGGTCCGAGAAGTGCAACATAACCACTTTGTTAACACTTGGCCCTGAGGGTGTAGGAAATGATAAATTTGTTGCCTTCTCTAGTGTGGCTCCTGACCGTTATTATTTTACTTTGGCTTCCAATCACATGGTTTTTCTTTGTGATTTACGAAAACCAATGATTCCACTTCTACGTTGGGCTCACAATGTTGCTAATCCGAGCTATATTACTGTTTCGAAATTGTCGGAACTGAGGTCACTATCTCTAGATGTTACATACAGCTGGGCTTCTGAAGCAGGTTATGGTATTATATTAGGGTCTTTCTGGAACTGTGAATTTAGTCTTTTTTGCTACGGTCCGGATGCGAGAGAGTCTGTTTCTTCACAAGTATCCGGTTGGAGTAAATCTATTTATGCATGGGGACTTCCTTCTGATCTTTCACTGGTTACACCTGAATGTCGCTGTGGTAGTTGCGTTGTCAAAGAGGAGTTTTGTAAGGACATGCTTCCTCCTTGGATTAAATGGCAACAGAAGAAAGAATTCGTTTTGGGTTTCGGCATTCTTGACTCAGAAATCGCATCTCAATTGTTCGAACAAGATAAGTTTGGTGGGTTTACGTTAATTACAATGACCACTACAGGAAATCTTGAATCACATCGATATTGTGCCTGGTGGGACTACTCCCTAACTTCGGAAAAGGGCCATGCCGATCAAGCTTTGGGTTTAGAAGATTCTGTTTTGTATGAGACATGTGATGAAGAATACAAGTTTCCAAAGGCTTTTCAATACTTGAAATTGGACTGGCTTGATGGATACTTAAAATCTGATCTTGCGCGAATCTTGAGTGGAGAACTTGTTAAAAACCTAGAGAACGGAAGCTCTACAAAGGCTTATTTTGGGAAAGATTTTCATGAAAACATATGCCAAACGTTGAACAAGTATGGTTCTGGTGGATCTCGAGAGTCTCTAAATATTCATGATGTTTTCAGTGACATAAGCTTGCCAACTAGCATACATGAGATTGCTTTAAGGATTGTGTCGTCAAATCTACCAAAAAAAATATTACGATTAGGCTTTTCTACATATTCAAATCTACCGGAGGGCCCCATGAAATTAAAGCATGTACCTTTTGAGTTCTTGGAAGTTCCGTGGCACCAATGTCACTTACCTCCGTTTTTCTTTCGATTTCCATCATTTCGTGGTAGCAAGTGGTCGGACAAGCTAAAGCCTGGTAACTCTCTTGTGGGTCCTGTTATTCCCATCCCGTTTTTGATGACTTTTCATAAAGCCCGTACGTTAAAAACAGATATTCTCCCTGCTGACTCAGAAATCGACCTCGAGTGTGATGAAGTAATGAGAGTAGCTAATGAAGTTACTGGACCGGCTTTTCAAAGTTGTAATGGCAATGCTGTTTCTCTTGCTGACGACAATGACGATGTGTTTAATGATTCCCTAGATCTACAAACGTTTGCTTCATACAAGCCTGTTGCTTTATCTAGCAAACTGGCAAAAGAGGATCAAATGATGGATGATTCTGTTTTTGAAGATGAGAAGCATACAAATCTAGTTTTTGGAGTCGGGCACGAGGACGTGAACGGGCTTTTTGAGTCGAGTTGCCCGTTGAAATTTAAATTTTCCGAACAAGACACAAGTTTTGGGCCAGAAGAAATGAAAGCATACAAGTTACTAAAGAGGCAGTATTCCAATTTTAAAGACAGTTTTAGAAGTTATCAAGACTACATGACTAAATCTAACATCCACAAGTAAATGATCAATTTCAGTGGTTTACTTTTCTCACTTCTATTATTTATTTTGTCTTTTGATGCTTACCTGGTATTACTAGGTCATGAAAACGCGGCAATCATAACCGTATCCCCGCCACTGCTGCAGTAAACCGTCGCCGCCCGCCCCTTTGAACAACACAGGTTTGTTTTTTTTTTTTTGTTTTCCCCCTTAATACGATTTCAGTGTTCTTGTTATAGACTGACTTTTGCCTTTTGCGTAAGTGAGATTTTGAACAACTGTGACAAGCATGGTGCTTACTTTTGCCTTTACATTTCCAAAATTTAACAAAAATCCTTGCTCCACTTTTTCCTGTCATTATCAAAATGATGGTTGATTTGGGATAAACCAATTAACAGGGTTAGCGAGTCAGATGAATATGCAATGTGGAGAAATATTTATCTTTAGTCCTAAAATTGAAAAGGGTTACGAGTTTGGTTTCTTCCAAATCCATAAAATTGAAAATATTTATCTTTAGTCCTATAAAATTGAAAAAAGCTGCTACACGATGGATTCTCTCCCAAATCCAAACACAGCTTTATGCCTTCTGTTTTTTTAAAACTCATTTCAGCATCAATCTTTCTGTTTTTCAGCAGCCAAAACAGAGGGATAAATAACAATTTAGAAATACAAATGATCACATAAACATCAAAGATGATATAATATCAAGGTTGAAGGCCATTTAGTATTCTTGGCCTCATTTACGGACAAAAACATTACTCCATAATCTTTCTGTTTTTAACCAATTTGAGCAGCAAGAACAGAGTTTTATGAGCAAGTATTTGTTATATTTGGGTTCAGATTTGTTCAGGTCATAAAAATGAATTGTGTGTGATTGTTGCTTCAAGCCAGATTTGTTCACTTCAAGTCATAACTGTGCGTGATTATTGCTGACTTTGAAGTGTTTTGTGTCGACTAGTCATTCAGATTAGCACTTGGAACATGAAAATAGTTAATATTAAGCACGAAGGATCTGCCGACCACTTTTTTGTTAATGCTTAGTTGCTGACTTGCTGTAGCTTAAAAATGGATAATGTCACTATGGTTTTAGTTTGATGAAGTACTTAATTATATATGTGAAATGCATAGTGAATTGTTTGTAAGGTATATTTATTAACAACAGAACACAATGCTGTTTGCTGTATTGTAAATATTTTTAGTTTGGCTGAGGCATTAAGAGAGTTGGGTAAGTTTGCCAGAAGCTTCCCTAACTAATAAATGGGTGTATTTTTGTCAACAGGGGGCTCTAATCAATAGGGCTATATGGTATTCTCGACTTTTGCTGGTCGAACGTTTGTTTTGTTTAGATTTGGCCTGCTGAGTTGCTTTAGTTCTTTTTTTTTATAATGTCTTTTAAGATGGTTTATATTTTGGCATATATAGAAAGCTTATCTTACTCTGTTGGGAACATCTGAATAGTGAATGGTATGATTGTGAAATTACTTTCCGGAACAAGGACTTCTGGATGTCAAAAGCTCCGGGAAATATAGGTGATGGTGAAATATAATTTTCTTTTTTTGGTGTCTTTTTTTTTTTCATTATAATATAGAATTATTAGCATATTATGTTTTGGATAGCAAATTTGCTTGTCACCTTGTTAATCAAATTGTTTAAAAGCATTTTTTACTTGGTACTAATTTTTTGGCTATGAAATTGAAATGGGTTTTGGAATTTGGCTTTTTCGAACATGGGTTTTGTTTCTTTTGAGTTCTTACTTGATTGATGGCCTTAAGTTTGGTGATTTTGTTGTAGAATTTGTGTATCTATGAATTATATTGTTTGCTTTATATTGTAGGATTTGTGTATCTATGGTTTGATGGCCTTAAGTTTGGTTAGCGTTCTACTTTTCCTGTTTGTAACCTGATGCTGAGTGGTTAAGTTTTCTGCCATAAACAGTGGACGAAGAGAAGATGCAATCAGGATTGGTTCTGCTGGTGTTGTTAGGCGTCAAGCCGTTGATATCTCTCCCCTGAGATGTGTCAACCAGGCTATCTATCTTCTTACCACCGGTGCGCATGAGAGTGCGTTCAGAAATGTCAAGACCATTGCTGAGTGCGTTGCTGGTGAGCTCGTCAATGCTGCCAAGGGCTCACCAAATAGGTATTGTACTCCATGTTTATTGCTTGGTATTCTGGTTCTCTATTTTGACTTTTTGAGTTGCAACTTTATTTCACACCCACAACTAGATCTTTGTTTTCTGTCAAACAAATCTAACCATAAAATGAAATAACAGTATTTGTTCACGATGCAGTAAACTTGTTGTATCATGCTCAATGTAATTATCCGATGCTGATTGGTTTTACTTTTGTGCAGCTATGCTATTAAGAAGAAGGATGAGATCGAGAGGGTTGCAAAGGCCAATCTTTGAGGAACCATCTTTGGAGTGTGCATGGTTTTGGTAGCTATTGTTTTGTATTTCGTGACAATATTCGCTTTCCAGAATGAGTTTGAGTTGCAATATTTATCTATGTTTGCTTTATATTGGGACAATTATGAAGATTGATTTTAGTTGTTATGATAATTTATTTTGTATGCTTTGGTGTATTTGTAAGAAGTTTTTAAATAGAATTAATTGATCATGATGCATTTTCTCTTAAAATTAAATTTTCATTTCATAATTTAAATATGTCAATAGATTAATAATTTATTACGTAAAAGTATTTTATTTAAATTAAAAAAATTAACATTTTAATACTAAAAACTATGAAATTAATAAATTGTATGTAATAAGACATTTTATTTTTTAACAAACAAACAATCTTATCTAAACGGAATTTAGACTTTTTTAACATATTATCAAACAGACGGTAAAATTTGGATGGAATCAGAAAGGACTTGTATTCCAAATATATTTATCGTATTCTTTGGAAAATTCATATTTTCATTAGGTTTGCTACTTCATTGATGCACTAAGAAATATCTAGTTTATGATAAAATTTTAAAAATAAACAAAATGTCTTTTTAAATATTTAGTTTATGATAAAATATTTTTTTAAAAAAGAATTAATAATGTGTCGTTTCATCATATTGATAAGATATCCACTAATATAAACGATTAATAGTAGTACTTATTATTAAGGTATATTTTCAAAAACCAACTGAGTTTATATCACTATAATTGTAATTCGTATCTATACTTATAATAAAAGATAATATTATTTGTCTTAATGCATTTTTCAACCCATAGTATTTTTTTTTATTTTTTTTGATTTTATCATCAATCTAAACTAAATTTAAATATTATTTTATTTATATTTATCGATGTGTTTATTTAGAAAAAAAAATATATTGTCTATCTATTTAGTGAAAAATATTTTATATGTTTATTAATTTATTAAAATGATATGGTAATCAACATAATTTATTATATAAGTTTTAATATACAGAGTTTTAGAAAAATGATATATAGTTAAAAAATAATAGTTTTGACAAATGATACAGAATAATACACCTACTCTTGTTATTTCTAAAAGAATTAATATTTATATATTTCAATAATGATTTATATATATTTTACATAAACAATTACTTATTAAAATATTCATGTAATAATGAAAAAACCAAAGGGTCTTTGGCCTGGTGGTAAGATGGTGGAGTTATAAGCAAGAGGTCACGGGTTCGATCTCCGTCGTAGGTAAGTTGAAATTTAGGTGGAGTAAGAATAAGAAAGTTTGGTGGTAAATGACTAATTTAGGAGTAGGAGTAGGATAGTTTGCTGTTAAAAAAAATGTAATAATGAAAAGTTTGTAATTTTAATTACACAACTTTTTATTTAATTTTAGTTAATTTACCTAACATAAATCGTGAATACTAAATGTTGTAAGTGGTCCAACCATGAGAAAAATAAACATGTGATTTATTAATAATATTCAAAAAAAAAATGTAATAATGAAAAGTTTGTAATTTTAATTACACAACTTTTTATTTAATTTTAGTTAATTTACCTAACATAAATCGTGAATACTAAATGTTGTAAGTGGTCCAACCATGAGAAAAATAAACATGTGAGTTATTAATAATATTTTGTTTAAATAATATTTCTACAAAAATCAATTTGTTACTAAAAACATTTTATTATTTATCACAATTACAGATGATAATTTCGACTCCAAACATCTAAACGGATCGAACGGGCCAAGTAATCATACTAATAATAATATATTTGATAAAGAATTAAATCATAATTTGTTAAATAATATTTTAAATTTAAAATCAAAAATAAAAATTTAATAAAAGAACCAAACTTAAAATTAAATTAAATAATGGATGGCCAAACTTGTAATTGATTAAATATAAAATTATCATTTTTAAAAAGTTCGTTTCAGCAAGTAAAATATGTAGAATATCTATGTAATATGTGACACCATTGCCACAACAACCACCAATTTACTAAAACACCCAGGATTAAACATCAAACACAATTACATAATGATCTGATAACCTAATTAAGTGCGGAAGCATTAAAACACATAATTTAAAGTAGTGCAACAGTGTCAAACACCCTACTGTGCTACAATGTACCAAGTCTAAATCTACACACCCAGATAATTTATTACAACATCAAGAATATATTACAACATTGTCTCATAACATGATTACCGATTAAGTAATACCAAATCTTCCGAATCTTCACAATCGACCTAACTAGATGGTCCGACGGTAGACTTTCCTTTTCCTGTAAAAAACAGAGCAACTGAGGTATAAGCAAAGGCTTAGTGAATACAAAGATTACGCATTTTATAAATTTTTATGAAGCCCAAGGATAACACAGATGACCAACATCGGATATCCTCTTCGTACACTAAGTACGGACCAGAGCCGCAGCCCCTTCGAGCCCAAAGCTCGGCATTTAAACATACCATCTGAGACAAACGTACGATCGGGGATGACATACTGCCTACCGGGCCTAGGAGTGGATCAGCTCCAGGTCATATAGCGCAGTAACATCAGAGTAATCGATGCGACCCACCGGTCCATCAATAGATGCACAACAATCGAAAGGACATGCAACAAGTAGGAATGTGCATCTAAATCTACGCAAGTTAGTAGAATTTCCAAACAAATAATTGAAGCAACAGGTCTCAGCAGGCAAAGCTTAACATAAAACAAATATAAACATGCGGAATCTACTGTACTCACAGTGGGTGCGTTATTAAACTTTAAGCAATTTTATTTCTCTTCGGGCTTTCAACCGGACTCCCCAAGTACCCCACTGTGGGTTAAATAACACCACAAGGGACCTGTTACATATCCATATGATAAACATATCATTATTACGTGTTCTTTAACAAATTGGCATCAATTTGTACAATCATAAGTATTACAACATTCGGAACCAACACCCGAAATTCATATTTAATTCTCTTACTTGATGGATTAATTATTCTCAATGTATCCCTTTAATAATATCTTCAATCTCTCATTTTATAATGAGTCTCACCAAGTTTCACAATTTATTGTGTTAACCCGCCCAAATTATATCGAAGTTTATACCTTTAATCTCCAATTTTTGAGATTGCCAAAAATGTCCAACCATTTATACTTAATTTCATCAATAAAACCCAACCGAAATGATGTATATATATTCCTTTATATATATATATATATATATATATATATATATATATATATATATATATATATATATGTGTGTGTGTGTGTGTGTGTGTGTGTGTGTGTGTGTGTGTGTGTGTCTATATTTATCGTATTGGAAAACATATGGTTTCTGTATACATGAAAATGTTTCAATAGTGTAAGGTTTCAGTACCCAGTTTTGGTGCTTATGTGTGTGAGTTTCGGTATACTACCGAAACTATAAAAGTTTCGGTACCTCCATTTTGTTTCGGTACTATGCATAGATTTCGGTACATGTTAAATGGATTTCTTTATTACCGAAACCTTCCTTGGTTTCGGTGTATATGGGGTTTCGGTATCCACTAAGAGTTTCAGTACATTAAAAGGTTTCAGTATCATGCAGGTACATGTATAGTCTCGGTATATAGTTTCATTAGAGAGGGGGAGGTTTCGGTAGATGTAATACCGAAACCATCAAGGTTTCGGTACCCCCCATATAGTTTCGGTATTTGGCAAAAGTTTCACCATCTTTCATGAGTTTCAATACTCTTCTTTTGTGGGTTTCAGTATATATCAATATGTTTCGGTAATGGCATACCGAAACCTAAAGGTTTCGGTATCTATTATAAGGTTTCGGTACTATCAATTAAATGCACAGAACCCAGTTAAAACACACAGAACTTGTATAAATCTTCTCAAAATCTTAAGATTTAACTTAAATTAGAACCCGAAATTTTGTACACAACTTTCACAATACTAGATTTACTTAAACCCACAATAATATTTAACATGCATATACATTTTTGGACTAAAATCTCAGATTTCGTTTTCATCCAAAACTGAATTGTAAAGCCTTAAATTCGAGAGTTTAAGAGATTATTACCTTAAATCGTTTGTTGTAACGATTATAGCTTCTCCAATGCAACTTGAATCTGAGTTTTCAGCCTCAAATTTAACGTTTTCGTTGCTTTTCTTGATTTGATGATATACGAACCGTGGTTTCTTTTCTTTTTAAAGAGAAGAAGAGAGCAGACACTTGAAATGGGGTGTTTGTGAAAAATGAAAAGACAAAAGTCTTTTTATTCACAATTATCATCTTTTGACAATTTAAACCCCCAACTTCCTTTATTATCATTATTGTAGTTCTAAACTTAAAATTTCTTAATCCTCAAAATAACAACCAAATTCTTAAATTTTATTCAATAAAGATTATATCCTTATTTTATTCTTTCAACCACCTAATAATAATCATATTAACTTAATAAATTGAAATCATCAATTTCTGAATAACGCAACCGACTTTTAAATTTTCCGAATATATTTTCTTTAATAATCCAACTTAAGCATATAATTTACGAAATTTAAACTAAATAACCACAAATTACAATAATTAAATTTTTGGGATGTTACATAATACGTGGGACAAACATGGTATCAATCAATGAGTAAATAATACGTTACGTGCATGCTTTCATTTGATTTGTCATGTCTTGCACTCTCTTTTTCTCACTTCATTGACTAAATTTAATTTATATTTTAGAGCAAATCAATTATATTCAAAACCGATCTTAATAATTAATTAATTAAAATTAAATAAATTCTATTATCCTTTATTTTTATATTATATATAGTTATAAATATTCGATTTTAAATTAACCCATGTATACAAGGGTAATAATTTAGTTAAATATAATAAACAATGTATAGTATCACGTCATAGTAAAAGGTGTGTAAACAGAATTTCCTTTCCGTTTTTATCATATTTAGGGGGCGTTTGGTTCGCTGGAACCTGACGGAATGGAATGGAATCTGTCAAAGGAATGGAATTCTGGAAGGAATGGAATCTGTCTGAATCCAAATACTATAGTTTGTTTGGTTGGCAGTAAAGGAATGGATTTCAGATTATCCGAATATCCGAAAAATTCATATTAAAATTTTTTTTTTTAAATTAAATCAAATTTTTGAATATCTAAAACACAAATTTTATATATCCAAATACATATTAAAGATAAATATATCACAAACTAAATGTATCAGGAATTATTTTACTCAAAACGACTAAAAAGTATTAAAAAAACTAAAATATATAGAATATTAGTTAATAAATCTATAATATCAAGATAAAATTCAAAAATATACATTAGAATAATAATAAACACTCAAATGTTATGTAAATAATCAATACTAAAAATTTTAAAAATAATTTTTTTTTGGATTTTCGGATATCAGATTATCCGAATATCCGAAATTTTGAAATTTTACTATCCGAATCCAAAATTTCGGATAGTTTTGGATCGGATTTTGAATTTTTATTTCGGATGCTCGGATTCGGATTTTTATGAACACCCCTGTCAAAAGGAATTGAGAATGAAATTTAAATTCCTCTCAAATTGCTATGGAATGATCATTCCTTCAAAAGGGGAGATTTTTTTTAAAAAGTGGAATGGTCATTCTATTCATTTGGACTACCAAACAACCCATCAGAATGGAAAATCCATTTCTTTTCCGTCAGATTCCAGCGAACCAAACGCCCCTGGTGTGGAATCCTTTTTCCTGGAAAATATCTCATTTCCAACAGTAGTGCCCAGTTCCCCCTTTGAATCCCAATGTTCATGCAGTTTTCCGAAAACCCTTTTCTAAGGCCACTACCGGCAAAAAGGCGGTGCATTTGATTCCTCACTTGCTGATAATATTCTCACGCAGTTTTTGTAATTAACTTAAAAACCCTAATGTGTTTCCAGCAATTCATGAATTGTGCAAAAAGTTCTACGATATTTCCAAATATGTACAGATAAAACACTCACAGAATACTCGTTTTCTTCCCCCTTAAAAGCACGCAAAAATTTGTTCTGCTTTGCTTCTCAATTGATCGGAAAAATGCCGTCGTCGGAGACTTCAACTAACCCTTTGAAAAGAAGCTTTGAAACGATGATGGATGATTCTTCAAACAGCCAAGAACCCCGACTGTAAGGGTTTCAATTACCTTTAATTTATGTTTTTAATTTGTTAAAAACGTTTCAAATTTCGGCTGCTAAATGTGGGTTTGTCTGTTTAAGTTCGGAAGCTGTGATGATGAATCCGCAAACTAATTTGGCACCCAGAGAGTGAGTAGTCTCTTTAACTAATGTGGGTTTGATGATGATCATTCATGTTTTTAATTGATGAATTTCTTTATTTGTATTTGAAATTGTTGAAAATAGGTATCAGTTGGATGTGTTCAAGGTGGCCATGCGGCGAAATACTATAGCACATCTGGACACCGGTGCCGGGAAGACAATGATCGCCGTCATGATCATCAAAGAAGTTGCACTTTCTCTTAAGAAGCAACCATCTGAAAAGAACTTGATAGTTTTCTTGGCCCCAACTCGTAATCTTGTTGAACAGGTGGACTATAAAATTTTTTTTCTTCATTTGTCCTCTGTTTGCCTCTTGGAAATAAGTTTAATAGATTTTGCATTGCAGCAATTCAAGGTTCTTAGGGAAAACACAGACCTCTTGGTTGATTTTTACCATGGGGCTAAGGTGGGAGTTGGTATTAATATCGAAGGAAAGAAGGTTGATGAATGGGATGCTTCTGCTTGGGAACACCAGACAGATAAGAATCAAGTGAGTTTGTTTCCATATTTCATCTCTCAAAGCTAATATAACGGTAGATTAGATGATCACATCAATTCCTTTTACTTTTATCCCAAAATTTTACAATGTATGATGTTTATACTGTTGTACTTTTCCATTTTTTTTCACAGGTGATGGTTATGACACCTCAAATTTTGTTGGATGCTTTGAGGAATGCATTTATTAAAATCGAAATGATATGTTTATTGATTATTGATGAGTGCCACCGTGCGAGTGGTAATCATCCATATGCAAGTATAATGAAGGTAAGTTTCTATTGCTAGCCACATATTTGCATATATGCGATTGTGTTTGAAAACATGTTGCTGAGGTTTTGTCTTTCTCATGAAGGAATTTTATCTCAAAGCCGATAAGAAGCCAAAGGTTTTTGGCATGACCGCATCTCCGGTAATAAAAAAAGGTTCGGTTTTTTTGTTTCTTGATTTTATGTTAACATTTATTTTTGCACTGGAAGACTTAAATATAGCCGTTATTAAAGCAGGTTGTGTCATCCATGATTGACTTGAAACTTGCATGCTCACTCTGCTTTGCTTGATATGATTTGCAATACACTGATCATGTTCAGTGATGCAGGCTGAGCACATGAGCAGCAGGCTGCACATGGGTGATAGATCTTGTTTCGACCTTCTAATTCGTTTTCTAGCAGATCATTTTTGTAAGATGGTCTAATTAACATTTAACTATGTGCTTCTTTGTAATTATGGTATTTGTATTAGGCGTCTCTTCGGCTGAAGACTGTGAAGCACAAATAACAGAGCTAGAAAGCATCTTGGATTCTCTGGTAATAATAATGTTATTTACCAGTTAACCCATTAAAGAAAGTTAGTTTAACACATAAAAATTGATGGTTTTTACGATAAGGAAAAGTTGTGTCGTGAATGCAGGTTTACACATTACGGAACAGGACGGAGCTCGAGAATTCCATACCATCTGCCTCACGTCTCTATTGGTTCTACCAGCCAGCTAAGGTTTATCATGCAGAACTAAAATCCAAACTGGAATCTGCCAGATTGAAGGTGAATATTTCATAATTTCTGATGGTTTGTTACAATAACCAAAATGAACCATGGGAATCAAGTCATCCCGTTTCTTTTTTTTTCACCGACAGTTTGAAGCGCAGTTGCTTGAGATGCAAATGTCACTGCAAAGTAATTACAAAGATACTGATGAAAAGCATGAGATTCTGCAAAAAAGGCTGTCGAATGATTATGCTAAGGTCGTATATTGCATTGACGAACTGGGGCTCTTGTGTGCTTATGAGGTATGCTTATTATTTTAGAAGAGTAGGTTTCTAAGAAGGAATCCTTTAGTTATTTTTCACTCATATCAGATATGATTTATTGCTATTTAGGCTGTTAAAATTTTAATAGCAAACGCCCCCAAAGCCATAGAAGACTTTAATTTCTTTCAGCATAGCTGCTTGAAGTGTTTACATTTTCTCGAGGAGACATTATCTATTATTGGGGAGTCTTTGCCTAATGGTAAACTATATTCTGAATTTGTGGACTGATTAAATAGCGAGTTCTATAAATTTAAATTTCTTGTTATTTTCTCAGGCCATGAAAATATTTTAGTGGCTGGATGTGATTGCGAAAACATGGTGGCAGATGGCCATATCTCACCGAAACTATATCAACTCTTTCAACTTATTTGGTCTTTTGGGTAACTATTATTTCCTCGTTTCTTTGTTGACTCCCTCCACCTTCATATGAGCATTTTGCTTAAAATATAAATTTGTAGCATCTTTCTTTGAGATGTAAATTGGCCCACATGTATACATTACCTCTAATTTTTAAAATTCAATTAAAAGGATGATAACAAGATGAATGTTGTAGAGTACAACTCATGTAGAAGAATTAAAAGGTCATAAGGCTGAAGGGTTTTTGAACTTTTTTGACCTTGTACACTAAACAAAAGGGATATTACCCTATAAATAATTATTCTGGGGGTTCTGCTTTCAGGGAGACTGCAAAAGTATCGTGCCTCATCTTTGTAGAGAGAATTATAACAGCTAAAGTTATTGCCATAATTGTGAAGAGGGTTTCAGGGCTGTCTCATTTGGAAGTTGCGTATTTGACTGGTAATACATCGTCGGTCGATGCAATGTCACCAAAACTGCAGAAGGAGACTCTTGAATGTTTTCGCTCTGGGAAGGTATATTTATTTTATTCTTCTGAGCTTCGGTATGCTCTTTCTGTCCTGAACCCGAGAAAGGTTTACTTTTCTGATCAGACCTATTAAATTTAAATTTCAAGAACAGTTCAGTCCTTGATAGCAAATGCTTATCTCGTTTGATGATGCTTCTTGATTGTGGCCAAGGACATACTTGTTATTTTTTTCCCTTTGCTTTGAATCTTAAATGATCAAGAGGAAACAAATGTGATTCTCTATTAGGTGAATCTACTATTTGCTACGGATGTTGTTGAGGAGGGTATAGATGTGGCGAAATGTTCAACCGTGATCCGTTTTGATATCCCTAAAACGGTTCGTAGCAATGTCCAATCACGAGGACGGGCTCGTCAAAGTGACTCCAAGTTTATCACAATGCTCGAGAGGTAATCAGATTACGTTCTTACCAAAATAAAAACCTCAAAAGTAGAAAACTTCTGTCAAAAAGTAAGTTTCTTACATTGCTGATAAGATGTATTAGCAGGGGAAATGCAAAGCAAAGAGAACATGTTTGTGACATCATCCGGAGCGAGCATTCAATGATGGATAGTGCTAAAAAAAGAGACCCTGAAACGTGTGCTGTAAAACCTTCCAACTTTAAAGAAACTGAAACATACTATGTCGAGGCAACCGGAGCTTCAGTGACTGCTGATTCTAGTGTCAGTCTCATCCATCGATATTGTGCAAAACTTCCAGGCGACAAGTACAATCTATACTTTTATTTGCATTGTTCCTAAATATTTTTCACTGTCGTTCAGATTATAAAGTACTTGCTCCATAGGTTCTACACACCGAAACCAAATTTCCAATTCTTACTGGTGGAAGATTCATACGAGTGCCAAATGACTTTACCGCCCAATGCCGCTTTTCATACCATAACCGGTCCTCTGTGTAAGACCTCACATCTTTCAAAGCAGCTCGTATGCTTGGAGGCGTGTAAAAGGTTGCATCAAATGGGGGCGCTCACTGATCATTTACTCCTTAACAATGAAGACACTTTGGGGAACAAATCATCTAAAAATGCCAAAGAACAGTCTTCTGGTCCAGGTGGGGTGCACCAATCATATTTGATATGAAATGTTTTTTTATAAAAGTATTCAGGTTTTTAAATGTAGTTTGAATTCTTTGATTTTGTTTCGTTATTATAGGGACTACAAAGAGAAAGGAGTTACATGGGACCACACCCATTCGTGCTATATCAGGGACTTGGGGAGGCAAAGTTGATGATGGCAGGAACTTTCATGCTTATATTATCAGTTTCTTGTGTAGCATCGTTGATGTGAAATATTCGAGTTTTGTTCTTTTGGTTGAATCAAAGCTTGATGATGATGTGGGAAATGTTGAAATGCAATTATACTTGGTCTCGAAGTCTGTGAAATGCAAGGTTTCTTCATGTCTGGAATTGCATCTCGATGCAGATCAGGTTTGTGCAAAAAATATTCTAGTATCTTGTGTTTAATACTTTCTTCAAAAGTGATTTTACTTCTATTTTTATGTTCTTTTTTTGTTTCTTTTACTAGATAGCAAAAGCAAAGTGCTTCCAAGAGTTATTCTTTAACGGAATATTTGGATTGCCAAGAGAGTTTTTACTAGAGACTGACCAAAAATTGTGGATCCCATCATACATGTACTTGCTCTTGCCACTGGAGTCTCTAGAACCATTAAGAATCAATTGGAAGGAGATCGACTCCAGTGTATCTGTGGTTGAATTTGTCAAGAAAAATTTCCTGCTCAGAGCAGAGAAGCAGGCTTGTATTACAGAGTCAATGATGATCGAATCTGCTAGTGCAGATATGGTTCACTTTGCCAACAAATCTATTCATAAAGATGACATTAAAAACGTTGTAGTTTTGGCAATACACACTGTGAAGATTTACTCTGTTCTTGAGCTTCTACAAGATGCAACTGCTGATAGTCCTTTTGATGGAGATTCCGGCCCAAATCCTCCACGCTTTGCGTCGTTCACCGACTATTATGACAAGAAGTATGGAATCCATTTAGCATACCCAGAACAACGCTTGCTGTTGCTAAAGCAAAGCCACAGGGCACATAACCTTCTTGTGGACTTCAACGGTGAAGGTTTGTTAAAGTGTATTCAATTATTGTTTATAACAAATTGAATCTTTTGATTGAAAATTTATTTTTCGTGTTAAAGGCATTTTACATGGGAAGAAAATTAGAGCCGAGAGTTGTAAAGTGAATACTGACAGGCAAAGATATTATGCTCGTATACCACCAGAACTTCTGGTTATCATTGATGCACGGATAGATGTTGTAAAATCATTCTATTTGCTACCATCGTTGATGCACCGACTTGAGTCCTTAATGTTGGCTAGCCAGCTTCGTCAAGAGATCACTGGCCAATCTACTGACTTACACATCTCTAGTTCACTGGTTTGTGCTTTATTTTGATTGATATTCTGAGTGGTTAATGATATTGTCATTCCTGCTTTGTGGGTTGTACTCTGCACATAAATCTCTACTTTCAGAGTACAATCGACAAGATGAAGCTGCTTTTCTTCCATGGACTGTTTTGGCATCCCACTAATATTGTGATTCGCTTCGTTTAGATTTTGGAAGCCATCACGACTCTCAGATGCAATGAGAGTTTTTCAATGGAGCGATTGGAGTTGCTTGGTGATTCCGTGCTAAAGTATGCAGTGAGCTGTGATCTTTATCTTAAGTACCCAAAGAAACATGAAGGACAGCTGTCTTCTCGGCGACAATTTCAAGTTTGTAATTCAACCTTGTATGATTTGGGAATCAGCCGTCACTTACAGGTTTGCTGTAAAGCTTGTAATCTGCACATATTTAGCTGTACATTTCATAGAATTGGTACTCGTGTATCACCTTACTACGTCCCATTGTATCAATCTTTGACCACGGTTAATCTTTGAGATTATGTCTATGGAATTTACAGGGTTACATAAGAGATATTGCATTTGATCCTACTCGGTGGACTGCGCCGGGCCAGCTTCCATTACGACTTCACCCTTGTCAACATGGCATTGATACGATAGAAGTGCCTATTGAAAGAAAATACCAGAGTGAAGATCCGAAAAATTTGATTGGGAAGTGTTGTGATATGGGTCATCGATGGATGGGCTCAAAGACGGTGTCAGACTGTGTTGAGGGCCTCATAGGAGCTTATTATGTGGGTGGTGGGTTGATCGGTGCTCTTCACTGTATGAAATGGCTTGGTGTAAGTTGTGAGCTTGATCCATCACGCATCGATGAAGCTGTTAAAATTGCTTCACTCCACACATATACTCCAAAACTGGATGTCATTGAGAGTTTAGAGTCGAAGATTGGGTATAAATTTGTAGTTAAGGGCTTGTTATTGGAAGCTATCACACATGCCTCCGATCAAGAGCAAGGGGTTGGTTACTGTTATCAGGTAGATGATTTCTCTTTCTCGATAAATTTTTCTGAGGCATTTTAGCAATTATCTTGTGATTAAGACCCATATAGTAACCCCCACCCCCTCCAGATAAATAAATAAATAACTCGGTTTATAAACAAACTGATGCATGTCTCTTAACTTTTTTTATAGAGGTTAGAGTTTCTTGGTGACTCAGTGTTGGACATACTTATTACTTGGTATCTCTACAAAAAACACAAGGATATTGACCCGGGAGAACTAACAGACTTACGTTCGGCCTCAGTTAATAATGAAAACTTTGCATATGTTGTTGTGCGACGGAATCTTCATCCCCATCTCCAGTATCGCTCAGGCTATCTTCAAAGTCAGATCACAGAGTATGAGAAGTTTGTGGCTACATCTTCCACTGATACAAACTCACTCCAAACCAAGAAAAGCCCAAAGGTGTGTTGGCAGTTCTCAAAGTTTTTTTATCTTGTATTTCTTGCATAAACTGGACAGTGTTAGTGTCAGTTTGGTTCTTCCTGAAGAGCATTGATTATTATGAGTTCTTATGTTTATAAAGCATTTTGATCCATCTATTTATATCATCTTTGTGTTATAGGCACTTGGTGACCTACTTGAGAGTATCGCAGGTGCCATATTACTCGATACAAAGCTTAATCTTGATGAAGTTTGGAGAATATTTGAGCCATTGTTATCTCCAATAGTTACACCAGACAAGATTGAGCTTCCTCCGTTACGTGAATTGATGGAGTTATGTGACTCCATGGGTTATTTCACGAAGGACACGTGTAAAATCAAGGGTGATATGGTAATAGCCGACTTACGGTTGCAGCTCAAAGATGCGTTATTGGTTGGAGAGGCCATGGGTTCAACCAGGAAGATCGCAAGGGGTCAAGCTGCTCTTCAATTGTTAAAAGAGCTTGAGGTTCCTTTCAATTATTAATTTTTTCTTCCCATTAAAGTTAGTTGTAAGCATCTTTAATCACACGTTTAATGTCGGTTCGTTTGGCAGAAAAGAGGAATTTCAAGGAAGAACCAAGGTCAAGAAAATCGAGATGGAGAAAGCGACAATAAAAACAATAAGAGAAGTGACACTGCCCCATCAAGGCGGGATCCCAATCGGAATGCAAAGATAACGATGTTTGATCCTCAACTATCTGAAGATACCTCCATGGTCGATGAATGCTTGATGGAGGAAGAATCTGGTTCGAAGGTTGAAATCCCAGGTAACATCATAAAAATTTGTTCCTTTTTATGACAATAATGACGAATAGTAACTGCGTAATATATTTGTAATTGCAAAAATACATTTGGGTGACTCATCTCACTTCCATGTACATTTCAATGGCAGTCCTAAAATCTATAAACATGAAAAAAGGAGGACCAAGAATGTCACTCTTTGAGTTGTGCAAGAAAATGCAGTGGCCAATGCCTAATTTTACACCATCAGAGCAAAAATCAAGGTTAGTAAACAGATGCTCGAATATAATTCTGAAACCTGTTTTTATATTGGTTTTGTTTGAGTTGTGGCTTTACAAACGAAGCATGAATTTGCAGGACTCTGGTTGAAATAGGCGAAGGTGTCGACAAAAGAACAGCATTTAATAGTTTTGAGTCTCTTATCAGCCTGACTATTCCTGCTTATGGTGTTATTGAACTCACAGGAGATCCACGAGCAGATAAGAAGAGTTCTTTTGACTCTGCTGCGCTACTGATGCTCTATGAGCTCCAACGATTAAGAAAGGTGAAAATTGGCTAGAAAGTAGATAGATTTTATCTCTAGTCAAAGTAAATGTAAAAGAAGCAAAATCAAACATTGATGTTAATTGGTATGTTGCTTCATTAGCAAGCATTACAGGAAAGGGTTTATTGTAGAACCAAAACGATCTTTGTTTTTCAAAGAAATGAAGAAAATAGAGGTATGGGTCTATACACCCATCAACAGATTTATTGATTATGATCGTGTTAACAACTCGTACACATTTTTGTTGTTGTCTACGGGTACCCTCTTTAGCATTTCAAAGCTTCTTCGACTCCCTAAGAAGTTGATGCGCTTTAGTTCCACAAATCCACACTCTGCAGCTTCTTTGCTCGAGTACATTGACCGTAGATTGTCAGCATGTCTTGAATCGGTGTGGATTGCCAACTCTATCTCGGACGTTGACATGTTCTCCTAAGCATACGGTAAACAACAAATTATGTGCGTCCATAAACTTAACTTGGTTGGATTGTCTGGTGTTTGGTTTCAAGAGATAAATAGTTACCTGATAAAACTCATAGATGCGATCTAACAGCTGTGAACATGTGAACCCTGTATTGCTAAAGAAGGTCCTTGAACAAGGACCCATCTGGGTAAACCGGTCAACAGGAAACAATATAGTAATGAAGTGGTTTCCGTAAACCAACTCGCTCTTTTCCCTGGAAGAAAAAGAAAGTAGAATTAAAAAACATGTTCCTGGCCAGCCTAGATGAGGAGGTAGAAAGAAGCTTTAAACTACCAAAGGATCGTTAAACGATATGCGTTTGGCCTTGTACCTAGGGTGTAGGTGAGCGCTATTCGAGCTTGACTCACTAAAAGCTCGGAAATATATCGAGTTATATAAGCTCAAGCTTCAATTTGAGCTCATTTAATAAACGAGCTCTAGCTCGAGCTTTGGTCAAGATCGTGAGCTTAAACGAGTCTGCATATATAATTCTATATAATATATAAATATGGGTAGATTACACACACATATAGAGGGAGGTTTGATGTTAAACATATATGCATCGGAAAACCTTGGAAAATCATTATTCACCACAAGAAGACCTAGATGCATCAGAAACTTTATTAATAGTATTATTGAAATATTATATTTAATATTATCTAATAAAAATAAAATAAAATAACATGATTTTAGAAACATCAATCAAATAAATATATTTCCACATTATCATATATGTCAAAATTCAAAATTCAAATCTTTTCATTATTTCATATCTCCCTTCCTCTCTCTCATACACACTCTCTCTTTAGCAAAGAAAGATGACCACAACCATATCGCCGCCCCCTAGACCACCATGTTGTCGACTTCCGGCCTTGCGCCGCCCATGATTGCCAGCCACCACCATGATATTGTCAAATATATCTTTTGCATCGTCGTCGAATATGAATGACGAACACAAAAAAGAATGACGAACATGAAGATTACATCCGTCATTGAAGATCTAATGATGAACACGAAGATGTATGATGAACACAAAGTTTTTGATGTATCGAAAATCTCATGATAAAACACAAAGATCTCATGAAAAAATCACGATGAATATGAACATTTTGATACACTGAAGAATTTTCGTTAAAAATTTCTACTGCATCGTCATTTTTGTATTTTGATTGCATCAAAGAAAGATAAACATTTTCATTAAAAAGTTTATAATGGATTGTTATTTTCGTCAAAAGATGAGTGATGAACACGAAGATGGATGATAAACATCTATATTTGGATTGAAGATAATGTATCATCAAAATATTTTTTTTATGATATTTTGTTAATGCATGATGAAAGTTTTTTAATGTATGATATAGATGGTTTTTAAATTTAAAATTATGTATCAATCATGAAATTTGTAAATTTGGATATATTAAATGATAAAGACTTTATGTGCCGAACATACGCCTATGCGTTTTTTTAAGTACATTAATTTATTGACGCATATGTATTTAATCTAAAGGCTACGATTGGTTATATATATATATATATATATAAAATTAAATTAAAATAAATAATAAATTTTTACACTGAGAAAATAAATAAATAATTTAATTAATAATGTAATAAGTTTATATTGTATATCTGAGCCGAGCCATTACCGAGTTTGAGCTTGTAAAGCGAGTCAAGAGCTGCGTTCGAGCTCGATCCTTCAAATCTTAAACGAGCTAAGCTCAAGCCTAAACGAGCTCAAGCCCGGCTCGCTTGTACCAAATATTTGCATAGCTTATCCCAGTATGCCTATTTTTTTCACGAGCAATGCTCCTACTCAACTCGACTCAAGAACAGCACTAAGCAAATCAACACAAAGTTATAAGAACATGATGTAGAAAAAGTAACCTTTCAGAGAGTGGCCGCAATAAATTCACAAAACAAGCATCGGATTCCTTCGTACTTTCATTTGCATCGATACATTCGGATGTCTTAGCATCATTAAAGCTGAAGGAGTCTGTACAGACGTATGCAGTCGATGATGGCTCAGACATTGTCCAACTGATTGAATTGAGTAGGATGCTTCGAGTTGATGGTTTTATCGATGTTTGCCCTGCCTGTAACAGCACTCGATCCAAACAATAGTTTCATCGGATGATTGATTGATTGCATTAAACACAACAACGCAAAGCAAAACACAAAATTTGATTTTATTACCTGTGTATGATGACAGCGACGATTCCTGACCCCTTCTTTTGCAAGGAATGCGATGCGTTGGTTCTCTTTGTGGTTTGACGTGATGATGTGACTTTGTTCATCTCGAGATCCGTCGGCTACATGAGGGTATATAACTGTCTTAGAACATACCATTTGATTGCCACCTGGAACATTCCCGAGCATCATTCCTACATGGCATGCCAAGTCAGCTGACAAATGGACAAGCCTCTGTGACCGTCTCTTCATCACACTCTTCATAACCCATTCGGGCTGAGGTAACATTATTTTAAAAACAATAGTTAAATTCTTTCGTTAAACGATTGTACTATATGACATACACATCAAAATACAGTAAAACTTACTGTAACAAGAGTGTTGAAGTGGCCGAAATATTTTTGAACCGAAGGACCTTCACACACTACATGAGTTGCGTTGTGACCAACCAACCACTGGTTCACTAGTAAACCACCTTCTACGAGAACAGTCTCGACAACCTAGCGGAATATTGAAGCAGTTTTACCAAATGTTTGTGATCTACAGATAGTTTTGTTACTTCAGTAGGAAGTCAACAATATATACCTTGTTACGTAGCTCGGCTGAAACATCTGGATCGACGTAAACAGTTTGGGCTGAGAAAATCAAACCTCTTGTTTTCTTGTTCTCTTCTGGTGGATGTAGTTTTGATCTTTGGATCAAGTTAGATTGTTTAACATGTTCAATCATAGCAACAGGAAGACAAGAACTCCGGATATCGTTCATGTTTACGTCATCCTTCACCGTATAATTTTCGTTGAAACTCTTAACACCGTATAGCGATTCATTCAATCTCGCTGCACACAACAACAAAAAAAGATGTTTCAAACATGTTGAATGCAAAGTGAGTTTTGAAACATGTTCCATGTTGCAACATATGTGGAAAATAAATATTGAGTAGGAGCCGAAGCAGCGTTAAAAGTAGAAAACTTTACCGTTTCTTCTTACACTATCGACAAACCATCCAAGTGTAACGATAAAGATATCATGTGCGGCTCCATGCTTCGATGTGTACTCAGATTTACCTTCATAGGAGCTGTAGTTACGAGTTAAGTTATTCAACAAGAGCATACGTCCCACGAAAATTGCAATATTTCATATAAAACTGAGTATTTATCGACGTGGTCCAAGTTTTAACAATGGGTTAATTCAAATATATGATTAAAAAAATTGAAAAATTTCCTCGAAAACGTATTTGGCCGGCCAAGATATGCCATAAGTCCATAACTATCATAGTGATCTTAAAACAAACATTCTTCGGTCGTGGTCCCTGACTCATCGTTAATGCAACTGCTAACACAAGAACGACCAAATGTCACAAGTTAAACATAAAATTACAGATAGAAAAGGATATCTGAACCACCAAATGTGTGCACTTAGGATGCAAATGGGGACTAAATTGACCACCCAACCTCTCAGTTGCATCCATTACTTGTTTCTTTGCTTCTGTAAGTCAACATCATCAACAACAAAATTAAATAAAAGTCAAAGATTTGGCCAGCAAGACTTGTTCTTCTGATTCACATGTACTACAAGTAGATGAAACAACCATAAGTTTGTTGAATATATATATATAAATTAATATTGTACACACCTCATGACACCCACAATAGTGAAAGATGGAAAATACAAGAACAAGCCAGTCCAAAGACCAGGATCATGTTGAACCAGTCAAACTAATCACTTTCACGATTCGAATTAAACAATTATAGTGGAACGATTCAATTTTACGATTAAATTAAACGATTCAGAAATTTACAGAGAAAGTGGGTGTTCGATTCTAAGGAAAAATCTTCAAAGTAAGAACATAATCATTTCAATGTGAATTTGAATCTTGGCTTTTCTGATGGCAAAAGTTATTGCTTTTTTTTTTTTCTTCTTCTGGTGTTGGAACAAAAGGAAGATCAAAGATGCATGGCATATTCATAAATATTCAAGCTGTTAAAACAAAAGAGAAAGAATTGAATTCATAAAGCATTTTTTTACTCTAATGTCCACAAGAAATGCAACTTTTGAAGAAGTCAAACTGCTTGACCATGAGTCAAAATGTCCAAGAACACCAAAAAACGAGTGAATTTGGGACCAAGATCAATATGATCACAAAGACAAGTTGTAAATAAGAAACCTTAAACTGTCTGCAATGTGTTGTATCATAGAACAAAATGAATTGATTAAGAAAAAATGAAATTAAAGATTAAATCACACCTTTAGATAGACCAGTAACACAAATAACAAGACCAGAAAATGGGGAATTTGAAGAAGCAGAAGGACGTGGAGGTTGAAGATTCCCCCTGAAAGAATTAGTACCCATTGTACAAGTTACATCTGCATACATTTTAGAACAACCCTTGCTAGCAATCATCTCTGTTCTACCACTCCCAACCATCTGATTTCAATAAATTTAACAACAAAAACTGATATGGATGTTCAAGATTTTAGCAGAATCGACATGGGTTAAGCATTCATGATGGGATTTTAAAGAGAATGACAAAAGGGGAAGCTTTTTATTATGTTGTATTAGAAATGAGTTTATAAAAACAAACAAAGAGAATGAGGAATCGAATGGGGGATTGTGGAAAAAGGGTATTCAAGAATTATGAAACCAATAAAAGATGATCTTCGAGTCTTCTGAAACTTTGCAGAAGAAAGTGGCAGTGAGCATGGATTGTTAATGCTTTTTTGTTAGTGATGGGTCGAGAAAAGATGAAATTGGGTGGTATTAGAAGTGACGAGTGAGGTGACTTTTTATACTTTAATGATGTGTCTTTTTAGAATCACGCCAATTGCCCATCTTTTGTTTCATCCATTTATGCAATTCTCACTCCAAACTTTCAAACGGTCTCCCTCCCTTATTAGGCATATGCACTATTCAATTTAATCGGTTTTAACATAAAATCTCGACTAAACTGGTACCTTCATTTTAGGAAATTTTTTTTTATTTAAAACCAAACTTGTCAAATTGTTCGAAACAATATTTAATCGAATTGTGTATATATATTTCTCAAAACACTCTCTAACTATATCTTGGTGCTCTTCTTTCTTGACGACATAATAACCGCAACAGTACCACGACCACTCCTATCTCTACCCGTCTTACTTTACCTCTCACCCTATAACCATCAAGAACCACCACCATTGCTACTTCCTTTACCATATTACTCATTCATCTTCCCACAGTGACACAATGGAACGCCATTGAGATTGTGTAATTCATCCCAACAACGTTTTAGTTTGTTGAAATAAGCAGCAATACTGAGAGTACCTTGTGAAATGTTGCTTAATTCATGTTCCAGTTGGTAAATGAGCGGTCCATTGCTTTGGCCATAGCGTTCGGTGATTTCTTTCCATAGATCAGATGCAGACGAGGCATAAAGAAATGCTTCCGAAAGCTCACTTATCATAGAATTCAGAATCCAGCAGGTGACCATATAATCGCTCCTTATCCATCGTTGAAAATCAACGTGATCATTTGCAGGTTGATGACAAGAACCATCTATGAACCCTAGTTTGAGTTTCGCACCTAGGGCCATTTTGATGGTACGACTCCATGCAAGAAAGTTGTTTCCATTGAATGGAGTATTTGTCAAAATCATACCTGGATGATCTGAATTGGCGAGGTGCAGAGGATCATTGCTTGCAGAGACTGTATTGATAATGGCGGTATCTGGATTTGCCATGGCAGGGGGAGTTTAGAGAGGATCAGTTTTCTCTGATACCATATCAAAATATGAGGTGTTATCTCATAATGACAGAGGAGGTTACAATATATAGACAATAAAAGGAGCTAACTAACTAATTAGCTAACTAACCAACTAACAGCTAAGTAACAAACTTAACTGTTTATGAACAAACAATAGAAAGCAAGTTCTATTAATACAACAGTAATATATAATCTACAAGTTGATGTTATATCTATGGCCAAAGTCGTCTTTTACTTAGATCGGAATCAGATCTGTAGTTGAATGACTGAAGTCAGATCGCCATGGTCAAAGGTTAGTGGCCGATGGAGATCGCTCACAACTATGTAACGCTTTTGTTCACCACCGCTCACCACCTCTTGGTTTGACGGCCGGGTTGATTAGATCGAAGGTTCAATTCTTGTATAAATTTTAATTAGGGGTGAGCAAAAGAAATCGTAAAACTGGAAAAGAACCAAGATGCCAAACCCAAAAAAAAAAAACCGTAGGTTTGGTTCTTGGTTTTAAAAACACCGCAGGATTAGGTTCGAGTTGAATTTTCCCATTAATCCATACCAAGAAAACTTAACAGCACCAAATGTAAAACGGCATAATTTTCATGCTTTTTATATTTTAATTTTTACATAGGGTTTATTATGAAAAAAACCAACATGTTTTCGCGTTTTTTGCGTTTTCGTCCCTCCATATTATTTTTTTCTATAAAAAACCTCAAGTTATTATTTTCTTATTGGTTTAGTGAAATTTAGACATTAGAACCCGGTTTTTCAAGTTTTTAAAACCCGGTTCACAAATTACAACCGGGGTCTAATGTCCAAAATTTCACTAAACCAATAAGAAAATCATAACTTGAGGTTTTTTATGGAAAAAAATAACATGGAGGGACGAAAACGCAAAAAACATGTTGGTTTTTTCATTTTACATATTCCCTAAAGGTGTACCAACTCTTTGGTACAGGATTTATTAGCCAAATATAGTAATTTAGTATTTTTAATTTTGTTTATTAAAATATGATAGTTTTAGTTTTTCACTCAAGTTTTCTTTTTACAGAATGGTTTTTCTTCTTTTCTTTTTTACTTACTTCAATTGATAAAACAATCATATTTTATAAAAATATTTTTTTTTCACTCGCTTTAAATTTTATAAAAGAATCAAACATTCATGAACATTTGACACTACAAATAAAAAATTATACTAACTTCAAGAACAATTTAAAAATCAATATAACAAATTTTAAAAATAATAAATAATTATCTAGAGTTCTGTAATTTTATACGTGTTGATAAAATTAATTATCTTATAAGAATCCATTGTATTATTTTTAAATTTACATGTTTCGATTGTTTGACTAAAAATATTGTTATGTTCTTGATTTTTCTTGAATAATTAAATTCTTAAATCAACTGATTCAAACTATAATAGATAAAGCTTTAATTTTAAAAAACCCTCAAAGAATTTGGACTATTTTAAAGGTGAGCCCGTCTTTTTTTATTGGTTAAGATATAAATTTTTTTTGTTAATGACATCAAGTTAAATACTTTAATGATAAAAAATTTATGACTCTTTTTAAAAATAAAAAAATAATGTATCCAATTAAAAAGTAAAATTCCATTGGATTTTTTGAGTCTTTATTTATATATATGAATTTACATGATCATATTATATAAATTATAAACTAATGTTTCTTTAACTTGTTAAAGTGATTTTTTTTGAAGTTAGTATATAAATATGAATGTTTTTTTTTAAATCTAATTTGAAGTGAGTAAAAAAATTAAATTTGACAATAAAATATTTTTTTAGAAAAATAAATCTTTTTTGAAAATTGAAGTGGATATAAAAGAAGAAATACTATTTCTGAAAAAGAAAAATTGAGTGAAAAACTATCATATTTTAATAAACAAAATTAAAAATACTAAACTACTATATTTGGCTAATAAATCCTGTACCAAAGAGTTGGTACACCTTTAGGGAATATGTAAAATGAAAAAACCAACATGTTTTTTGCGTTTTCGTCCCTCCATGTTATTTTTTTCCATAAAAAACCTCAAGTTATTATTTTCTTATTGGTTTAGTGAAATTTAGACATTAGAACCCGGTTTTTCAAGTTTTTAAAACCCGGTTCACAAATTACAACCGGGGTCTAATGTCCAAAATTTCACTAAACCAATAAGAAAATCATAACTTGAGGTTTTTTATGGAAAAAAATAACATGGAGGGACGAAAACGCAAAAAACATGTTGGTTTTTTCATTTTACATATTCCCTAAAGGTGTACCAACTCTTTGGTACAGGATTTATTAGCCAAATATAGTAGTTTAGTATTTTTAATTTTGTTTATTAAAATATGATAGTTTTTCACTCAATTTTTCTTTTTACAGAATGGTTTTTCTTCTTTTCTTTTTTACTTACTTCAATTGATAAAACAATCATATTTTATAAAAATATTTTTTTTTTCACTCGCTTTAAATTTTATAAAAGAGTCAAACATTCATGAACATTTGACACTACAAATAAAAAATTATACTAACTTCAAGAACAATTTAAAAATCAATATAACAAATTTTAAAAATAATAAATAATTATCTAGAGTTCTGTAATTTTATACGTGTTGATAAAATTAATTATCTTATAAGAATCCATTGTATTATTTTTAAATTTACATGTTTCGATTGTTTGACTAAAAATATTGTTATGTTCTTGATTTTTCTTGAATAATTAAATTCTTAAATCAACTGATTCAAAATATAATAGATAAAGCTTTAATTAAAAAAACCCTCAAAGAATTTGGACTATTTTAAAGGTGAACCCGTCTTTTTTTATTGGTTAAGATATAAATTTTTTTTGTTAATGATCATCAAGTTAAATACTTTAATGATAAAAAAATTTATGACTCTTTTTAAAAATAAAAAAATAATGTATCCATTTAAAAAGTAAAATTCCATTGGATTTTTTGAGTCTTTATTTATATATATGAATTTACATGATCATATTATATAAATTGTAAACTAATGTTTCTTTAACTTGTTAAAGTGATTTTTTTTGAAGTTAGTATATAAATATGAATGTTTTTTTTTAAATCTAATTTGAAGTGAGTAAAAAAATTAAATTTGACAATAAAATATTTTTTTAGAAAAATAGATCTTTTTTGAAAATTGAAGTGGATATAAAAGAAGAAATACCATTTCTGAAAAAAGAAATTGAGTGAAAAACTAATAAAAATCATTTTTTAGAATTAGTATATATTGTTTAATTTTATGCCAAATTTTTATGAATGTTAGATTTTTTCTATAAAACTTAAAGTGTTTAAAAAAGAATTGAGTGAAACTTTATTGAAGAAAGATTGGTATGGAAATTAAGATAAGTAAAAAAATAAGAAAGACATTTTTGTGTTAAAAGGAATCGAGTAAGAAACTAAAACTATGTAATAAAATCAAAAGTAGTAGTACATTTTGGTGAATATTTTTAAAAATTATTATAGTTTATATGCCTTTTACATTTTTTTAGTTAAAATTATCACATGTTCTTTACATTTTGATATAAAACATAAAGTTTTATTTATTGTAATTTCTTTATATGGTTAACTTAATATAAATTTTCAAATATTGAACATTTCAAAAGGTATTAAAGTAATTATAATCTTCAAATTTTTAATTTATGGATAACTAGCTTATTTACCCATGTAAACATGGGTATTTTTAATAACTATTTAAGTTTTTAAAAAGTTTAATATAAAATTAACGATTTATTATTAAAAAAACCAATGTGTTTTTATTTTTTTGTGTTTTCGTTTCTCCATATTATTTTTTTCAGAAAAATCTTCAAGTTAATTTTTTTTGTATAGTGAAATTTGACTATAAGAACATGATTTTATTGTCTTTAAAAACTCAGTCTACCAACTATAAGCTGACTCTAATAGACAAATTTCACAAAACTAAGAAAAAAAATTAACATGAGAATTTTTTTTAAAAAATAACATGGACAGATTAAAACACAAAAACCGTGAAAGCTTGTTAATTTTTTTCGTAATAAACCATAAAATCAAATACAAACTTATAAATAAATTTTTGGGTTTTTATCGAAAAAATCATCCGAACTTTTAAGATCTTTTCGGTTTAACCACTCAATTTTTTTGTGACGTGGCAATTACGTGACATTTTTTATTATTGAAAAAACCACTCGAACTTCCAAGATTTTTTTAGTTTGACCATCATCCTCTTAAACTAAAAATTAAAACTCCGAGAATCGATAATTCAATGTAGTCAAACATATATTTTCATATTTTTATCAATTACGGTAATATAACAAATTAAAATCAATTCATGTTTATTTTTATGTTTTTTCAAGATTTTATAAACACAAAAAATAAACCCAATATGAGTTTCAAAATTGCTTATGAAATTTTATAATAAAATTTTAGTTTTTATTTATTTACGATCCTTTAAAACATTCAAACCCTAACAAACTTGATGAACACTACAAAACCTTAGAAAATCAAATTGATTAGAATCTGTTCGGATTAACACAATGATAATGAAGAATTGATGAAGTAGAAGAGGATGATAACGAAGAAGCAAAAAAATCAATGAAGCATCGTTGTTAATAAAAGCAATATGATGATGAAAAATGACAGAATCAGTTTTCTTGAAATTAATGTTTATTTTTATCATTTGATGTTATGAGAAATATAATAATAGAAATTACAAAAATCAGAACATCAATTAAATTAGAGATTAAATCACGAAAAACTAATAGAGTGGTTAAAGAAAAATAATTATGAAAGTTTGATGGTTTTTTTTTATAAAAACTCTAATTCATAACAACAATTGACCGGTCAAAAATGAATGACTACACCAATAAATTTGAAAGTATAGTGATTAAACTAATAGAAAATAAAAAGTGGAGTGATTTGATCGGTTGGGAAAAAAATTGAATGGTTAAACCAAAAAAATCATAAAAGTTCGGATGGTTTTTTCGATAATAAACCTAATTTTTTTTACTACAAATAATTAATTATTAAAAATTTTAATGTGTTTCCTTTATTGCATTTCATGAATTATATAGGAAAGTATTCAAAATAGAATTTTCTTTTATTAATAATAGATAAATTAGTAAATGAAATATTTAATTATGGAAAAAAGGCGAGAAAATGAAAATTTGATGTGATGAGGAAGTGACACGTGTACTGAATTGTTTTCTTTTATTAATATATATAGATATAGATATAGATTGCGCAAAAAAATGAAAAACGCTCAACTAGTCAGTTTTTGTGATTAAAACCTCAAACCATTTTTTGTTGTGTAGAAAACCCCGAACTAACTAAAAATCAGTAAATTGAGGTTTTATCAATGAGTAACCGATTGAAACCGATTATTAATCCTACGTGGACCGGTAAATAACCTACGTGGAATAAATTTTAATTGTTAAAACTGGTTGTCAAGTGTTACACATCATTTAGACATTAAAATTATATTAAGTATATTTAAGAGAATTCAATGTTTCGAATATAATTGTTGGACTTTCATTTAAAATTTGAATTATAGAGGTTTTACGGGTGTTACATTTGTTGTATGTTCATGTATTAGATAAATTTAGTTGATATAGAGTTATCTATTTTTTTATAAATTTTTTTAAACTTTGTTTGCTCTAGGTAAACAATGAATTTATATGTGAATTGGATCTGGTTTAACATGTGATTAATCATTATTTTTAATGAATTATAAATTACAACCTGATATATTTTTTCAGTTTATTATTGTTTCTGTACATTTTTACTTTTAGATAAACTTTTTTAATTAATTAAGAATTTTCATAAAATATAATATCAAACCAAAATATGATATAAATTTTAGTCGACATTTTAGACGGTAGTTTATTTAATATTTTTTAACTATTATTTGATCGTATTTATTAATTTACCATCCATCTAACCCAAAATTTTCTATTCATTTAAAATACAAAGTTTTCATGTCGCAAGTCGCAATGCACGAAGAAGTACTACCTTGTTAACGATCAAATATTAATATATTTAAAAAAATTTAATTGTCCATCATCTTTTATTAGGGTTGACAATTTTGATCTAACGACGATACAGTTAAATTGACTTGTGGTAAAAAAAGTAAGCAAGAACATATATATATTTTTCTTAAAAAATTTGACAAATATATGAAATAAAATTGCACAAAAAATTGTTACGTTTATGCAATTCGACTTTTGTTTCCATCGGCACGACAAATTTAAAAATGTTTCTTATGAGTTTCAACTTATGGATTAATGTTGATATAATTAATAAAATATTATTTTAATTGATATTATCTTGTAAGATATTACATATAAATTAATTAAATAATGTTCCCATCACTTTCAGTTCAAGTTGACTAGCTAAAGATGATATATACTTTAATTTTGAACATGAAATATGAAATGTGAAAGTGCGTTGTGTGTTTCTAATCACATCAAATTCATACTCAACTTTTTGGTGGACAATAGGAATATTAATCAGATATGACTGAATAATCAAGTTTCTGTTTGTACCATGCTTTAAAAAAAAAAGTAAGCATGAAACAAGGGAAGTTGTGTGATTTCCATCAAAAGTATCACATAGCTACTGTTGGAATATTTATATTGGTGTGAAGTGTGAGAAATGTTGAATCAAATAATATATATGTTGAATCAACATGTTATTCTATGATTCTACAATAGGTCTTGAATCAAAGACAAAATGATAATTTCTCTTTGATGCAACATTTTTTTGTTGAATTACGAAATGACGCGTTAATTCAAAATATTTGATTATTTCTCATACGATCGAATATATATATATGGGTTGGGATCATATAAGAAACTTTCAATTCCGTGAGAACGTAAGAATCCTTCAAAATGCACAAATTTATACATCAAATGCACAAATTTAAAAATTAAATTTATGACTTAAAATCATTATTGGTTTTCAGTATTAATAAATATCATAATCTAACAGTAAAGTTAGGATAAATTACAAATTTCGTCCATGGGGTTTATTAGAAATTATGGATTGGGTCCTTTAACTTCAAAAATTACACTGGCAGTCCTTGTGGTTGAAGTTTTTTTACGGATATGGTCTTTTGATCATTTAAATTGATCTTTTTACCCTATGAGTTTAATAATTATTATTAATGTTGTTATTATTATTATTTTTATTAGTATTAAATAATAAAATAATTCAAAATAATTCAGAGAACCAGTACAATTAATTTAGTGTAAAACACATGAAAATAAATATTTTAAATATTTTTAAAAAATACGAATAATTATTATTATCAATTAAAAACTAAAAAATAACGTTTTAAGTTTAGATTTTTTAAAATAACATGACCTTTTGTAAATCATAAAATAATATATTATTATCATTAAGTATTCATTTTTATTCATTTTACGTTAAATGATTTTTAATAAAGATTAAAACATCTATAAAAACATATAAATCGTTATTTCATCATTTTGATAACTAAAATCTAAAAACAAAATAGTCTTTTAACTTTAGGTTTCCATTTTTATTTTTTAGTTATAAAGATTAAACGTTTTCATGAATAATAAAACAAAAAAATAAACATTTTGATGAACAATAAACAAATTTGAAGTTTTCGAGGTTTTTGATAGTTTTGATTAAGTTTTCTAAAAACATCCAAAAAAAAACTTTTAAAAAATTATTTAAAGATTTTAAACATTTCAGAACAATTAAAGGTTTTCAATTTTTTTTCAAAATGTTTAAACTATAAAAATGTTTATAAACGTTTATTAAAAGTGGTAAAAAGTTGTTTATGTAAAAATTTTAAAAACGTCAAAAAGGTTTTTAATACTTTTTGACAATGTATACAATTATTTATTCGATTTATAAAAGGTTTTTTTAAAGTAAAAATATAAACTCAAAACGTTATTTTTTAGTTTTTAATTAATAATAATTATTATGTATTTGTCTTTATTAATATTTTGTTATTCAAATTTATGTCTTTTATATTAAATTGATTTTGCTGGTCTTTTTAGTTTTTTAGATTAGTCTATTATTTAATAACAATAGAAATATCAATAAAAACAACATTAATAATAATTATTAAACAAGTAAGGGTAAAATGATCATTTTAAATGGCCAAAAAACCTCTGTAATAAAACTTCAACCACAATAACTGTTAGTGTAATTTTTAAATTCAAAAGATGCAATCTATAATTTCTAATAAAATACAGGGACGAAATTTGTAATTTACCCTTAAAGTTACCTTTAAAAATTAAATTCATCAAAATTTACACTAAATGCACAAATTTTGCCAAATTCACAAATTTGTACATAAGATGGACAAATTTATCATAAAATGCATAAATTTTATATCAAATGTATAAATTTTAGCATCAAATGCATAATTTTATACATTAAATGCAGAAATTTTAGAGTGATTATCATGATCTCACGGAATTGAGGGTCCTTACCGAAACCCAAGTACCCAACATATATATATATATATATATATATATATATATATATATATATAGGGTCAGGTTCTATGGGGCACCTGTATGCATTGTGTACTTTGGGAACCTGTATGCACCGTTAGATCTTGAATTTTAATGGTTCAGATTGTAGTGGCAAAAGGGTAATTAACTTGAAAATGGGTGCACGGGTGCATAACTTCTCGCGCGCGGAAGGGCAAAATCGGAAGATGCTTGAATTCAGAAAATATTCAATCCGAATCCAAACAAACATGATGCATCTTCATCCAATTTATTGGATTCGTCTTCAAACACGATGCATCTTCATCCAATTCAATTTCAAACATGATGCATTTCGATCATATTCATCCTTGTCTTTGTTCCATCATTATGCATCACCAAAATCGTGATGCATTTCGGCCATATTCATCATCGTCTTTGTTCCATCATTATGCATCACCAAAATCGTGATGCATTTTGACATTTAAACGTGTTAATTTCGTGATGCATCTCTGAAATTTAAACGTGTTCATCAGCGTCTTCAATGTGTTCATCATTGTCGTGATGCATTGCTGTTGTGCATCATGTTTGAAACAACCAATACCATATGCTATGAAAGAGAAAGGGACAGAGAGAGAAAAATATGATGAACTTATGGGAAGGTGGTTGATCATTTTATTTAGTTTCCTAAATAAATGATAAATATTAAATTAAATTCTATAATTTAATAATATATTATTAAGCCTTCCCAAAATGCCCTTAATGCACCCTTTGTAAACAAGCAATGCATTTTTGGTTCCCATTTGGTTCCCGATGCATATGGTGCCCCATAGAACCTCAATCTATATATATATAAAATTACTATTATACCTCTCATTGTACGTACATGTTCCTAATGTAAAGAAATCTTCACATTTAGGGCAAAAACCTCCTATTGAAATATGCCATTAGAGTTGGTAGTAATTAATAGACAATATAAACTTTTGGTAACACAAGACATTAAGACAAGCTATCCCGCCCACACAAACCGAGCCGCCAACCACCTTTGCCTTCCTATCCTATACGCTCCCTAATTACGTACCAAATAACATTAATTCTCTTTCTCATGCAATCCAACCATTAAACTCAGTTGACAAAACTATATACTTACACAAACTAGATACTGTCTCTATTAGATAATTACAATAAATATCCTTTTATTTCATTTTTAATTCACAAACGCTCTACAATTATCTTTATCAAACATATTCAAAAGCTAAACGTTTCAACTCTTGCAAAAAAAAAAAAAAAATTGTTTTCGTAAGCAACAACTAATTTTATGAAACATATGTTAAGTATAAACTTGTATATCTCCATTATTGAGCAATGATAATTAATAAAAAAGAAATGATTAATTGATATGTCTAAAAACAACTTAAGAATGTGATTTTGACATGTGACAAAATCCAAGGAAGATGTGAAAGAAGTTGGAATAATATTAATGTTACGTGTCAAACATCGAAAGCATTCATTATATTTTTTAGCATATCAATTAGGTCTATATATATTGTTACTCTTAATTGATAAGATAGGTATAAAATTAAATTATATATAAATGAAATTGAATTTTTTTTTTTTACGTCAGAAACTCACACACCCATCTAATCCTACTCCTGAATCTACACATTTTTTATCCACAATGAGTAGGGATGTAAATGAGCCGAGCTACTCGTGAGCTACCCGAGCTCGACTCGCTAAAAGCTCGAAAAAAGCTCGAATTAAACGAGCTCGAGCCGAGCTCGAGCCTAAATTCGAGCTCGTTTAATAAACAAGCTCAAGCTTCACATATCGAGCTCGCGAGCCTAAACGAACTTAAACGAGCCTATATATAAATATATTTTTAAATTAATAAATATATAATATATGGATAAAATAAATATAAATATATTAAAATAACAAGTTATATATATTATATTAAAAGGTTATTTAAAAATTAACTAAAAAAATTAAAATATATAATAAATGAGTCGAGCCCAAGCCGAGCTCGAGCTTGGAAAATTTCACGAGCCGAGCTCGAGCTTTACATACGAACTACGAAGCTCGAAACGAGCCGAGCTCGAGCTCGAGCCTAGTACTTTTAAGCGAGCCGAATCGAGCTTAAACGGACTCAGGCTCGGCTCGTTTACACCCCTAACAATGGGACTTGAACCCACAACATTGGGGTCTCCTCTAACACCTTGATACCGCTAGCACAAAGTCCTTTTGATAAATGAAATTGAATTAATAATCCACAATTGGCAAATAGCGATGGCATTGATTGAGGTGGAACACATCCAACCGATAACAACCAATTTAATGAAGTTTTGGATTTCCAAATCTACCAACTACATCCATCCTTAATTTGTTCTTCCCTCGATCCTCCCTCATATATTATTAATACACAACTTATACCTTCCCCTTTCATTCCCAATTCAATTCAATTACATTCCTTCCTACTTTGATCGATCGATATACTCCTCATGTTATCATGTCACCACCCACCACCGGACCACATGAAGAACATCACCTTCTTTCTACCGAAATCCTCAACCGTGGAATCGACCAACCATCCGGCTCCATGACTTTCTCTGTCAGGGTTCGCCGCCGCCTACCAGATTTCCTCCACTCTGTCAACCTTAAGTACGTCAAGCTTGGTTACCATTACCTGATTAACCATGCTGTCTACTTCGCTTCGGTGCCCCTGCTCCTTCTGTTGTTCGGTGCCGAGGTTGGAAGGCTCACCAGGGAGGAGCTATGGCTCAAGCTCTGGGACAACGCCGCCGGATATGATCTTCTTACTCTCGTCGTCTTTTTCGCTTTCTTCATTTTCACGCTCACTTTTTATTTCCTGTCCCGCCCACGGTCCATTTATTTGATCGATTTTGCATGCTTCAAACCCGACGACCATCTTAAGGTATATATGGCCACAGTAATTAATTTATTATCTCCAACGGGGCCAAAAAAAATTTTTTTTCCCTCTAATACCTAGACTAATATTAGTAGTTTACTTGTTTTGCTAGTTGTTTGATTGTGATATTTACGTACTTATTTACATGGTTGTTTCCTTTAATCTTTAAATGTTATACATACATACATGTTCAGAGGGCTGTTTATAATTTTTTGCCCCGGACCCCAAAAACGATAGGAACGACCAAAAACTCTGTCGATTCTTTCTTTTTGAATTGTAGGTGACGAAGGATGAGTTTATCGAGCTAGCACGAAAGTCAGGGAAATTCGATGAAGAAAGTCTGGAATTCCAGAAGAAGATACTTAAGTCGTCGGGGATAGGAGACGAAACCTACGTCCCGAAAGCTATAATGTCGACTGAAAAAATATCCACCATGAAAGAAGGGAGAGCCGAGGCATCGATGGTGATGTTTGGAGCACTAGATGAGCTTTTTGAGAAGACCGGAACCCGGCCTAAGGATGTCGGAGTTTTGGTGGTGAATTGCAGTGTTTTCAACCCAACACCGTCGCTGTCAGCGATGATCATCAACCACTATAAAATGAGGGGTAACGTTTTGAGTTTCAATTTGGGCGGAATGGGGTGCAGCGCCGGGGTTATAGCTGTGGATTTGGCTCGTGACATGCTTCAGGCGAATCCAAACAACCTTGCGGTGGTGGTGAGCACGGAGATGGTGGCGTACAACTGGTATCCTGGACGTGATAAGTCTATGCTCATCCCTAATTGCTTCTTCAGAATGGGCTGCTCCGCCCTGTTGATGTCCAATCGCCGACGTGACCACCGCCGAGCAAAGTACAAGCTTGAACACATTGTTCGAACGCACAAGGGTGCTAATAATTCCGCTTTCAAAAGCATATATCAAGAAGAAGATGAACAAGGATTCAAAGGATTGAAAACTAGCAAAGATCTTGTCGATATTGGTGGCGACGCCATTAAAACCAACATCACCACCTTAAGTCCGTTAGTCCTGCCGGTTTCCGAGCAACTCCTCTTCTTTTCCACTCTAATCAAGCGGCACTTTTCCGGAACAAAAGCCAAAGGCGCCGCCGTTAGGGAACATTTAGCAGGTGTGGCCGAGCTCTTTAATTTTTACAAAGAAACAATTTTTTTCAATAGATTTAATATAAATTATGATTTAAAATGACTGGGGACATTAAATAGGATCCAACAATTATACATGTAGTGATTTATTTTTTTTTTAATATAGACTACGAGACCAGTTTTTTTTAACAACAGAAAGTCACACACCCTTTATTTCTACTCTTATGTGCCGTTTGGATTGCATGATTTTAAAATGATGGATTCTAAAATGATAGGATTTTAAAATTATTAGGGGGGTGAGTGCATTGTGAAATGAGGAGAAGTGTGGAATGTGAAATCCTAAATGAAGCTAAATCCTTTCCTTTTAGTTTTTATCCAAACATGACATAGAAGGATTTCTAAATCCAAATCCTAAATGAGTTATTTAAATCCTTTAAACTAAACGAAACCTAAGGTGGCGTTTGGTTTGTAGGATTTAAATAACTCATTTAGGATTTGGATTTAGAAATACTTCATTATCATGTTTGGATACAAAATTAAAGGAAAGGATTTAGCTCATTTAGGATTTCACATTCCTCATTTCTCTACATTTCATAATCTATCTATCCCCTTAAACATTTTAAAATCCTATCATTTTAAAATCCATCATTTTAAATTCATACGATCCAAACATCACCTTAAATCTATGCTTTTATTCACAATGAGACTCAGATCATCAAACTTAGGGTCTCCTTTGACACCTGATGGTCATCCTAAGAAGAATATAAATCATAACTATTTTATAAATTATTTTTAGAAGTCATATTCTTTTTTCTTAATTCACTTTATTATTTTTCATCTATTTTCAAACTACGCTCTTGTTATTAGGCTCTTCGACTACCAAGCCTTACATTCCTGACTACAAGCTAGCGTTCGAGCACTTTTGCATGCACGCTGCGAGCAAGCTGGGGTTGAACGAGCTGCAGCGGAACTTGGGGCTCAGCGACACGAACATGGAGGCATCGCGAGCCACCCTCCACCGGTTTGGGAACACCTCGTCAAGTAGCATATGGTATGAGCTGGCATACCTAGAGGCAAAGGGACGTGTGAAACGGGGAGATCGGGTTTGGCAACTAACTTTCGGGTCGGGTTTTAAATGTAACAGTGCCGTTTGGAAATCCGTCCGTCACATAGAAAAGCCGTCGGGCAATAACCCTTGGCTTGATTGCGTCGATAGGTACCCTACGGAGGCTCTTTCTCAGTCTAGCTAAATCAATCCCCTCGACTTTGATAGAATTACAATTTGGCACCTTGTTGAAATAAGAAGTTTAATTAAACTCCTTGCAAAAAAGGGAAGGATAATATTAAACTGTGATGTATTAAAAACTGAAATATATATACTTAAAATATAAGCTATGGTAATTAGGTGGATCACAGTATTGGTGTGTGCTTGTTTCACAATTGTAAAATATACCTTTGTTATAAAATGTTACTTGTATGATTTTGTTTCTTGAACTTTGTATGAAAATTTTAGGGGATGAAAATTTTCAGTTTGAGTTTTTAATAAAACTGAAAATAACAAGGGTTTTATTGAAATGATAAAGCAAAACGTGTTTATAAGACTAAATGGGTTTTTTTTTGTTTTCATTCAACCATCACATAACTCTCTTTACAAAAACCCCATTCTCTCATATGAAAACGAAAACGCATTTTGAAAACATTAAAATGACGTTTTCAATAGGTGGTTATAAATTGAAAACTGAAAACTAAAAACTAAGACTGAAAATATCTAAAAACGGTTGACTTGGACACATTTTCTGGAAACTCTTATTTTTGACGAAAATAGGTTAACTAAACATGTTCTTGATTTTCATTTGTTTTCAAATATATTTTAAATTTTTATGATTGACATTAATTTAGCCGATTGATTGTAGTTTTTTCTTAAAATTAAAAAAAAAAGTAATATTAAACACTAAAAAGTCGTAATCTACAGGAGTGACTCAAGGACAAAAATATGAAACATTTGACTAAGAAACTATTTGTAACTAAGCTCATAATAATTTTATTGATGTGGTAAGATAGAAGACATGTACCATTGATTTGTTTTGCATAATAAATCAATAATAATGCACATTCAACATGTGTATATTGTAGTTTTGCATGAACTTTAACATTTTATCGTAATAAACATGTTCATATAATATAATATTTCGATACACCAGTCTAATATGGTATTCCATTGATCTTAATTATACACACACGTGTACGCATATGTATATGTATATACACATATGTCTGTATGTGTATGTATATATTTATATATACACACACATAAACATACACACATGTGTATTAAGTTTTTTTAAAATCTTATTTTATATATATCATATCTGAATATCGTGTTAAAATTTGTTTTAAAAGATATGCATTAACATGATTATTTTAATCCAATTGTGATGGTGATGGTTGCCTATTATGCTTAAATTGTCTCTCCATACTATCACAATTTCATTTCCAATATTTGCGCCTAAAGCGCACTATACTCCGATTCAACAAACGAGAGCTTTCGGTGGAACCGATGAACCAAGCGAGCCGGTTAAATATGTGAAACAGAGGGCTCGTTAAAGTTTATTATACTTGTCTGATTTATAAGGAACAGGGGCGGACCCAAGTAGAAATGGGGGTGACACGTGTCACCGGTCATTCCGCAATAACTTTATTTCGTAATGTATTTTTTTACGGTTTTTTTGAACGTGCAACCGGTGGTTTTAAAAATGCAACCAGTGCTTTTTAAATATTAAAACATTAATAGAATAATTTAATCAAAACTTTTTATAATCTTTAATCAAATAAATAAATTTATTATATAATTATTTATAATTTAATGTAGCAAATAAAAAAAATCAATGAATTAATAATATAACACCAAAAATTAAATTCCAAATAAGCCATTATTATTTATTATTTTGGTTCATTTCATAATACTCAATATCATTAATCTTATTCAATCCTAAAACTTATAAAATTTTAATTAATATTATCGGCTTTTAAATCGACCGACCAATTTAACTAATAAAATTATATAATCGGAAACACGATTCAAATTTGTGCCAATGGCGACCGAAAATCCTGGGTCCGCCACTAATAGAAGACGGAAACCAAAGGTAACCCTTGATGTACAAATTCTTAAACCACCACTAGTTATGATCAAAGCAGTGATCCCTCATCTATAAAGTTTTCTATCTTACTAGAAACAAATCAATTGTACATCAGTACATGTCTTGGTCAAATAGCAATTTTATTAACTACTTCACAATGTTCATTATAATAATATGTTTTATTTCATGCAAAATGACACTTTGCACATGTTCAAATGTACAATATGTATATCACATTTTTACATGAAATTTAACATTTTATTGTAATAAACATGTTCATTTAATATGCTATTCCGGTATCCAGGTCTAATATGGTACCACATTGATCTCAACCGCACACACATATGTGTGTGTAATCGGTTTTCGGTTCTATTGAGTTTGGTTCGGTCCGTTTTCTATTTTTCTTTGTATATGTCGAGAAAAATCGAGACCAACCAAAATGGATATTTTTAGGCCGGTTTGGCCATTTTTGGGTTCGATCAGGTTTCGGAACCAAGCTCATCCGTAGATGAGACTATTGATTCTCAATGAACGAGAGTGAAAAATTGAGTTTGATGTTTTCATTTCTCTAATATCTTTATGAACATAGAGAATCAAAAACATGGAAATTGAAAGGATGTTTTATTAGTTTTTCCTTATTTTTTATGCCAAAAGCTTTAATTATGTGTAACTATCTATTATTGTTTAAAAAAAACCTTATAAAACTAGACATTTTTATTCGTTACAATTCCATGTATCAAATGCCAGGTTGATTTCAAATATTAATTAGAACATGAAATGCTTTCTAAATTCGAATGGATATAATTATATAAAACAAACCATATTCTTCATTTCTTTTTAACGAATTTTGTTAGGAAAAATGTTAAAATGGCCACGTGTTTTTTTTTTTTTTTTTTTTGAACGGCTATTGATTCATGTAACGTATTTTCTTACTATACAAAACCTTATTGGACTTGAAATCTGAAAAGATAGCATTCTAATACATAGTGAAAGTTTAATCGACAATTTTGATTATGACATTTTTTTATAATATGTTTCATAAAATTTTAATATGATTTTAATATCGCAGTATATCATAAATTATAATAAACTAGTCATACGCATGCATGCATGTTGCAGGAAATTATAATATTTATTGTAAACAATAAACAAAATAAAATTACAAATATTATATTTATGTTTAGGGTGAGATTCAATGGAGAACCATAATGCATCGTAAAAAAATTACATTGTGCATCTTACGAGAGGATTTTACATCATACGGAACATTATGCATCACATGTATTTCATAATATATATTTTTATGTTAAATAATTTTTAATATTATACTCTTCATGTATTATAATCTAATATAGATAAATAAGACTCGCACGAATTTGTATTTTATAAATATGAAAGACTAGGTGGTTGTTTGTTTTTTTAAAGGTTAAATGTCTGAAGTCTGAAATTAAAATGATGCCTTAAAATCTGAAATTAAGAGGCTCTTAATTTCAATTTAAAATACTCTCTTCCTCTTAAACTTAAGAGGACGATACCTCTTAAGTCTGAATTTAAGAAAAACAGTACAAATTAATTTAAAATCTTAAATTCAGATTTCAGACCATTTTCAAGGCCTCTTATTGCAAACAAACACATTTTTGCACAAATCCTTTAACAGTTTAACCATTAGACAAAAGATTTAATAAAAAAGTTATAAATAAGGAACGCCAAATCTGCTATGTATATCAGCTCCGAATCAAAGTGATAAAATTTATTATGTAAACAATACAAAAATTCATGATATAACTTAATTAATAAAACTAATAGAATATATTACTAGCTATAATATAAGTAAGCCTATATATAATATGTTTTTAAGTCACATAATGGATACAAATAGGGTCAACCTATTATTGTATTATATTTGTGATAAGTTTGATTCTATATGTTTGTATCAATTCACCAACGTGAATTCTAACATATATGTATATTCCATAGGATCTCACTTTAATTTGCCAACCTTTTTATATATCGAGAAGAAAAAGAAATTAAGGTGTTGCATAAATTAACTAAAAAAATAAAACATATAACGCCATAAATTGATCGATTACCCAAAAAACAATCAATCTCTTTTCTTTTTAGGCCAGCCACTCTTCATCATCCATCCCTTCGATTTCACCTATGTCCATGCTGCATAATGCATTAATTTCCATAATTTAATTAACAGCATAATTGTTAGCAAACATGTAATTGAAAAGAGATTTATACATAAAAGAACAAGGCCTCAAATCGACATAACTGCGTAACCCCAAGTATGCTACCCATGGGTGTCCAACTCGATCGATAGACATGATCTAAGAAGTACGATAGTCACATGATGAACATATATAGTAGTTTGTTAAGAAAACATGGTACAACTGACATCTGGTTAGATTCTGAAGACTCTATATATAAATAAGAAGTGAACACGATTATATAAACGGTAAACATGATGATGCCCTTCTTTAATTGTATCTTCTACAAAAGGATGAAAAATGCAATAAAAAGTGTATGCACATGCATATCCTCAAATTTGTTTTTTGTAGTTAAAATAGAAAGTAAAAAAGAATGATAGATATGTATGGCAGTAACTAGTCAGAATTTGAAGAAGCTTTTTTTCAGACCCAATGTCCAAGAACTTGGGTCCACAACTCGTTGGATCTTGGAAGCCTTACTTACGGCCCTCAGTAATGCAAGTTTCCAAAGAATACAAATGCTTTGCGAGAAGGAGATAGCTAGTAAAGAAATTAATTAAACAAGGTAATGTTCAATACTTATTCCAATTTTATCCAACAATGTACATACCAAATTTAAAGATGCTACTGGACCCGTCACCGAATCTGAACACGAGACGAGCACAAACTCAGAAAAACATGGTGGTGGGGACCTGTGTGGTCTCAATTATAACCCCACATCGCGATCAGTAAAAAAATGAATGGAAAATAGAACTGGCACCGGCACAGGGCGCAGCAGCTTCCTAGCAGCATCTACATTATTAAAATGATTGCTATAACTCGAATGCGTTGTTTCGTTTTCTATGGTCTTTGAAAAGAAAATAATTATAATTATAATAATATGACTAAGAAGCCAGTAGAAACAGGCATTAAAAAAGTTGGGGAAAAGATTTGTTATAATTTAGAGAGCTCGAAATAAGAACAAGCAACAAGTCCCAGCATGGAATTTAAAAAGAAAATCAGGTAATGAAAAATTATATATATATCTCACCAAGGCAAGGCAGGATCTGTTGAGTATTGAAAGAGGTCTTGTAAGCAGGAGCTCTCATTTGCATTGGTCAACCATGGTGGGAATTCCATGACTTGCTCGAAAGGATGATGATACCCATCATCGTCTTGATGAAAAGCAGCATTCCTATCTTCCTCTGCTCCAATTTCAATGGTCTTGGCAGCAGGCGACGAAGGAGTGTGGTAAATACTGGTGTTCAAGTTGTTGAAATCTTGAAAATTGAGATTTAATCCCAAGGTTTGATTAGGAAGAACCAAATTGAGATTTTCATGATGACCAAGGGATGGTAGTGGAGGAACAATTGTTGAGATAGGCCAATGGTGAGATAAAGATAAGCCTGAATAATTATTGGTGGTTGTGTAAGGATACATCTTGCCATTTGACATCTCTTGTTGTTCTGATGATCTGTGTGTTTGAAGTAATTCACCCTCCTTTTGTTGCTTCATGGAAGCTCTATGAAACTTAAGTGCAGTGGCAATCTCTCTCCTGGCCTCAGCCATGTTCATAAGCCTTTCTTTATATGGTTTGTTGGTGTGGAGTCGCCTCCTAACTTGTTTCTTAGGTGGTTGTTGCATATTACTATCATCATTTTTATTCACAACTCCGACTCCAGCTCCAGCTTCGTTCGTACAGGTTAAGTGCTTCACAAGGCTATGGATGTAATCTTCTTTAGACTTATCACCTTTGTCTATTTCCATTGATCCCCCAATTCTGCAAGATGATCCTCTCTCTCTCCCTTTGTTGTACAATGCAATGAATTATGGTTTTCTTTGCTGTAGGCAGAGTCCACAGGTTTACATGAATATAAATATCTAGCCTTCAATCTGGTTTCTTTTTCTATTTTCTTTTCCTATTTATTACTAAATATATTAATTTCTGGTTTTTCTCCAATGCCCTTCCTTTCTAAATGTATTTACAGCTATTGACACAATCTTTTTCTTGTGCCACAATATAGTAGTCATATGGCTCATATATCCCACTTCATCGATATACGTACAGTTATACCCTAACACACACCGCCACCGTATAAAACATTTGCATGGACCATTATGTCCAGGTCTAAACTACGATAGTACTTATACAAGTGTGCACTCCACACCTCTATACTCATTTTGGTACGAACCATAACTTTAAGTTCTTAACAGGCTAAGAAAATTACACTAAAATATCAATATTCTTAAAACGCATTGCATTATTCACTTCTCCAATAAGATTTTAATGAATTTACATCTAACATAGTAGATTCATTCTCCATGAATCGCAAAATTATTTCGAAAAATATAATAATAGCAGTCTCAATTAAAGAGCATAGAAATTCCATTTAATATATAGATTCCTTTCTAACCCAAAGTCAATAACACTTTAACAATGCTTCGTAACTTTCTATTAGCAATACCAGTAACAATCTATCAGCAATAACAACAACAATTAAACAATATTTAGTAACTTTCCATGGTTGATGGTTCTAACCTAGCCCTACGGATATAAACACTCAAGAGAACCCAATAAATTATCAAGCACATACAAATGTTTACGTATTTATTTTTAAATATTTGCTAAATGAATAACAAACTACTAAATTTGTATGTTTTTCTTAGATTTTTTAACAAAAAGAAAATTATATGTACATTTTATAAAAGATAATTAGGATACGGGGTGGAACTTTAAAAATCATTGGGATCAAAAAAAATTTCGACTATATATATAATACTGAAAACTAAATAAAATTATAGGGATCGTTGACCCACGTATCACCATACTAGATACGCCCTTGGTTCTATGATCTATACATAAAGTAATTTATACATGAAAGTACTTGCTATTTTCATATGGTACCCGATAGTGTTGTGAATATATAGATGCATCGATAGCGGTGTTAGTGTGTGCGTTCACAGCTAGTATTTTTTACATTCATAGTGTTAATTCATTAAAATCACAAGACACAAATGTAAACATTTATAATGTTATATAATTTGTAAACTGATACAATGGTAAACTAGGATCCTATGAATCCTATGATATTTCTATGATCACTATTTTATATATATATATATACCTCATAATTCAGCAACCTTTTAAATCCTATCCCTTAAGATACTCATGCCAGAAAAGGTATAAAGAATATGAAAAGCAAAGGCGGCAACAGACAGAATAATATATATATAAAACGTACATTTCACAGCTAACCAAAAGGAAGCTTTTATTTAATTAGTTAGCGTTCTATAATACATTTAGCCAACTTTCATATCATACCAAAAAACTCTATTTATCATTTTTTTACTTTTAATCAAGTATGGAAAATGGGTATTGAATTCGTATCAGCCAATAGGAGACTAAACAGTCTAAACTAAGCCTCATGTGGTATAAGATCATCATGCTCTACTTTTCACCTTTGCTACAACCTCATAAACAACTTGTCAGGCAAAAAAGTAAATTTGCTATTAAAAAAAAATGGGTGCTACAGTTATAATATTGGTGTATTATCAATGTATATCATATACATTGATATACATTCATATTTGGGGTCCGTGTGCAGGGGGCCAGCCTGCACAAGGTAAGGGCGACCAGGCTGCACAGGGTAATGGCATGCCCTGTGTATTAGTGTATATCAAATTCAAAAATGAATCAGTCCCATTTCAGGATTCACTTTTACTAACTTGTGAATCTTTGAGTTTCGGGGTGATGGCGTAATGTAAGCAGGCGTTTTGGTCATTAACTTGTTAGAAGGGATAATGATTTTACTTTGTCTGCAAGCTTCTGGAAACCTCGAAAAGGTTCGGCAGGAGGCAATGGGAACTGATGGGTGAATCTCCCTCCATTACTATTGTACCCTTCTTTCTTTATGTATATACAAGTAGTATGTTTATGTATGTATGCATTACATATGGTTATATACACATATATGGAAATGGATAGAATCAATTTGTAAAAAACTGACCAATACTATTTAATTTTCTATTTAATGCCTAGTTTCGAAACAGAGAACCTGGACGTTTTCTGAGGACACATAATACCAGCCTGCTACTGCTAGAATCAGAATTTCGCCATACCATTCTACTAACTTCCCCAGCTTACTATTCATTGATGTTCTTGCTCACAAATGTTTTTTTAAACCTGTTAAATTTTCACACCAAATGAGGTATGACATGCATTGCTTCTGGCTTTTTTAGCAGTGTTCTGTCAGTAACAATGGTAAGAACAGCATATTTTTACTGAATTTGTAACTTCTTTTAGAAATTAGAGATCCACTGTGTGTGGGTGAACTTAACAATGGTAAATACAGCATATTTTTACTGAATTTTTAGCTCTTTAGATAACATTAATAGAAGATTTCTAAGATAAAATTTAAGTGGAAGATTTCTAAAATAATATCAAAGTGGATACCCTCTCTCAGATGATGAAAGAAAGTAATGGAGATTAAGAGATCCCTATGCAAAATACTACTAGGATGTCGATGTGTGGGTGAACTTAACGGATAACTAGCAATTTCAATATTTAAATTGGTACTACTCATGAAAATATCAGGTTTACTAGCCATAAAATGAAACCATAGTGACCAACAAAAGTGATTTATGTGATTTGTTTGACCTGCAGAGGGACAGGTGACATTACAGAGATTTGCATATAATGTGACCACCAATTGTGGGAGAAGATAAGTCAATGTTCCTTGAGATGGTTCCATGATCTCCAACATGGAACTTTGGAAGCTTAAAGTATAGTTGGAAGTGCCGAGAGGATTCGGATTTCTAGCTTAAAATTTATAAATTTAGAGAAGAGATTTGACAACACTAAATCCGTAAATCGTTGTTGCCTAAAATTTATCCATTATTTAATGCAAGTGATTCCTTCATTTATAGAACTAAACACACCAACATGCACTCAAACTTGATCACGGAGAACTTCAACAACGAGAAGCATTGAAACTTCAAATCATAAACATAAACACTTGGGGTGCACTGAAAATGGGACTAAAATTCTACAGAAAATTGGGGTGCACTTCAAATCATAAACACAAACACTTAGGGTGCACAGAAAGTTACAGCAACACAACATTTATTAATCATACAAACGATCACAATTTTACAGAGGATTATAGGCCACATATTTATAGACAACCAACCAACCCTAAGAGGGGGTCACACGAGCTATGACCCATCAAACCATCAAGGCACATTAATATTTTAATTTGATAAGTAATATACGAATCTTTGTTTTGTTTTTTAATATTCATATATTCATTATTAATAACAAAATTTATAATGTTAGAAGATGAAAATAATGAAATTAGAAAATGTAACAAATGACACAAAAATATTATGTCATAATACATGTAGGTGTGCTAGAATAAACGAGAATTTGTTTTAATTCTCAGTCAGATAATTTTTGTCTAGTTTTCTAATCAACAACGTAAAAATTGACCAAATCCTTAAAAAACAAGTATGTCTTTTTAAAAGGGCATTATTTTTACTCTGGACATGAAAATGCTTGGTATCATCCCTGCTAACCAAATACCTATTCATGAGACGTAAACTTCTTATTAAAAAGGAAAAAAATGAGGAATTTAAGAGGGAATGACCAATTTCCAATTGAAAAACACAAAATGATTTATTATGTAGAATAATTAATAATAGTTGCTTATAATGCATAGAGAGAAATAAAATAAATGGTTATGAGTTATGAGGTCATACAGGCATGTGAGCACAATAAAGTGGACAGAAATCGAGAAAACAGGATCTATATATCAGCATCTAAAATAATAAATATATAAATGGAACATAAACAATAAAGGAAAAAAAAACGATTCTGCAAGAGAGAGAGAACCCCCTGATTGTTTGAGATAAAGATGAAAGCGGACAGAGGATACATTCTGATGGAGAAAACCCAGTTCCACCAATCACAAAATCCCTGTGAATTATTTTCAATTGAAAAAGAAGGAATTGTTGATTCTATTCACACGGGCGTTAAAAAAACATGAAGATGACAGATCCAAATTGCGGAAAAACAAACAGAAAGGGTAAACAGAAGAAATATACTCCACTATTGGATGCTCATCTGTCTCATCCTCATCACTGATTCAGAACCTCGACTGCCTCACTCTCTCTCTCTCTCTATGGTTCAGGTTTTTGGATTGTAACTTTGGAAATGAGTTTAGTCATTAGAAAATTGCGGGGCAACTACCTATTTATTAAGATTTTAAACTTTAATAACAACCAGATTTTTCATGCTTACAACAACTTAGACCAATTTAGGGTTTGTTTATCTACTTTCAAATAAAATCATTAAAAAGTCTTATAAAAATAATCCCTTAATGATAACTAGTTTATTACCCGCGTATTACGCGGATATTTTTAATATATATAAAATATAATAAATAAAAAGATAAAGATATAAATATTATTTTTTTTAAAAAAAGTATATAAGATGATATTATTATTTATTATGACCTATTGATTTTGTGTAATTCTAAATATATATGAAGGGTAATTATTTTCTTATATATTTTTTTAAACAAGCATATTATCTTATAATTAATAAGTTAGTAGATTATTAGATTTTGTTTGATTTGATTTTATTTGAATTTAAAAGTGGATTATATTAGATTTGGATAGATTTAATTAATAAGTTAGTAGAGTATTAGATTTTGTTTGATTTGATTTGATTTGAATTTTAAAGTGGATTATATTAGATTTGGATAGATCTGATTTTAGATTTCTTTATTATTTTTAAAATCTATAAATGCCACGTGTCGATTCATGGTGATGACACGTAGCTTCACCAGAGATGAGTGTAGTTACTCTTTTAATAGTATAGATAGATATTATCAGGTCAACAAATATGGCATCAGTAAGATACATGTTATAAGTTAATTCATGTTTATTGTCATGTTATACGTCACGTATGAGTATGTCAACATACTTTAAAAAAAGATTATCCAGATCAGAATCTTATTTAAACTTGGCAAGACTAGGATAATCGTATTCGGATCATAAGAGCCAAGAAAGATATTAGTAGTTCTTTTCCTTTGAAACTATAATTTATAATTATATATCATAAACTAATACTTTAATAAAATATTCAAACTAAAATTTGGAAAATACATAGTTTCATATTTTGAATGTTTAAAGTCATACAAAACCGTATGTTCCTACATGATCCTACTGGATAAAATGTTTGGATGCCAGCAAAAGGTAGGATCGAATTGTCAAGTGATCCTATATTAGTAACGATCCTACACTAACCCAAATCAAAATTTAGAAGTGAGATGTTAGTAACGATCCTACACTAATCCAAATCAAAATTAGAAGTGAGATATTAAGGTCGTACGATCCTACGATTAGGATTGTGATTTAGCAACCATTATTTTAAATTCCACTTCTCCGATAAATTTCCAAGTAGTTGTTTATTCAAAGCCAATGCAAACTTATGGTATTATTCTACGGTGAAATGATGGAAACAAAAGTACAAAACCCCTTTTGTATACTATTCTAGGCTAGAATGATCAATCGATGGTTAATATTATGATATGAATAGCATTATCAAGTTGGATTCCACGTCATTTACAACCTAATATGTCATGTAGGTGACTGATAAAATAAGTATTGGTTGCTATGATTGTGTAAAAATAAAAAAGCAAATTGTTATAATTTGTAAAATTTAATGTAAATTGTAATAATTATGAAAAAATAAAATTACATTGATATTATTAGTATATTTAAAGCATAAAAATAATAGCTTGTTATTATCAGTAAAATATGTTAATGTGCCTTTTAAATTGCAGGAATTTAATATGATGGGTCCAAATGTCTAAATCCTTTCATTTTTTTTAATCCAAACATAACCCAATTCTTAAATAAATTGTTTAAATCCTCTTAAATCAAACGCCCCTGAAAGTTTCCTAAAAGTATGGTTAATTCATAAAGTTCCAAGTGATTACTAGATTTATGATTATTCTTGGTGTTTATGAAATTCAATAATAGAAAATAAAGTTTCGGCTCCAAAGAGAGGATTTTGAACCCAACGTTGTATTTATTTATTTAATACTATATACATAATGAAAGAAGAAAAAGCCAAGATTTAGGAAAGCCCACTTGCAAATCTAGAATAGTTTTCAAATGGAAAAATATAGAGATTATAGTCGGTGCAGTTTGATGTGACAAGTCGGATGAAATAATTAATAGAGTCTTTGGAGGTCCAATAGTACTTCACTCCCCTGCCTCACCACTCACCCCAACCAACTCTTAATACAGTTACACGTACTGTTATTTTCCCTTCTTTTTTTTTCTTTACCGCCATAATATTCATATTTATTATTATTATTTTTTTTTTTTTGTGTTTTTTTCCTTCATTTATTATTATTATTATTATTATTTTCTTAATTAACCTGCAATGAATAGACTCCATAGGTATTGCTGAGGTTTTTTTATTTCACATTGATATTTGTCAAATACATAAATATTCTCCAACCAAAATTACTACGTAAAATTTCACAAATAACATAATGTATAAATAAGTAAACAAAAGAGCCAAACAAAAAAAAAAAAAAAAGAGAATTGTTACATAATGACGACTGATTAACTGCTATTTACAGCAAATTACCTCCCATTTGGTGCATTGAATAGTCTCCAAGGCTTCCTAAAATAGATAATCCAGTACCAAGTTACCAACTTTGCTACTTTGCCAATATAAACCAGCTTTTGAATCAATAATCAAAAGTGTAGAGATAAATAAAGTACTACTTACAAGTATGGTGACTACGGCACGTCAGGGATGAGTAATAAGATTATGGAAGAATAACTAAGCATAGGGTATAAGTTGGCATCGAGAAAATGTGAGTATTGCTTGATAGCTAGCTCTCTTTCAGGTACGTCATGACTTAGGAAATCAAACGGTGCAGGTTTGCTGGTGTCCACCAATGGTTCCCACTTGTAGCCTGGTCTTTCAGGCAATGTAATCGTAACTGGTAAATGACTAGTGTTAAACGCAATATATACTTCTCCTTTCACCAAGTCTGTCTGCATTACATGTACACCCAAGTCAAGAAAAATATGATTGTGTAATGGAGGACCTACTCCTTTTAGTTGTATGATAATTGATTAATTGCAACTTCACAAGTTGTAACATATATATGTTTTTTTGAAAGACCTTTGATGATGACTAGATAAGGCAAGCATCGATACGATGTGATGATGTCAAGGGAAATGCCAAATATGTAAGTTTAGTTTGAAACAGTGACAACTGACAAGTACAACTTTCATCAGACATCTGAAAATGTTGTCTTGTTATCGTTTTTCAACGGATCAATAAAGGAGTAGGGTAGTAGCATCTTTGACATCAATTCAATTATGAACAGAAAGCATGGGTGATGCATAAGAATGTTGGAAGTTATGAGCATATCACAATGCATACCATCGTGAAGGCCACAAATCTGCTTGTTTCAGACCAATCAGGCGTTTCAGGAACATGTCCATGCCACTGCAACCTTTCAGCTGTTGGAAAGTCATTTAAGCCAAGTGCCTCACATTCACTGTCCAAATCAACAAGTAGTTTCAGGAGCCCGATTTTATATAAAAGTGAGAGAAAAAGCTGATAATGGTGTCCTACTGTCGAAAATTGGTTATTAGACGACAAAATCTGAAATAGTCTGATGAGGACTCTTCTTTCTTATCCCATTGAAAATAGTTCATCTGCATACAAAGCTGTATTTTTAGCTCATCAAACTTGTGGTTTTTCTCATCAAAATTCAAATGATCAATAGGAGAATAATACATGGTTATCATGGCAATACGTGTTGTTGTTTCCCCCTTTTGTATGACCATATTCATCACCCATATGTATCATAGGTACACCCTGGAAAGCAAATATCTTTTAGTCACAAATGCAATCAGCACTTCAGCAGTTGCTAGCATAAAAAAGTAGAATTAACACCCATTTAGTGGACTGACTAATGGGAAAAGCAGCAAGGTGCAAAATAAGATTGAAGGCAAATAAGATAGAGTGGAAAACAAGATAAAAGCAATAGTTGGTTCAAATCATAAGTATTTTAAAGACATGCCCATGGATAGGAGTGTCTGGAAGAATGGTATATATGCAAATCTTAGGATAAGTGCAACAGAGTACAATATCTTATGGGCATCCATGTTAGCCCAACCCATGAGTTACGGATAAAAGACATGCACTTATGCCTTCAAAGTGTCTTTATGTATGATAACTTCGGGCATAAAGGATACCATAATTGGTTTAGATAGAGAATACAAATCATTGAAGCAGCAATACTTAATCAGAGGAATCATATGTATCATTATGGAATATGGTACTACTAATCAATATCCAAGTTCAGAAACTTACTTGCGAAACCATTAGACAAAGGAAGAAGTTTCTCATTTGTCGTTTCCTCAATCTTCTAACTGAGATGCTCACAAACTCTCCCTCCTATATAGGTTGCATATTAACATCACAACATCACAAGTCACAGGTGAGAAGTGGCTTGATGCTAGAAGTATTAGTGAATCACCAAAATCCATGAATCTGATACTACGCATGAAGTTGCATAATGTGACCAAAAAAGAAAAGAAGAAATCGCACCTGTCATCATATCCAATTAAATGGCAAAAAGATGTCAGTGACTGCATGCTGAAGGAATCAGCAGCAAGCATGAAGAATGTAGTGCAAAAGGTCAAGGTACAAGTACAACATAATTGGGAAAACGTTTACCTGTCCACAATTCCAACTGTTATTGTGACTTTCTCCATCTTTGTTGTCTTCTCCATTTGCCAGGTTATGTTTATCATTGTACGTAACTACGTCAGCAAGCGTAAAGCCATCATGAGCACATATGAAGTTTATACTGTTCCATGGTTTCCTACCACCTTCCTGGTGCATTACATGAAGTGATAAAAAGAAACAAAATCCATCAAGAACAATATAGAACATGGTAACAAAGTGGCGGAATAGAGTTTGCAAGGTACTTCCCCGGTTCTATATTCTGAGATGATGCAAGCACGTATAATTTGTCAAAATAGGAGAAATAAGAAACTCATATGACCAGCACGACTTGAGAGACTCAGAAGCACATTGTATAAAGTAACATTATTCATTGGGCCCTCTCCTTCTACCAGTCAGAACCGATATAGACAGCTCTCCTCTCCACCCCCAGCAGAAAGGTAAAAATACAAATAAATCGAAAGCTAGAACATAAAGTCATCACAATCATCCCTCCAGATGCCTTCTACTAGCAAATAAAGATAAAGGTACAAACCTCTATCCAGATATAGCCTCTAGAAGTCTGAAGTAGCATAGGGAACGTCACAGGGAGTAAAAGATTAGAGGTACCTGGTATAGGTTAGGGCTCCCACAAAGGCATTCAGCAAAAGCACCAGAAAATCCGTCTGTACCCTTGATGAACTGCCTTACTGTATCGCGATACTAAAATAATAATTAAAAAAATAAATCAAATACGGTTTTAGATGTGCATTTCAATCTGCTACAAATATGTAATAGACACTCCGAATTCTAAAAGAGAAGTGGGGATACAGGTCAATATAAATAAGTAGCTGTCAGTCTGTCACCTTTTAAAAGAAATAACACTTCCATAAGAAAAAAAGGATCGAAAGTTCAAAAAAACAAATAAATATAATGCCTTGTCAAGGCCAAGAAAATCTTTTTAAAGAAGTAAATTTTCAAAACCCCAAAAGAAAGATAGAGAAGTGCAGTAGTTTCAACCCTGAAAGTGTATAACAATAAGACAAGAAGACAGATAAGCAGATTTTTTGCATTTTTATGGTTTGCCAAATAGCTTCCTACTAACCCCATAGGGGTGGCTTAGCCGTTAAGACTTGATATCCTCCAAACGAGGTCATAAGTTCTACTCCTGCAGGCTTCAACTCCTTGGGGCCAATTGCCTTTTAAAAACATAGTTTCTACTCCTGCAGGCTTCAACTCGATAAGCAGGCTCAAAACGCACACGCAAACACCCCCTTAATCTATCTAACATACAAGTATTTAACATTTAATGTAACATGATTGTACCATTTGACATTTGTTGTGTCATATCTACCATTTTCTTACCGTTTGTCCATTTAATGTATCATACACAAAATGGTGAAGAATGGTTAGCATAATACATTATGGTAAAAAGAAGTATGTTACATGGATTGATAAAAAGGTGAAAGTGTCTAAGGTTTTTTTTTGTCATTTTCTGTGTCTGTGCATAAAATTTAGAGCATGTGTACAGACCTTTCCATTCCATTCTGACCACATGCCCCAGTGAGGAAACATGCCAACTTGGTAAAGACCTCCGCAGTCCCATGCTTCAGCTATAAGCTGTTGAAAATGGCATGAAACAAATTCATATCAATGAGCAAAGCTGAGGCAGGGTCTATACAGAAATGTCTATCAGAAATTAAAGCCGTAAAGTCTGTATAAGATACAGCATTAACAGAAGAAAAGGACTGGCCGACCGCCGTTCAAGAGAGATCCCGAAGGCTCGAAGTCTCGAACAATGAATGATCACTCATAAATGTTTGTACTCACAAGGACAATTCAATTTATAGCTTAAATGGATAGGTTGAACTACAAGCATGTTATCCTAGGGCAAAAGTATTTGTCCAAACTTTCCCCGTTTCTTGAACTAAAAGACACCTTAATCACTCATTGTTTAAAACTGATACTGAACACACATTAATTACCTTCACTCCTCGAAGTATTGAGTCATTGCTAATCATGTCAATCAATGGTGGGTTGCTGAGAGGTGAGCCAGTTGTCAGCAAATCATCTTCCACTTGACTCCCATACACATTTACAGCATCCCAGAGGCTGAAACAAGAAGGACAAAAGTACAAATGAAACGCTGCTTGTAATGTCAGCAAGACAAGTATCAGGTGGGCAGTAGACCAGGTAACCTGCTGCCTCTTGTCAGGATAGAAGCAAGGTCAAAGCGAAACCCATCTACATGCATCTCTGTTACCCAGTATCTGTAGTGTTCCATTAAAAAAGACTTCATCGAGTATCAGAATGCACATAGAGTAGTTCCAAAACAAGAACAAGTGCTTTATAGCAGACATGGGGGTAGAATATAGGTCAATTTAAAAACAATGAAAACAGAAGATATAGAGCAATGTTTCTCATAGAAACTAATGATAAAACAAGATCTAAAAAATTTAACTGGAAAAAAAAACTGTAAGAAAACTTCACATATATCCTCCAAAATTCACATTATTGATATCAGAGACACATTTGCAAGCACACCCACCCATCCACTCACACACAAACACACCCAAGGGTTCATTAAGTAGTATTTTATCTACCTCAAAGAATCTATTATGAAATGGCGTACAATGGGATGGTTGCAATTAAAGGTGTTTCCACAACCTGAATAGTTGTAAAACTCTCCCTGCAAAACCATGCATAAAATTCTCCTCAAGCTCATGATATGTCCTCGTGGATAAAAAAAAGATACAGTTTACTGGAGCAGAAAACAGAAAGAGTTACATATCTTTAGATATTTGCTTGAAATGAAAATCAAATGTTTCAACCCCCACCACCAGCTCACCAAAAAATAAGAATCCATTCACAAACTAAAAATAGATCTCTGGCTTTTAGATTAATCAAAGGTGAATGTTGTTCAGTTATATATACTTTGCAGCTTTAAATGGCTGTTATATTTTCTCCCTTTCTGTTTGGCAGAAGGTAGATTTATTTTGGTTCCAAATTGTACTGATTAAGTAGATTATATGAAAGCTCCATGAATGTTTGAAATATGTTTGACAAAGATAGTTATAATTCAAAATTGGTTAATTTCATGTACATGATCCCACTGAAAACCATCTTTATTCAAACATGCATCAAGTAGATTAACTTGGAAACCCCAGGAAAAATCTAGTATGTGGCCATGTGGGACTTCAAATATTAACAGTGTACCGAATGAGTTGTATAAGAGAGTACAAAATTGTTTGTAGCTACAACTTGGGTGCAAGCATATCAAAGAGACTAGCAATACCTTAAAAGAGACAAAAAGCGCATTCTTACTCCTTCAACTTCATGAGTGAAAAAAAAAAGTGTAGTAATCAAGCTATACCTTAGGTGCAAGCATATAGAAAACACTGTTATCAACACCTCGAAAAGACAAAATGGGACCATTCTCATTCCCTTCAGCAGTGTGATTGAAAACAACATCCATGAGCACCTGTACAAATCTGATTTAGAAAGAGAACTCGTCAAACCTAATGAAATAATTAAAATCTATGTTGAGACAAGTCCTCACCTCAATGCCACGTTTGTGTGCCTCTTTAACAAGCTGTTTGAACTCATTTATTCCATCAAGGCCACCATTACGAGCACCAACAGATGCATATCGCAACATCGGTGAGAAATAGTTGATAGTTGAATACCCCCAATAATTTAACCTGGACAAAAAATTGATTATCCATAAGGTTGCCATTGCAATGCAACTACGCATGGAAGCACAAAGCATCATGAAATTAAGTACTCCCTCCCAAGCTAACACCACAATTTCTTTTTTGGATGCCCTAAAGAGATGCAAAACTTCTCTTTTCAACAATGTTTCCATCTATATCAATTCTTTGCCAGTCCGTAACCATTATAAAATATGATTGGTAGTGACATCAGTCACAATATTTCATTATCTTGTCATTATTGATGATCTTCTAGATAGTTGACTAATAGACAAACAATTTCATTGAAGTATGTGGACACTCATTGTTGCATTCAAATTGTGATGAGAAAATACCAACTATGGTCCAACTGTTGATAAGAGGGGACATAGGTCTGCAGACAAACATGAATTTCAAAATTGGGAGGGAAAAAAAGAAGAAGAAAAAACATTCCTCGGGCTTTACAATCAGCTTTAGTTACAAAAAATAATCAACTCCCACATGTTCCAAGTTTCTGGTATGGTTAACCTTTTTGTAATACAAGATAAACCCCACTCAAGCCACTTTCAATGGCCTGGTAGGTACTCAAACTCTCAAAGGACACCCTGCATGTATTGAACAGGAAGATGCACCCAGGACCTCCTTTGGGAGGAGAAGAGAAAATTTTATAGTGATGGTTTTATAATAATATATCTAAGTGAATAAAGAAATCAGATCACAATTTTGGAGGAAATTATAATCTCATAGGGATGTTTCTTTTTTGTAAAACTAGCTACCTTATACATGTTAGGGCAAGGTTAGATACTATTTCAGTAAATGGGACACACAAATCATCATGTTCAATTATTGAGCCAACTAACGTCCAACCTGTTGAACTTTCAATCCACTAGCATTTCTTCTCATTATTTGACCAAATTAGACGACAATGCATTCTAGTGCCAACAACCACACAATCCCTTAAATTGACAGTTTGGCTAGAACTTACTCCTTTATGTTGGCATTGTTGCATCTATCTTGTAATTATCTATAAACTTCATACATCATTGGGATATTTATAGCATACAGATGCACACACATGTATCCAGATGTATGTATGTACACATGTGTATGAAAGAAATTAACATTTATGTGAACTTAGGGCGCCAAACTGAAACTTCTTTCAAGGACAACTAATGTTTTCGACACATTGTGAGCACAAATCAAGGGTACATGCATAGATAGTTCCAAACCTTTGGAAGCCATTAGCTCTGTTCTCCTTATTCCCTTCTTTCACTTATAGGGAAGGTTGATTAATTTGCAAAGGTCAAAACTTCAAATACTAAACAAAACAAGCAAGACCTTTTGTGTAACTCCTAATGCTGAAACATCCAACTAGCCATAATGTGTGATGTGCATAATGTAACATACATAGTATCCTCCATTCTATTCAGAAGATCTCACAAAACATGTTATTTACTAAAGCAAAGAATCCTTTTGGCCACCCTGTTGGCACTTATCTAGCAACCATAGTAAGCATTATTTTACTTCCGAACTAATTCATCATTTAGATCATAATACCACCACACTGGTCAGGAAATTTATCATGGCTAGCTGGAAACTGCATGTGCCAGAAAAATCAAGTTCATACACTCATAGTATAATACCAGCAAATAAAGCGAGTGCAGCCATAATGGTAGGTTTTTTAAGAACATTCCAGCTATGAATGTAAAGTATAATGACAGAAAATCATAATGGCATAATTAGAAAATTAGCTTCCGTTTGTATTATATACCTTACATATGCAATTTGCACTTACCTGCAATCAATTGCTAAATTATAGCTATTTTCTTTGTCAATTGCGGTATTGTTAGGTATATAAAACTGTAATCAACTTGCCACCCTTATCCTTATTGTAACCACAAACAACCCTCAACAGTGGTGAGGTATCAATCTGCAATGTGCCTAAATGAACATTCAAAAGGTTTCTCAGGAAGGCAAAGCTTGCATACCTATAGTCACCCAAGACAGGATTGTAGCTATAGTACTCCAGCTCATTAAACTCGTGGCAAGGCATCAACTCTATGCAGTTGACACCAAGTTCCTACACCATAAATAACAGTTTTAACAACACTATGCAGTATCAACCTTTCATGCATCTGAATATGAAGCAAATGATTATATAATAGTATCTGATAATGCTGGAATAGTTACAAAAAAATATATATCATATAGGATCCCAATAAAACAGATTATATGGTATACCAGGAAAACTAAAAGAACAAGAAAGAAAAGAAAAAGAGAAAGATTTAAGGAATAAGAGAGCTATTAACAAGTAAAAATAATGTTGTATAGGGTATTAGCTATTTCAGCCTTCTATATAGTTGGTGATATACACCTAGGATTAGAACAACTTTTTCATTTGAAACTGTGCTGGTAATGCCAAAATTGAACCCTGACAAATTAACACTGTAACTTAGAAGAAAACATAAACAGGTGAAACCCTAGGGTCGAGGGCATGGAGAGTGTCTTTCTCCACACTCCTATCATTTTCACGAACAAAGATAAATATGTAAATCTCAAACCTTGCATGTTTAGCTACACATACAGATGCAACAAGACTGTTATGTTTCATCTCCTATATGCTAAAACAAGATACAGCTCTCTGCACTTGATACTGATTCTTGGGAGGTCAATGAAGTTAAATACTAAATACTTCCATCAAGTCACTATCAGGATGATTAAAACAGGATGCAGAATTATTAAAAATGACATTTTGAAGCATTTGAAAATGGTATTGTTGCTAGTTAAAGATATTCCAACCTTGGGCGCAATTGCAAAAAAGCATTTCCTAGCACGTTATCAAAAATGGGAATAAAAATATAATATTAAGGGCGGTGGTATTAACTCCCCGATAAAGATTATATCATACTTGTCAAATAAAAAGTGGGAAAGTTACAAGGAAAAGAAAGGACTGTTAGTGCCTTAAAAAATTTCAATGGAGAACTTGAAGACGCGGCAGTTAGGTTTGATCAGACTTAAATAGACCTTCTAGGTTGATGACAGTCTGACCCTTTCAGAAATTTAGTTTTGATTACTACATCATAAAGGCAGTTCGTCTACTATCTATGTTGTGTTATATCCTCTAATTTTAGAAAAGCTAAGCCTTGTAGATCACACAAATCATAGATAGGGATTTTCTCTGCCATCTTTAACCATACCATCCCTAAGGTTAGAATGGAACCATGAAAGCTAAAGTATTTTGGCATGTACCTTTAAATGATCAAGTTTGTCCACTACACCAAGATAAGTGCCAGGAGAAGCTGTCTTGCTGGATTCATGCATTGTAAATCCACGAACATGCATTTCATAAATTACCAGATCTCTTTGTGCAAATCCTAGGGGTAGATCTCCTTCCCAGTCAAACTATATCAAATAAAAGAATGTTTACAGGTCAACTGCAGAAAGATGTGATTTGATGTAGAATGAGATGAAACAAGAAAAACAAACTTGATCCCTGTTTACTAAAATAATTTATATGTGCCAATAAGGTCAACCTGCTGACGAAATTTATTTTTGTTAAACAAACGACGTTGCTTTTTTGCTCACAATTTTACAATATTTAAATTTAAAAAAAAGTTCATGGCAATTGTACTCCCGCTCCAATTTAATTTCTCTCCTTTCCCATTCAAAGCTATACTCTACCTTTGTATATCCTGATCCTGCCATAACGACTGGATATCATGATTAAAGAGTAATTCATAAATTTATTTCACTATAAGCGTTTAACAGAGTAAAATATTGTGATATTAGCTTTTTCTTAGTACCTGGAATTTTATTTAGATTTAATATTTCTTCATTATGGTATTTTGGCCTTTTAGTGCATTTTCAAGTAGTATCGGGGTTACCCTTTCACTATACATAGAATTATAATCCCCAAAAAAAGATGACTACGTAAATATTTTTTAATCAACTACCCATATTTTTTACTAAATCAACTTTTGGCATGAAACCTTATGTTGGATGTGAATCACTAAAGATCTTAGCGTTTCTTTTGCTGTGAAACGTCATAGGGCCATGACTCCCATCGTGTCCCCCAAAACATATCATTGAATTTCTTGTCCTGCATCAAGTAACCTTGTTAAACTATGATGTTTATAAAAATATTTGCATTATAAGTTACCCCAGGGTGGCTTGGGATTCTCTAAAGGGAGGTCTTGAGTTCTATTTCTGCACGCTTCATCTCCTAAGGGGCCACTTGCCTTTCAAAAAAAATTTGCATAATAAGTGACACTGCAAATTGGAACCACATGATGCAAAATGAAAGAAAATCTACATGGAAAGTAGTTGCAATTAATGAGTAGAGAGAGATAAGCGGGTAACAAATTATGAGAGAAGGAAAAAAACAGTAAAATAGGAAAGAATCTGCTAAAAGTCTTATTCAATAGGTATGAGTTGAACCAGAGTGAAGAACAAAGTATTCAACAGTAAAAAAAAGTGAGTGTCATCAGTAGAGACAACAATTCTGGTAATGAAGCACTGGAAATTCCTCGCCAGTTTGTCTATCACTTCTGCTATCTTTTTATCTTTCCAATTTCTTAAAAGCGGCGTAGGTCAGTCTCACCACTGACACCCCTTGTAAACAGAGTACCCATCTCCCCAGAGACACACAAAAACAACATACATTAACCAACTTTTTATGTCCTCGACTCAATTACATTACTAAGGTTTCTTACTTTAACCTTAGAGGACAATGAGAGTAGATCATTCATTAATTTGTTCTTAATATCTAATTTTCATCCATTCAAGTGGTTTGAGAATATAAAACACACACTAATAGGACTAATTTATTAGACTTGTGACAGATGAATCAATTAATTAGAGACAAAAGATTTGCACGTATCATTTATGATTTTGTCTATATAACCAATAGACAAGACCTTAAGTGATGTCACATATATTTTATGAATTTTCTTTATTACCAATTTCACTTGGTATATTTAAATGGTCAAGAAAGATGTGTAGATGGCTATATCCCATATCTTTGCATTACATACCTCATCAATAGATGGAATCATGCAGGCCATTTGGCTCCAGCAATCATCATCAGGTCCCAAAACACCAAACTCCCCCCTGCTTACAATAGCCTGAATAAGTACCAACAAAGTCAAGGGTGATCGCTTTTTAGAGAATATATAATCAAGCAAGTGTGTAAGTCCCTAGTCACAAGCACATTCAGCTTCAGGATAAAGAAAAGAGAATATTTTATCTTGACAATTTGGATAATTATATAAAAATTCAAACGTAAAAGTTGAGACAGGCTACCAACTTTAGCATAAGGATCTAATAAGATCCGCGAAGAATCGTAGTAATGCCCTTCCTCAGGACAAAACTCTCCAGTAAATTTGTAGCCATAGAGCATATCTGTAAAATCTCCCTTCAAAAACACATGCCAGACATCTCCAGTCTTATTGGCAAGTTGATCTAGAGGTATCTCCTCAGTAACTCTTTTCTGCATCAATAGTACATGAAAACAATTATGCCTATGAACAAATAACTTATTACGAATTTTGGTACACTATGCACCAAGTGTCCAACACAGTTGTTCAACTGCAAATTTGAGAAGACTGTTTACTTATAGAAGCATAACAGCTAGCTACATCAATCTATGAAATTTCTACCATTTACTTACATCTCTTTAGGAATCAATATATTTCCTCCTTGGAAAAGAAATCAATAAGGATGATCTTCTAATATACATGTCTAAGACATATACTTGACAAATGCCACTTAGAAAATGCGTAAATAAAGTATCTAATAATTTAAATGATGGTACAACTAATGTGCTGTACTTCTACAAAAGTAAGTATTTGACAAACCACCTTTGTTATTCAATGATGGTCAAATTCTGATGGTATCCCTTAAATAGGAAATCACATCAATTGGCCGGCCACAAATTTAGATATGAGTCAACGCAAAACCAATCGAAGGACGTAAAAGATAGACAAACAATGCACCCCAAAGGCAATATCTTAATGGCAAGTCATATTGATGCTTAAAAATTGACGATATGCTAGTTTGGTTTTTAAATATTAGGTTAGGATCACCATCTTTTTCCCTTTAAAAAAACAAAGTGCTATAATCAAGGCATTATAGTATTATACGATATACAAAAAAAAAACCATAGCAACGTTTCTTATCAAGTAAGCAAGTCGCATCTCCAAATGTCAAATTTATATTATTCTTCCAGCAAAACTCGATGTTAAAATGGAGCTTAAACATGTGTGGGCCGACAGTGTGGTTGTAGCCGTTTAAAAAGTAAAATCCAAGCAAAGAAGCCACCATTTTTAGCTTAGCATGCTTGCTGAAATTTACAACAGCTAGAAACATGACCAACTGTATTAGCAACAGATGATTGCTACCACCAGGAGTTGAATATTATGTTATACAAATATGCATGTAACATCAAAGTTCACAGGAACTGCATTGTAAAATAAGAAATGCATGTTTCTATGATGGAATGCTAGATACAACATATTTGTTTCTATGATTGGCCAAATGCTTTAGGCTCGTGTAGTCATATCAGAAATTTGTCTGGCAAAGTCGATATACTTCCATATTGAAAAACAAGTCAGCTAGTGCTGGCTCATGTGGCTTAATGGCCCATTCACTTTGTATGTGTTTCAGTAATTAGATCTTTCACCCATGCAGTATACATTGCTAAGGTCTTTTTTTCGTTTTGCATAAGTAATGCAAATTTAGCCATGCCTGCTGACAAAAACAAAAAGGATGAATAAACCACAATTTTACATGCCTTTATTTCTCTGCTGAAATCTTGTGGATTCAATATACATGCATATCACTTGATCATTGTTGTTAGATAAGCGATAAGAATCCTATGTTTGGAGAATAATGTAGCTCTGTTTTGAAGGTTTATAAGACTCATAATAGCCATGGTAATGTCGAGGAAGAAAACGATCACATCCATTTACATGATCATCTTTAAAACATACCATGTCATTATAGTCTTGGCAATACCAATGCCATGTTGGACAGAACCGACATTTCAGTGACTTTTTACCAGCTCAGTTCAGTAAACGGATACATTGGTGAGTTTCTAAACTATGATGGGACATTTGATGCAAATCTTTAGTTGGTAATGTTGAGTTTTTTTTTTTTTTTTTTTTTTTTTTTTTTGGGGGGGGGGGGGGGGGGGTGTGTGGGGGTGTTTCTACACTCGTGAGTAGTTACTATGGAATAACTTAATCATTCTAAATCAGAAGGTATTAAGAATTTAAATTAACAAAGGTAACTGGCAGAATCAAAATATATACTAACGAATTGGCTTTAAGAAAATTGCATCTTCTTATTCTATTACTACAGCACTTGATCTATTGTAGTCTACATTGCAGTTACAATTTTCTTTTGAAGCTAGTCTCCATCAGGACCATCACAACATTCAATACAAATAACGCAGCTAAACTACAAGGAAAATTATTAAAATAACAAAATGTGATTTTAAAATTTCCTCATATTTTTTTGGGATCGATTATAGTAATCACAGTTAATGCATTCAGAATGATCTTTGCCATAATAACAATTGTATAGCGAAGCGTCCCAATTTATGAACCTTTCGTGTCACTGTTTATACGCACAGAATGAAGTAAAAACATACAGAAAAAATAAACATTTACCTCCGGCAAATCGGAGGGACTCATCAAGCAGAGAGCCGCCGATGTGGCATTGCGCGAATATATGGAGAAATTAACCCCATCTTCTCGAGCTGTGGCACCAAACGGCATCGGAGAACCCTGTAAAACCTGAAACCTTGTCGTCAATACTTTTGGCTTCTCCTTTTCCACGACTGCCGTATCCACTTCACCTCCGCCATCGCTTGCATTAACCACTAAGGCATTATTGTTCCTCCGAGTTCGCCATTTGATTTGTATGTTGGGATTTAAGAATTCAAATTTGTGAGTAGAACTGAGATAGGGAGTGTGATGCGAAGAATAGGAGGCACATCGGAGTACCTTTTCCATCACAGAAACATCCATAAATCCTTCGAGATTCGAGTCGGTACAGAGAATATGGCAGAATGAGAATGAAGATGGGTGAGAGTTTATGAACAAACTTTGGTATACGACATATGCTGGACACTGGAGGTTTTGAGAAAGGTTGGTTTTCTTTCTCTTTTTCTAATTTCGTTTCCATTTTTAGGATTCATTAAAACCCTATCCTCTTTGTTGTGTCACGTTTCGCACCAAGGGTGTGTTCTTAAAGATAGAAATGGAAATTTAACAATTTGATCAAATTTGCGTTCCATGAATTTTTTTTGAAAGAAAAGAAAAGAAAATTTCTGTAATTTTGGACTAAAAAGCTTTCGGAAAAGAAATGAAAGAAACATTTACAACTTTTTCCATTCTTTTCTCTTTCTTACTGTCATTTACTTTCTTATTTCTGGAACACATCGTAAGACTATGTTTGGCAAACTAGCGGTAGGTTTGTGTGTTTTAAATTAGGTTAGTTTTTAGTAGCTGGAGCTTTTTTGAGAGTTGAAGTTTTTTTAAAAGAGTTGGAGTTTTTAGTTTTATAAATGTGTTTGGTACATGTAGTCGTAGCTGTAGTTTTTAGTATTAAATTACGTAAATGACATCAATATTAATTAAATATGGTAGTTTATGATTAACAAGATGGTAAAAAAGGAGTCATTAGCCAAATAATAGTAGTTTTAAAATTTATTTACCAAAACATAGTACTTTAGGTTTTATTTACTAAAAGATGGTAGTTTTGTTTTTAACTCAACTTTTTTTTATAGATGGTTCTTCTTTTTATTTTTTTTTAATTTAATACAATTTTCAAAGCAATTTTTTCTTACAATTTTTATTCACTCAATTCTTTTTTTACTCACTTTAAATTTCATTAAGAAAATTTAACATCAATGAAATTTGACATAAAATCATACATTAAATACCAACTTTAAAAACAATTTAAAAATCACTATAACAAGTTAAAAAATAAAATTTTAAGTAATTATGTACGATTATATAGTTTTATTTGTATTGATGAAGTTAATTTTCTAACATGAACCATGCATGATTTTTAAATTTAGTTGTTTTGGTCGATTAATTGAAAAAAATTGTAAGTTGTTTTTGTTGGTTAAAATTGAACATTGACTTTTTTTAAATTTAGTTTGAAGTGAGTAGAAAAAGAATAAATTTAGAGAAAAAAAAAAGTTATTTGAAAAAATTTTAATTGAGTAAAAAAAAAAAGCTCACTTAAAAAAAAAAAAAGAAGACCATTTTTGGATAAAAAATTTGAATAAAAAATTATTAGGTGTAAATCTTAGTTTATTATGCTTAAAATCAAAAACTACTATCTTTTAGTAAATAAAATCAAAACTACTACTATTTGGGAAATAAATATACAAAATACAATACTTTGGTAAAAAACTCGGTAAAAAAGTAATTATTTGACCAAAAGCTCCAGAGCTTTTCAAACGCTGATTCTCCTAGCGTTTTATAAAAAAAAAACTTTTTTGAAAAAAATGAAATTTTATGTTTTCCTTCTAAAAAAGTCTTTTAGTTTTTAGTAGAGCTTTTTAAAATCAAAAAAACTTCTAAAAGCTCTTAAAATTCCACCAAACATAGCCTAAGTTTTTAGATGTTGTATCTTTAGGTTTTTATAAAGGTGTTTGGTAAAAATAGTTGTTGTTATAATTTTTAGTATTAAATGATAAATAAGACATTAATATTAATTAAAAAAATCATAGTTTATTATTATCACGAGGGTAAAAAATATAATTTTGTTCGACCAAAAGCCTCAAGCTCATTTTGAAAGTTACTTGGGACGTATCTAGCAAAAAAAAACTTTTGGAAGCGTTTAGAAACTTCATTTTTTGATCTTTTAAAAGCTAAAACTCAAAAGTTCCGTTTGGTTAATAGGAGCTTGAGTTTTTGATTTAAAAATAAAAGCTTCCAAAAGCTCTTTCACAAGAAATTACTTAAAAGTTATGTTCATCAAAAACTATCTAGAGCTTATAGTAGCTAGAGTTTTTATTAATTAATGTGTTTGGTAAAATAATTAGAACTAGAGCTGGTAATATAAAATTATATAAAATACATATAAATAAATACATCAAAGTAGAATCATTATTAATTACGTTATTTTGGTAATTTTATGTTTCATAAGCTCAAGTTGTTTCTAAAAGCTACTTGAAGTAGCTTATGGTTTTAATAAGTTATTGGGAAAAAAAAGATCATCCAAACACAGCTTATCGATAAAAAGTAGTTTAAAATTCTAAAAACCATAAGCTTAGGTGATAAATGACTAAAAACTTATTACAGTGCTGATTGACAAGTGACTGGTGCTAATTACTGATTACAGAATTAATAAGTTTGTTTCTTTTGTATGTTCAATCTATACTATATATAGAATAAAACTTGAACACAATAATAATACACTTAGATCAACTTTCTCTAATATATAAACATAAATAAATCTGAATTATCAATTTTGTAAATAAATATAAAATGCATTTAAATTTTATTTAACATACAAACAAATTTTTTTTTTTTTTGAAAAATCAATAATCTTTAACATATAAACATATATTTCAATTTTCTTTAATATACAAACAATAAAATATCTAAACACATCGATAAAATTTAACATATAACATGGATTTCAACTTTTCTTTATCATGATCGGGAAATAGGCGAGGTGTAATCAGATTGGATTGTTTATTATAAAATTTTAAATTATGCATCTAATATGTAGGCCCTGCATCATGACGCATATATGATATGTGCATCATGTGATGCACAAATTATGCATTTAACTAATGGATGTGATTGGTTCTTTTTTTATGTTTCCGATGCACAAGGTTCTCCATAGAACATGCATACATACATACATACATACATACATACATACATACATACATACATACATACATACATACATACATACATACATATATATATATATATATATAGAGAGAGAGAGAGAGAGAGAGAGATATATATAGAGATAGATAGATAGATATAGATGCTACTCGAAAAATAACAAGAAGGAAAAGAACAGGCAATAGTGGACATATAATGTGTAAAGGAGACTCATGATTCGGCCTCAATAATTATTTATATTAAGCCACCGAAAAGTTTGAATTTAAAACTCTAATAAAATATTGCTTATTATAATAATTTGGTCATGTCATCCGTAACAAATAAGCTAAAAGCATTTGTTTATACACGAACCATCTACCATATATAATAACTTCAAATGATCGAAGGCTCGATCGCCTCATACAAAATTTTAAATCCATTAAACTAATGACATAAATCATAAATGGTGGATACCATACCACGTGGCCTTATGCTATGTATTTCTGAAAATTTTTGCAATGTGTCCAGGGACGTATCCGGGATTTTTTGTTATCGGTGTCACTTTTTTAGAGTAAATTTAATACTTATATTTTTATAGTATAAATTTAATACATACGTAACTCAGTATTTTGAAAATTTCTCGGTGTCGAATGACGCCCATTATTATAAATTGGATCCGCCCCTGCATGTGGCACATGATCGAGAGTGATATTAGATGTTACATTATACTATATCTGTTATAATACATATATAGATTAATTTACCTGATATATCTCGATCATCATCTTCTCTTAATATTCCTCTTTTAGACATGTCTGCCAACTTTGAAAGTTTCGTTGACTTTTTTTTAATTAATTAATGGATAAGTTGATACAAAAGCTTTATATTCGATAAGACACGATAATCACTCTAAAATGCGTGTATTTGATAAACAGTTTTGTATTCATGATGTTAAAATATTTGCATTTGATGAATTCTATGTTCAAACTGAATATTTATAAATCATGGCCATTTATTTATGGTTTATGTTGTAAACCATCATGCAATTTGCAACCTATAATATAATACTTAATACCACCACCACTGATCTGGGCAACACAGACTATGACATCACATAATAAAAAACTTCTATTCATAGTAACTTGTATATAATCTATTGTTTTTATAATGGAAACCAACTTTATAATATTGTAAATTAAAAGACAAAACAATATTTCTTGTTAAGAAACATTATTCTTGGGTATGATAATAATTAAAGTGTAAAAAACTCACTTATATTATTCAATGATGCGTGGCTTAAAACTTGAAGGGTCATTTAATCGATGAAATGCTTTTTAATAATGGGGCCGGGGCCAATTTAATTAAACTTTTGGCCATAGTTAGTGGCCTCTTACGTGTCCATTTCAATTTATGAAATCGAAACAGTTGGAGTTACCATCTCCATGTTTGACTTGACTGTTGAGAGGTTCAATAATAATGTATTAATGTATGTACGATTCGGTACGAGTACGACCACATCATATTAAACAAAACCATCTAGAAACACCTTCTTTTATTTTGGTTACGGAATTATATATCCATATATTATATATCTATATATTACTTTTTTTTAAACGGTAAACTAACTTACTACTACTTTTAAACTACTCATTTGTCTCAATTGGGGACTTTAGAACTTCCTTTCACCACCTAAATTTCAACTTGTCTTCAACGGAAGTCGAACCCGTGACCTCATACTTACATCACACCCATCTTACCAAATTGGCTAAACCTCATTGATACATATATTACATGATTTGATTTTCAAAAATATCTAAAAAATAATTATTTATAAAAATATAAAGATTACTATTATAAAATTATGAATTTATTATATTTGATTTAATTAATTATTAGATTAGTTAGATTAGTTGGAATAATAGAATAACTTAGATTGGCTTGGATTAAATTTGAATTTATATTTATATTTATATTTAATAAATCACATGTGTGGTAATAAAAGAATGTTTTGACACGTGACAAATTAAATAAGCATCGACACGTGATACATTAATTACTCATTTAATAATATTTTTATTGTAGATAATTTATAGATTATTGAAATTAATTTTTTTTATTAACTTATAAATCTTGAAGTTTTTTGTGGGACTTTATTCACATCTCGCCTTTGATATAACATCCTCACATCCCCAAAATTTGACATTTCTGTTTGGTTAAATTTTGTAAAAACTCAATTAACTTTTTTTATTTTCTCAGTTAAGCCCATAAACTCATTTTCTCAATTGTTTAAATCTCTAAACTATGTTTGTCTTATTCAAAAGTTTATATTTTTGACCGGCTACTGGATTAGTTGGTAAAACACAACTAATAAAACAAAATGTTTAGAGACTTAATCATTAAAATATGAAAAGATTTTTTTTGAATATTAATCAAGTGAAAAATAATGTTATATTTGGTAATCGGTCAAACATGTCAAATATATATTTTTGAATAAAACAAAAATAATTTAAGAACTTAAATAATGATAATAAAAACTTTAGGGACTTAATTGCGAAAAGAAAAAATTTAGGGACTTAAAAGTTTAAGACCAATTTTTTTCGTAATCATGTCTAAATAAACAACACAAGACTACTTGCTAAAAAAATCACACATCAAGACATACTATAATCATGTGAAACGTGCATGTTCACATAAACAATCCTGTTATGAACATATGTTCACACTAAGTATGTTCATATTAAAATTTACACGTTCTCATGACTTTTAAGATACTATAATGTGTATATATTTTTACAAATAGTGTTATATTATTTTTATCTATGTGTATATGAAAAAAAAACAAAAAAAAAAAAAAAAACTTTTGTTCGCAACATGTTCAGATCCGACTCCTGTGTGTTCACAGGTAGTACCATACTCTGTATTTTTTACATACTCACACGAATAAATTATATATATATATATATATATATATATATATATATATATATATATATATGTATATGTATATAATGTATATATAGGGGGTTCAATGGAAAACCAATATGCATCGGAATACTTTGGAAAACATCCATGCACCACCACAAATGCATCACAATTCCCGCGTGATGCATCAAACTCGCGTGTGATGCAACGACTTTCTGCGTGACGCATCACCTGATCCAATGGCTATAAAGTGGTTCCTGGGGTTTTCATATGCATATAGGTTTTTCATTGAACCCACCCCTATATATATATATATATATATATATATATATATATATATATATATATATATATATATATATATATATAGGGTCGAGATCCATGGAAAACTATATTAGACTGGAAAACTGGAAAACCATATCAAATGCACATGTTAATTATGATAAAATGTTAAATTTCATGTAAAATTATAATATACATATGTTCAAAGTTGCATTATGATTAACTAATTCATATCATATACATGTTCGTTAAGACAAAATGTTTAATTTCATGCAAAAATGCGTAAAATACACATGTTCATGCATATTGCACATTTGAACATGTGCATATTGTTATTTTGCATGAAATGAAACATTTTATCCTAATGAACATGTAAATTATGTGTATTAGTCAATAATAATGCACATTTGAACATATGTATATTGTAGTTGTGCATTAAATTTAACATTTTACCGTAATGAACATGTGCATTTAATATGGTTTTCCAGTTTTCCAGTCAAAGATGGTTTTCCATAGATCTTGAACCTATATATATATATATATATATATATATATATATATATATATATATATATATATATATATATATATATATATATATAGACGGGATCATTGCAGAACCTAAATTTAGTGTAGAACCGTAAAACCAATATCGTCCATGGATTAGATTAATCTAATGGTCTTGACTAAAACCATAAAGTTTGGAACTAGTGAAAAAAATTTGACATTAGTGATTTTTTAATTCTATTCAGGATAAAAAAGGAATAAATTGGAAATAGCAAAAAGATTGACATTAGTAAAATAAATATCATTTTTCTTTAAATTAAAATAACATTAATATGATTAATTGTTAAATCAAAAAAATTATACCATAAAAACGAGAATTTTATACTCTTTAAAACGAGACCGGTCATGATATATTTTTTCCGAAAAAATTTTACGTGTTTATTTTTCGTAAAAAAAAATTAAACAGACCACCATGCAATGTAGCATGGCTGGTATCATTCAATGTCGAATTACTACTTGATATTGTATATTCAACGTCGATGCAACACTGCATGTACATTCAAAATTAACAGAACCAAAATAATGATCAAAATTAGTAGTCAGAAGTTGGTTGATTTAATGAGAACACTAATGACATGTTTTTTTCGAAAAAATTTTACGTGTTTATTTTTCGTAAAAAAAAATTACCCAGACCACGATGCAATGTATCATGACCGATATAATTCAATGTCGAATGAACACTTGATGTCGTATATCCAACGTCGATGCAACACTGCATGTACATTCAAAATTAACAGAACCAAAATAATGGTCAAAATTAGTAGTCAAAAGTTGGTTGATTTAATGAGAATACTAATGATATTTTTTTTCGAAAAAATTTTAGTTGTTTATTTTTCGTAAAAAATTTTTTTACCTAGATCTCCATTCAATATATTATATAGAGATCATTCAATGTCGAATTACAGTTAATATCACACATTCAACACTGCATGTACCTTTGATATTAAAAGAGTAAAAAATGGTCAAAGTGGGCAGTCAAACTTATCATCTTATCCCTAGTTTTATATAATAATCCAATGGTTTAGATTGGTTCTATAGTTCTGCACTAAATTAAGGTTCTGCAATGATCCCAACCCTATATATATATATATATATATATATATATATATATATATATATATATATATATATATATATATATATATATATATATATATATATAGAGGGAGGTTCAATTGAGAACTTTTATGCATCGAGGTACAAAAGAACCTATATCATCCATTAGATCAAAAAATTATATGGATTAGATTGATGGCAAAAGGGTAAATAGTTGGACAATTTTATGCATCTTGTGCATTATAAAAACAAACAAGGAAGGGTATTTTGGGGAATGTGCATACCTCATTAAATTTAATATTTCAACAAATAATCAAATAATAAATGTTAAATAAATTCAATTGATACATTTCCAAACTCAACAGAAATTACACAAATTCAAAAAAGATAATGAAGATCGATGCATTTCATCGTTAATCGTGTTTATCTATGCATCATGTTCAAAAAAGACGCATTTAGCAAAAAAAATACACAAATTCATTTATGCATCGTGTTCGTCGTTCATATTCTTCATTCATCTATGCATTGTGTTCAACTTGTTCATCATTCATCTATGCATCGTCATTGTTCATCATCTATCGTCATCATTTTTTGTTGTTCATCGTTCATCATCCATCTAAGCATCGTCATTGTTCATCTTCCATCTATGCATAGTCATTATTCATCGTTCTTCATCCATCTATGCATCATGTTTTTCATATTTATCATCGGTTACATTTCTTGTTCATGTTCATCATCATCGTTGTTCATCGTTAATCTTCGTCTTCAAATCATCATCACTATGAACATTATGAAGAACACAATTAGAGAGAAAGGGAGAGAGAGAGATAGAGAGAAATGGGGAGGAAAATGTGGAATGTAGTTAATATGAGATTTTAATTCAAAATGTAGCTCCTAATTATCTTTTAATGATATTTAAAAATTAATTATTTCATCTATTTAATTTTCCCAAAATGTCCTTTGTGCACCCTTGTTAGATTATCCGATGCACAAAAGTGCCCCGATGCATAAAAGTTCTCATTTGAACCTCAATCTATATATATATATATATATATATATATATATATATATATATATATATATATATATATATATATATATATATATATATATATATATATATATATATATATATATATATATATACTAAGAATCTTTTGTGAACACTTTATTCGTTGTGAACATTGTGAACAACCATAAAATAGCTTTTGAATCTTATGAATCTTGTTGAAAATACTACCGAACCCTTCTATTAACTCATTAATCTTATTGGATCCTATGGATTTTATTGAATCCAATTAATTTTTCGAATCTCATGAATCTTGTTGAATCTTATGCATCTTGTTATAAAAACTACGTACTATGAACCTTTTGAATGTTCTGAATCTTAAATAAACACTTCTATAAACCTTTTGAATCATATGAATCATATTACAAACACTTGTTGATATATATGAATGATTATATGTATTTTTTTTATTTGTTCACAACGTTCACAACGAATAACTTGTTCACAATGGATCTCATCCCTATATATATATATATAGATTGGGGTTCGATTGAGAACTTTTGTGCATCGAGACACCATTGAGAACTTTTGTGCATCGAACTATCTACCAATAGTGCACAAAGGGCATTTAGGGGATATTAAATGTATGGAAATTATTTTTGAATTTAAATGTTTTTAAGATAATTAATAGCTAAATTTGGTATGAAAATCACCATTAACTTATTTCCTAAAACCACTCCATCTTTCTCTCTATCTCTCTCTCTCTCTCTCTCCTCTCTCTTAGCCCCCTCTTGATTTTGGAAGAGATGAACGATATGCATGATTTATGTTTGTATGAACAATTCATGTTTGTATTATGATGTATTTTGATTTTGGAAGAGATGAACGATATGCATGATTTATTTTTGGAAGAGATTTAGATATGCATGATTTATTTTTGGAAGAGAAAACGATATGCATGAACAGATGAACGATATGCATGTATTTAGATGTATTTTGAATTTGTATTATTTTTGTTAAGTTTGGAAGTGTAATAATTAAATAAGGATTGCATAATTCCTGTTTTACTCCTCCACGAATTTCATTATCATTATGTGCACTTGATGCATAAAACTTTCTATTTAATTACCCTTTTACCATTTGATCTAACACACACATTCTTTTCATCCAATGGCCAGTGGAGGTTCTTTTGTGCCTCGATGCACAAAAGTTCTCAATGGAACCTCCCTCTATATATATATATATATATATATATATATATATATATATCAAATGATCGAATATCAAATGAGAAAATGATATTAAAGTCTTCGTTTGGACTTAAAGGGTCGAAATTACATGTACGGTTGGTACTCCAATATTAAATTCTAGGAGACTTGGAATATTTAAACTACCATTATTGGGATAGTGAGACAATCAATGTTTTGATTAAGACCTTAGATGGAAGAATCAAAATAAATACTGAATAAAAATATAAATAACTTACTAAATTACTCAGCACATATTGAGATTGAAAAATATACTTTTATTCTAAAATAGTATATTAACAATTTAACAAACAAGTAATTAAAAAAAATTGGTAGTCATTTGTGTATAATCTGAATAAAATGATATGTAGCGTAAAGATTTTTCACAAAGTACAGATTGATTGACACATAACTCAACTCTACCGGTGTACGCTGGTTGATTGGACAATAATATTTTCAGTGTCTAGCAGTTAGACGATTGTTCTAAATGTTGACACATACAAGGATAGTTTAGATTAGTCAATATGATTGTCTATTGGCATCTCTTCCAATTCATCGATACGAGAAGCTGAAATAATTCAATTCTTTTGGATGACTACTTGGAAAAAGTGAGCCGTTTCTTCAATTCTTAAGAACCACCATCTTGTAATCCGATAAGGGACTTTGGAGCTTCAACCTTGCTAAATGAATTCTTACCAATGTCGAAACAACAACAAACAATCGGACCAGATTTGTTATAATCTTGGATTCCTTTTAATTCTCAAATACAAAATAGAAGTGACTTCCTATGCAAATAGTATAATGCATCGTATGAACATATCAACTTCATGCCATATAAGTCCAAAATTCTACTTTAATTAAGGAATATTTAGTATGGAGATAATTTATCTCCTTTGAACATTTTTTCATAATTTCTTTTTGAATCACACATAAAAACATTCATTACCTATTAAAACTATCGGTATAACAACTATTAAAGGTTGGCAACTTGGCATCCAACAAGTATATATATGTTTTGAGTTTAATCCGACTTTAAAGGAACAAAGTTATCCAGCCAATAGCTGGAGAATGGAGATGAAGTGCACACATACTTACTTCAATGACGGTTGTTAGCAAATTTTTATATCTCTTTTTTTTATTTTAGGCTTTCATTTTAGGTTTGACCATCTTCTTATCATCTATTTGATAAATCTTTCATTTGGGCTTTTATTTTTAATAACATTCGGCTTTTTAAATTATTTTATAATTTATACATTATAATTTATGCATTTATACTTAAAAGTTATAATCTTTTAACTATGGTTAAGATAACAAAACGCCAAACAAGTAGTTTATATTATATTTGATTGTAAATACATAACAAGTTAAAATTATAAAATTAGTGTTTTAAAAAAATCGGTTTTTTATAACCGGTTAATTATCCGGTAAAAAATCTGGTCTACCAAAAAACAAAATCCGGTTGAAAACCCGGATTGCTTATAAAACAACCGTTTTGCCGTAACCGGTTTCGGATCGAGATCGGATAACCGAATTTTTTGAGCAACTATACATACATACATGCATACATAGTGGGATGAAATTAAAATTTAAAAGTTTGTACAAAATGCTGAATCAATGAACAACTATGTTTATTTCGTGATTCAACAGCAAGTGAAATCAAATAACAAACGATGCTGGACATCACTAAAAATATAATAAAAACTAAGTAGAACCTTAAAATATGTGATCAGAATTGTTTTTTCATATTTCTCATTAATATTTAATATCTCATATTACCCCTCCACACACACATAATTAAAATCGTATAGCAAGTTAAATGTTGATTGAAATGTGAGAAAAAATTCATGACACATATTTTTATTATTATAGTTTTGGTGGGGCTTATGATTATTTAGTTATAATACACATACTACATTTGACTTCTCATTTGATTTTATATACACATATAATAATAATAATAATAATAATAATAATAATAATAATAATAATAATAGTAGTAGTAGTAGTAGTAGTAGTAGGAAAACCCCAACGCAAATGACAAGTGATGACTGATGTGTAAAGTAGACTCGTGGGTCAATCCTAATAATATTTTATATCAAAGCATTGGAAAGTTTGAAATTCTAATAGGTTAATCATAAAAATACTATTTTTTAGAGGGTTGTTATTCAAATTACATCTTGAAAGGTCGTTTTTATCAATTTATCTACTATATACGTGACAAAGTTTTATAGCTCCATAAAATTTCTAACGGTACATTTTATTTTTTTATTCGATTTTTGTGATAGAAAAAAGTTTATCATGTAAGAGGTGGTCAAATTTCTACTCCTCCACACACTTTCCCTGTTTCCCCTTTCCCATTTTCTCTCCCATCCACATAGATGACTCCATCGATCTCTCGTCCACAGCGACGCCCTGCACCATCATACGACTTCTGGCTCTTCAACGACCACCAGCCTCTAGCTATCACAGACTACCACAGTTAAGAAAGAAACAACAAAACCATAGCAAGTCAAGAGCACCAGATGAAGACTCATCGTAGACCACCAATGCAGCCTCTAGCCATCACAAAACACACAAAATCCTCGACCGTTGATCATTTTAGAACACTTGAAAGAACTAAACTAAATTCTAATAATGGGTAAAGTCGGAAAAAAAATATATCTTCTTTTTCTATCGCAAATGAAAGTATGAAACTAAAAACCATTTTCTCTCAATTTTTTTTTTCATTTACATCCTTTGCACATTTTCATGATTCTTCACTAAAAAGTTAAGAATATTTATAAAATTGCCAAATTATTTTGTCCACCATTGATTCTCTTGATCTAATGGTTAATATGAGTTCTTTATTTTCTTATGTGTGTGTAGTGGGAACAATACATAACCTTATTTGGTATTAAACTTAGTAGAACTAATATCCTTCATTAATTAAATATATCTAATATCCATCGTTAATATAGAATGTGTGTAATTATTGAAAATGAGATTGTACAACAGCAAATTATTATAGCAATCAAAGGTGAAATCGGAGGGAATTGAGAAGGAACAAAAAGATTGACATTAAATAGAATATTATTTTAATTTTAGTTCAAATAATATTAATTATAATTATTTTTTATTTAAAAATTATGCTATAAAAACGAGAATATATATTTAAAACGAAAGTGATCATAATATATGTTTTTTAAAAAATACACATACGTATATATTTATAAAAATTTTTACCTATATTTATAATCTAGATAGAATATTATAATATCTAATGTCGAATTCAACACTAAATATTTAAATTTACTGTCGAATTAACACATAATATTGAATTCAAAATCAAATATTATATATTTCAACATTAATATTTAAATAAATTAAATAATAATATATTTCATCATCTGCAATGTGTATGTTTTATAATGATCGCTCATTTTTTTTAACGTATAACTGATATTGTGTTTAAGTTTTTTCCGGAAAATGGGTAATAGTGTATAATTTCCTTTTTACCCTTTTTACCTCCAGTGGCAAACCCCACTACCAGTTTACCACCGCCCTTCCCTTTATAACAGATAGCTTAATTGTATAGTACGTTTGCTGTTTGTATTGATGAAGAGTTTATTTAAGAAAACATTATTTAATTATGAGCTCAAAGCCTTAAAGTAAATGGTTTCTTACGTGTTTTTAAAAAAAAAAAATTATGAAACAATTAAAGTTGTTATATCTAAGATTGACTTTACAAGGTCAAAAGTATATGTACGATATGGTACTACAATATTTAATAAGAAGTTGTTTTATTAAATCATCATTTATTGGAAAAGTTACTCCACTTGTAAATTACTTTGTCATTTAGGTGCCATGCTTATTTGGTGGAAAGATAAGGGGACAAATATTAAATTATAATTTTCAAAAAATGGAGTTAGTGTACGTATTTAATAATACCAAAAAGAAAAATAAAAAATCATTTATAAAATACTTAGGTTGCGTTTAGTTAATGAAAACCAGTCAATTTCAATTTCAGTTTTCAAGTTATAATTTTCAGAAAAAAGAGTTTCTATAAAAAATGAAAATTTGTTTAGATGATTAATTTTAGTTTTAAGAAAAATAAGATGAGTGATTATAAAATAAAAAAAATTGGATCAGTGATAAAAAAAAGTAAGTCAGAGAAAGAGAGTATTATAAAGAAATATAGGGTAGGTTAGTAGGTAATTTAATAAGTAATTATAAAGTAAGAAAGAGGTTATGAAAAATAGTATTTTAAAAATTGAAATGAAAATTTAAGTAATTATTGGTAAGTAAACAAGTTTTCATATTTTTTGAAAAGTGAGATGAAAATTTTAAAATTTTTCAGTAATTAAACGCAACATTATTGTTTAGACGAAAGAATATTACTAATATAACTATTTGTAAACCTGTTACTGTAATGAACAGTAAACCACGCAGTTAAGCAGCTCAAACAGACATATAAACAGCTGACTTATTTTATTACTTTATATATAATATATAACGTTTTTGGTTTTCTATAATAACTTTTGATATATTATATTTTATAAAAAATTGAATATACCACTATGATCACATTGTTTTTATCTACATTTCGATACCGTCAGAACTATTTTCATTAAGCAGACAAGCTGCATGCCGGCATGCAGCTGACTAAATATTTTATTTTATATGATATATAATTCTTTTGTTTTTCTATTACAGTGTTTGATGTATCATACTTATAAAAATTCAAATATATCACATCTTAACATAAAATTGTATTTCGTCTCAGCTATTTTAAAATGACAAAATTTTTATTAATTAGTTGAATGATCAATCGCACTCATACATTGTTCGCTAAATAGTAAAGCTAGCTGGCAGGTAGGTCACGAATGACTTTTTTTACTTTATATATGATATATAAGACTTTTTGTTTTTTTGTGATAACTTTTGATATATTATATTTTTTTAAATTTTGAATATATTATTGTGAACGCATTATTTTCTACTACATTCCGATATAAAATTTGTTATTGTTGAAACTACTTTTATTAGGCACGTAAATATGGAGCTGACTAATTATATTATATTATATGTTATATATAATTTTTTTCACTTTGTGTTATAACGTTTGATATATTATATTATACAAAAGGATAAATATATCATTATGATCACATTCTTTTTTTACTACATTCCAACATTAAATGGTTTTTTGTATCAACTATTTTTAAAATGACAAATTTTGTATTATTTGTTGGTTGATCAATCACATTTTTTCTATTTATAAACTTAAATTGAAAGCAAAGTGTGATTCTCGGGTGGAGATCACGATCAGTAGCTAATGTTATTTTATTATTTTAAGGTAATATATTTATAAAAATACAATTTATGATCCCGCTGCAACGCACGGGTTAAACAACCTAGTTACTAATAATTAAGATATTGCATGGGCCACACAAGTAAACACATTGGTCTCGCCGTGATACTTTTTCTTACTTCATTATTCTTAATTGATGCACGTTCAAATCCCATGTACCACAATGTCCACAACTTTGTTTTGTTTTTTTTTTTTAAACATTTTATGGTTTTAATTTCTTTTTGAGTTTTACTTTTATTGGGTTTTATATCGTTTTACTTTTCTTATATATCTATTTAACGAAATAAAAAAGTTTTTATTTTATGTTTTGTCTCTTCGTATTTCGAAAAGTCATTCAATCCAACATTATTTAGTTATTGGGTAAATTTGAATGGGACTAAGCAAATAGAGTCCTACGTGTAATTAGGAGTTGTTCAAAAGTATATATACCGATGATAAAAGGTTGATTTCTGGATGCATATAGTTTCATCCGTCTCCTTTTAGAACAATATAAAGTGACATTGTGATACATAGAATAGTAAATAAATATTATTTTATGATATTACAAAACTAAAGTAATCCATTCTTGGCTCCTCAAGGACTTCAAACTCTTACCTCTCTTTTACAGGGGCGGATGTAATATATCATAACGAGTGTCACTCGACACCGATAAAATTTTAAAATAGTGAGTTACGTATGTATCAAAAATTTGAGTGACACCTAAGATTTTTTTTGAGTGACACCTACGAAAAATTTATAAAAGTATTATATACAAATCTAAGTTATATTTGTTGATTTCGTTACCCAAACTTATTAAAATATTACTGAGTTTAATTATAAAAACTTAAAAGAAAAACAGAAGACCAATAAAAATAAATAGTATAAGAGACAAGATTCAAGAACCAACAAAAAAGATTATAGAAAACCCGAAAAAAATTAGCCCAAACCTTGTTGAAGACACTGGTCCATTTAGTTGAAAACATCTAATCGATATCATCGTTTCTCATCGGTTAGTGAGGTGCTTAAATATGTTGAAAACCCCTAATCGTGTGATTCCACAATTAAAAAAAAAACATGTATGACATGACAAAGTTTTGATTATTGACATTTACTATCCACGACCAATGTATGGGAAAATACTAAATGTGATGTACGAAAATCACATTTGTTTGATGTGCAAATTTAATGTATCTTAAACATACAATTTCTAACTTTATAAACATTTAACACATTCTAGTTTTCACTAACCACATACTCTTTAGAAATACTTGAATCATAGAATTAAACAAATCTAGTCACTTCCAATATATTCAATGGTTTATGGTTGTGTTTAGTAAACGAAAACTAGTTATTTTTTAATAAATATTGTGTTAATTGTGGTTAGTTTTAAGGAAAATTAGATAGGTGATTATAAAGTAAAAAAAAATTTGATATATGATAGAAAAGTAAGAGGGTGAAAAAAGTATTAAAATAAATATTGGGAAAGTATAAAAAATGGTATTTTAAAAAGTGAAATGAAAAGTTAAAGAATTGTTATTAAGTAAACAAGTTTTTTTTTTTTTTAAAATTTTCAGTAACTAAAAACATCCTAAAGCTCAATGTCACATTTAGATTAGGAGTACATAATCAAAACAGTTAACACACATTATATGGTTTTTGTTTCTAATTAGGGGCGTTTGGTTCGCAGATTGTTTTCAGAACGAATAAAATTTGTCAAAGGAATGGAAAACTGAAAAGAATGAAATGGAATTAAATTTCATTCTTTGTTGTTTGGTTGAGAGGAATGTAATAGAATGAAATTAAACTTCGTTCCTTATTATTTTTCTATTTAGTTTGTAAAGTGAGATGAGATGAATGAGTATACGGTAGTTGGGGTAAGAGTGAGTGGAATAAGGTAGGGTTGGGTGGGGTAGATGAGTTGGGGTGAGTGAGTATAGTTAGGTAGGATAAAGAAGGTTAAGATGGGTGAGATAAGTCATAAGGTAGCATAGGGTTAGTGAAGATGGGTGGGTTGATGTATGGTTAGGTAGGGTAGCGTGAGTTATTGTTAGGTAATGCAAGATAGGTGGGTAGGGCAAGGTAGGGCAGGGTGGATGGGGTATGGTTAGGTAGGGTAGGATGAGTATGTGATATAGGGGCGGTAGGATGAGTATGTGATATAGGGGCGGTATGATAGGTAGTGTCGACAGATAAAATGTATTATGAGATTAGAATCTCACTTATTTGATTATTAGGTAAGAAAATAGATTTCAATGAATAAGAAAAAATTTCTATAGCCAACCAAATTCCAGACAAACAGACCCTTAATGTAATAAGCTTAACGTGGGTAGATGAAAGGTTGTGTTCCATAAATCGTATATGGTTGTTCATTTTGAATGATTTGTTTAAACAAACAAAACTAATAAATACTCCGTAAGTTATTAGGGGTTTGTTTTCAAAGTGAAATTTTATATTTCCTAAAATACTCCATAAGTTATACACAATGTTATTAAGGGTTTATAAACTTGCAGTCATAAATCTATTTACCAATAAAATAACTTTATAGTTTATTTACTCGTATATTACGTAGATTTCTTTGATACATAATTGTTTATATCATTTATAAAAACTAAAACATATAGTACACAAATATTAAGTTTGTCATAAACTATTATTTTTCTAGACATTTGGGAAGTTGATTAGCAACTCGCAATCGGGCTTTATATCCAAACTTCACATTCTTGATGGCGTTCTCATAGCAAATGAGGTCATCAATCAAAGTTATTTTTTGAGAAGACTTTTGATAACGTGAATTGTTTTTTTTTTTTTTTTTTTTTTTGGTAAAATCATGGAATATATGGGGTTTGGATCCAAGTAGAGGTAGTAGTGGATTCATGGCTATTTTCTTTGGCATCAATTTCTATTCTAGTTAATGGAGCTCCTACTCGAGAATATTATCTGAAGTGAGATTTTCGACAAGGTGATCATATTTTGTGTTTGTTTTTTCTAATTATGTCGGAATCTCTTCAAACTAGGGCTGGCAATGGATCTCTTTCGGTCCAAATCCATTTACACACTTAATGGATCAAAAAAATCAATCCAACGATCCATTTGACGATCCAATAAATTGATCCATGGATGTGGATCAGCAAATAGATCGATCCATGATCCGTCTGGATCAATCGATTTAATTCAAAAAATACACATTTACAAAATTTATTTCACAACACTCAACTTACCTCCACCCCACCTTACCACCTTTACCCTTCCCCCAACACCTTACTTCCTACCTACCCTACCTTACCCACATCCTTACCCTAACCCTACCCACCCACGCCTTACCTCCTACCTACCCTACCCTACGCCTACCTACACTACTCCTACCTACCTACCCACCATACCCCCTTACCTCCACCTACCCTACCCTATACATACCTACCCTACTCCATATCCCAACCAACCTGCCTACCCTACTACCCTACCCCAACCCTTACACCACCCATACCCACCCCAACACTACCCTACCCCTACCCTTACACCACCCATACCCACCCAACACTACCCTACCCCACCCCTACCCCCAACTAACCTCAAACAACCCATCCCACCCTCACCCTCAACCTGCCTACCCCACCATACCCTACCTTACCCTACCCCCATGCACCACTACTTACCCCCATCCCTACCCCAACCCCTTACACCACCCCCGCCCTACCCCACCTTACCGCCATACTCTCACCCCACCCACCCACCCACCCAACTCCTACCCCACCAAATTCTAGCCTACCTATCCGACTACCATAACCCACTCGCACCTACCCACCCTACCCACCACCCCACCTACCCTACCCTACCCCACCCCCACCCCATCCCACCCCACCCACCCCACCACCATTCTAGCTTACCTATCCGACTACCATACCCCACCTTTACTCTCATCCACCCCATCCCTACCCCAACCCATCCAAACCCACCACCCCACTCTCTCACCTACCCACCCCTACCCTACCCACTCCAACCCCCCATTCAATCCACCCCCATTCTAGCCTACCAATCCGACTACCAGACCCTACTCTCACCTACCCACCCCTGCCCCACCCACCCAAACCCCACCTACCCTAGGTGGGGTAGGGTGCAGGGGTAGGGTGCAGGGGTAGGTAGGTGAGAGTAGGATGAGAGTGGGGTGGTAGGTAGATAGGTGGGATAGAATGGGGGTGTATTGAAATGTGGGTAGGGGTGGGTGGGGTGGGTAGGTGAGATTAGGGTATGGTAGGTGGATAGGTATGCTAGAGTGGAGGTTTGGGTGGAATGAGGAGTGGGGTAGGGTGGTCAGGGTGGGGTAGGGTAGGGTGGGGGTGGGGTGGGTTAGGGTAGGTGAGTGTGGGGTATGGTAGGAGTGAATAAGTAGGCTAGAGTGGGGGTTTGGTGGAATGAGGGTGGGGGTAGGGGTAAGGCTGGGTGGGTAGGGTGGGGTAAGGGTGTGGTGGGTAAGGTAGGGTAGGGGGTGGGTGATCGGGTTATAATTTACCATGTTTATTAAGCGTAAAAGAGTTGTTTTTAATGCAAAAGTGTTATAGAATGTGCCGCTATTGAATAAATTCTGTGCTTGTGCAGGTAAACAAAATCCGGTTTAAAATGATGAAAAAGGACGAAATTTCAGAGCCAGGCGCAGAGAGGGGCGCAGCCCTGCGCCCAGACCGAGTGCTCGACAGAAGAAATTAATTCACAAAAATACGGATTTCACAGAGGGGCGCAGAGGGGGGCGCAGGCCTGCGCCTACGGCTGCGCCCAGCCCATTAAATAATGGACGGCCGTTTTTAGGGTTTTTCCATCTTTTCCTATAAATACCAAGTCATACTTCAAAGTTAAAAATCGTTTTTTTGGAGGAGAAGGCTAAGGAAAAGAACCCTGTTTGAGCGAAAATACGTACGAAGAACACACGAGTCAATCTACGGCGATGAATCCACAACTCTTGAACGTTGCATCAACCATGTCCGGCTAAGCTCGTCATAATCATTCTCGGAGGAAGCACATCGCTAAGTTTTACTTTATGAACGATTACTTTAAGTTTACATGGTTTTTATTATTTATATTTTGATTGTAAACGAATGATTATTATTTTGTTGTTGCGTTTCGCAAGATAGTTCGTAGACATTTTATTATTCGTGCCGAGTTAATTATTTAATTAAGACGAGTAATCAAACGTGTCACGCGCTATGCCCAAGATCACGTAATGGCTTTAATAATAATTCCAACAAAGATTATGTCTATGTAATCTTCAAATCGTTTTCATAAATTAAACACAAAGCGCGGTGTGGAATCCGGGAATGGTTATCTTCGTATTTATTCAATCAAACAATCTTCTTAAGTTTTCTTTTCACAAAATTCGCAAGTAATTAGTTTTATAAATCAAAGCAATCACCTTTTTACAACCAAATCAATCTTTCGAAATTAATTATTTTACAACGCTAGTCGCTCGAATACGTGCATTTAACCTCTCGCTCTCTGTGGATACGATCCCTACTTACCCTAGCTTCTAAGGTATTTAGTGGTTATTTTTGACGGGTTAACGACACTCGCATCAAATTTTGGCGCCGTTGCCGGGGAGCGGTTGCGCTTAAATCACGTATTTTAGTAATTAGTTAATTTAATTTTAAATTTTATTTAAATATAAATTACATTTTCATATATTTAGTTGCCTTATTTTCTTTAGAGTAATTTAGGTAATTTAGTTAATTTAGTCAATTTCAATTATTTGTTTATTTGCTTTTATTTGCTTACTTAAATTAGTTTAAGTTTCCATATTTTGCTATTATTCCATTTAATTAGTTTTTAATTAGTTTTAATTTTAATTATTGTTTTAGTTTATTAAAAAAAAAAAAATAAAAGGGAATCGTGGCGCAAGCATCGATTCTCACCAAAAAAGAAAGTAACTAATTCGAATTCTTCATCTAGCCCTTCTAAGTTTATGCACACACGATATTCTGGTAGAATTTCACCCTTGAAGTTTGATCCAGAAATCGAAAAAACTGCTAGATCTAATAGGCGAGCCACAACTCAAACAAACGAAATTAGAAATACTGTTCCTACAGTAAACGTGGAAGAAGAAATAATTAATTTGGAAGACGAGAACATCGATAACATTCTAGTTGACGTCCAACAAAACCAAAGACTGATGGGAGACCGTAGAACCGTAGAATCCCATTATAGGCCGGGTGATATCCCTGATCCATCACCCATTCTCTACCCAATTAATGAGAATGAACCCGAAATTAGGCCACAGCTATTTAGCATATTACCTGTTTTTCGCGGAGCACCAAGCGAAGAACCGTATGAGCACTTAGCTGAATTCACTGCCATATGTAAGGCCAATCACGTTAGGGGGATGACCGTAGACGCTTTAAAACTCAGACTCTTTCCTTTCTCTTTGAAGGAACGAGCGAAAAATTGGTTCGTGTCACTTCCCACTGATAGTATAACTAACTGGGATGAAATGAAAAAAGAATTTCTAACTGAATATTACCCAATTAGTAAAACTACAGAAAAACGTAAAGAAATCACTGGATTTAAACAGAAAATTGGAGAACAATTTCACGATGCTTTTAATAGGTTGAATGAATTACTACGAACATGCCCTCACCATGAAATTCCTAAATGGATGCTAATTAAAACTTTTTTCGATGGGGTTAGTCAAGAAAGTAGGAATATGATCACCGCTGCTTCAGGCGGAACCTTTTTAGCTAAGGAAGATGACGAAGCTTGGGAATTATTAACCCAATTAAGCAAAGGCTTAAAAGTCCAAGCGGGTTCGGATAGCAGTGTTAGTGTCCAAGTTATGGGCATAGACAACGCATGGAAGAAGGAAGTTAAATCTGACATATCCGAACTAAGCAAAAAGATGGACTTGTTGATGAAAGGAATGGGAAAGGTTACAGCGGCACAGGTCTGTTGTGTCACTTGTGGAGACCCTTCTCATCCAACCGAGAATTGCCCACATACCTTCACGCACGAAGAGTATGTGAACGAAGCTTTTGGATTTCGGCAACGAAAAGAACGGGAGAATCCATACTCGGAAACTTACAATTCGGGATGGAGAAAACACCCGAACTTTAGTTGGAGGGATAATCAAGACAATGATGCTCCCCCGAAGCCAAGATATGAGCAACCTCGTCAACAAAACCGAGATTTCCAATATGGATCGACCTCAGCTACGAAGGATGATCGGTACTATAAACGCCAAGACCCTAAAGAAGAAAATGAGCCACGACAAGTGTCGGGGAACTCGAAAGAGTTTTCTGAGTTTATGGAATTCATGAAACAACAAACCATGGTTCAAGCGAAAACTATGGAGATGCTCGGAAGGCAAATGGGACAAATTGCAGAGTCCTTGACTAAACGAGAAGAAGGGAAGCTTCCAAGCAATACCACAGTTAACCCATCGCACCACCATGGAAAAGAAAAGAAATATGAAGTCAATGAAGTGAACGAAGTTAACAAAGTCACTACCCTTAGGAGTGGAAAGGAAGTAGATAATAAAATAGAAATGCCTAAGGAGAGTGAGACTGACGACGAGGTAGAAATTGCTTATGAAGAAGAACCACCCAGATCGGAGTCAAAGGTAGAAACAAAAGTTAAGAAGGTAACCTTTAAGGAAGTAGAAGCCAAGAAACCAGTAGAGAATAAAGTTGGGGAAGGGAGTTCCAATACTGAAACTGCTCCCTACCCAACGGCCTTAGAAAATCCAGCTTCATTTTATTATGGTAAGAAAGGACCTAAAAACGAAGAGTTATGGGATATTTTTAATCAAGTTAAAATTAACATTCCCTTAATCAAAGCTATACAACAAGTTCCTTCTTACGCTAAATTCCTAAAAGACCTTTGTACTCAGAAGCGAAAATTTAAAATAACTCTTCCGAAGCAAATCAACCTCACTGAACAAGTCAGTGCAGTTATCACGAGCTCACTGCCGCCTAAACTAAAAGATCCAGGATCACCCTTGATCCCGGTAACTATCGGCGATATTCAAATTAAAAAAGCACTTCTAGACTTAGGGGCGAGTGTTAATATTTTACCTGGTAATTTATTTGACCAACATGATCTCGGAACCCTACAAACAACAGATGTCATCCTACAATTAGCAGATAGGTCTACCAAAGTACCACGAGGGATGTTATCTGATGTAATCGTTAAGGTCGAAGATTTCTATTATCCAGTAGATTTCTTAGTGTTGGATTCTGATAGCGCTTACAAAGAAAGCCAACCGGCAATCATATTAGGACGTCCCTTCTTAGCCACAATCAACGCTCAAATCAATTGCAGGACAGGTGCATTAGACATAGCATTCGGAAACCGTAAACTCCGACTTAATGTCTTTAACAATGTACCCAATGCGCCATTGGATTCAGAGTGCTATATGATCGATCTAGTTGATGATTTAACACAACAACAATTATCAACAATAACATGTAAAGATCCAGTGGAGCTTTTTCTGTACTACAATGAGCATAAGTTAGATAATATGCCTGAAGCTAAGGAGTTTGAACTTGAAAGTGTCCAGTCAATAGATTCTAATCAACCACCATGGACACATAAGATCGAAAAACTTCCGACTGACCTTCCACCATCAGCAAAACCGTCTTTAGAGCAACCACCCAAGCTAGAGTTGAAACCACTTCCATCTCATCTCAAATATGCTTTTCTTGGCCCTGAGAATAAACTGCCTGTAATCATCGCAACAGACCTTACTGCTGCACAAGAAAAGGCCTTGTTAGAAGTGTTATCGAGATATAAGGAAGCGGTAGGCTGGACCATAGCAGATCTTAAAGGAATTAGTCCGACGCTGTGTATGCATAGGATAATAACTGATCCAACAGCCAAGCCAAGCAGAGATGCTCAGAGAAGGCTAAATCCTAACCTTAGAGAGGTAGTGAAGAAAGAAGTGTTGAAATGGCTAGATGCTGGAATTATCTATCCGATATCAGATAGCCAATGGGTTAGTCCCACACAGACGGTTCCGAAGAAATCTGGAATCACTGTCGTCGATACTCCTGAAGGAGAAAAGATTGCAACTCGCCCTGTGACGGGGTGGAGAGTATGTATCGACTACAGAAAACTAAACGCCGCAACCTCAAAAGATCATTTTCCTCTACCATTCATCGACCAAATAGTAGAGAAGCTAGCAGGGCAGAAATTCTATTGTTTCCTAGATGGCTATTCGGGGTATAACCAAATCCCAATACACCCAGAGGACCAAGATAAAACAACATTTACATGTCCGTATGGCACATTCGCTTACCGAAGAATGCCATTTGGATTATGTAACGCTCCAGCCACATTTCAGCGATGTATGATGGCTATATTTTCAGACATGGTCGGAGGTTCTCTTGAAATCTTCATGGACGACTTTTCAATATTTGATAAGTCATTCGAAGGATGTCTCTCTCATTTAGAAAAAGTTCTCAAGCGGTGTACTGAAACCAATTTGGTACTAAGTTGGGAGAAAAGTCACTTTATGGTTAAAGAGGGAGTAGTCTTAGGACACATAGTCTCTGAAAGAGGAATGGAGGTTGATCGAGCTAAGATACAAATAATTTCCTCGCTACCACCACCAACTACTATCAAGGGGATTCGTTCTTTTCTAGGACATGCAGGTTTCTATAGGAGATTCATAAAAGATTTTAGTGCCATATCCAAACCCCTATGTAACCTTCTCCTAAAAGACGCACCGTTCAATTTTGATAAAGACTGTGCAGAGGCATTTAACACATTAAAAATGAAGCTCATAGAGGCACCAATTCTGCAATCACCTGATTTGTCTCAACCCTTTGAGATCATGTGTGACGCCAGCGATCATGCAGTAGGTGCCGTCCTTGGTCAAAGAGTGGACAAAAAGCCAGTGGTAATATACTATGCAAGTAAAACCTTCTCTGAAGCTCAAATTAATTACACAACCACTGAAAAAGAATTGCTTGCAGTAGTATATGCGCTAGATAAGTTTAGATCTTACGTCTGGGGAGCTAAGGTAATTGTGTATTCCGATCATAGTGCCTTACGACACCTCTTGGCCAAGAAAGATGCTAAGCCACGGCTAATTCGTTGGATACTGTTGCTACAAGAGTTTGATTTAGAAATCAGAGACAAAAAGGGCTCAGAAAATGTAGTAGCAGACCATCTCTCGAGACTACCAGCAATCACCACTGATGTGCTGGACTCCATTCGGGACAATTTCCCAGATGAACAATTATTGTTCGTCGCAAAAGTGCCTTGGTTCGCTAACTTAGTGAATTACTTTGTCACAGGGAAAACCCCAAACCACTGGAATTCACATCAACGAAAGTATTTCTTCTCTCAAACTAAACAGTACATTTGGGAGGAGCCGGATTTGTTCAAAATAGGAGTAGATCAGATTATCCGGCGATGTGTTCCAGATAACGAGCATTATGATATTTTAAATCACTGTCACTCGTATGCATGTGGAGGCCATTTTAGTGCTAAGAAGACAGGACATCGAATCCTACAAAGTGGATTCTTTTGGCCAACCATCTTTAAGGACTCCTACGAGTTTGTTAAGTCATGCCTACGATGCCAGCAGATAGGAGGTATTTCAAAAAGATACCAAATGCCTATGACACCAATTCTTATAGTAGAGATTTTTGATGTGTGGGGCATAGACTTTATGGGACCCTTTCCTAAGTCATATGGTTTCGAATACATCCTAGTGGCAGTTGATTACGTCTCTAAATGGGTAGAAGCCGAAGCCACAAGAACCAATGATCACAAAGTAGTTTGCCAATTCGTTAAACGTAATATATTTTCTCGCCATGGAATTCCTAGAGCTATAATTAGTGATGGGGGTTCTCATTTCAAAAATATGTACTTTAGCAAACTACTTAAACATTATGGAGTGACACACAAGATAGCTACCCCATATCACCCACAAACTAGTGGACAAGTAGAGGTATCTAACAGGGAGGTTAAGCGAATATTAGAAAAAACAGTACGACCCGATAGGAAAGATTGGTCAATACGATTAGATGATGCACTTTGGTCGTATCGTACAGCGTATAAAACCCCTATTGGTATGTCTCCTTATAAACTAGTGTATGGGAAATTATGTCATCTTCCGGTGGAGTTAGAACACCGAGCCTTATGGGCCATTAAAAATGCAAACCTTAACTTCACGGCTGCCGGTATAAATCGAAAACACCAACTGAACGAATTAGAAGAAATTCGCAAGGAAGCTTATGAAAGTTCTAAAATATATAAAGAAAAAACAAAAGCTTTCCACGATCGAATAATTAAACGAAAGGTGTTTAATAAAGGTGACAAAGTCTGGCTATTTAACGCACGCCTGCGGCTCTTCCCAGGTAAATTAAAAAGTAAGTGGACAGGCCCATACACAGTAACTAATGTTTACCCCTATGGTGCGGTTGAAATAATAGATCAAAAAGGTGGTGAGCCATTTAAAGTAAACAGACACAGATTAAAATTATTTGTACAATGGGCTGATAATGAAATTATATCATCTGAGACAATGGTCTTAGAGGATATCACTTAAATACTAAAGAGTTCCAAAATGTCTGGCTGAAGACATTAAACTTAGCGCTTTCTGGAAGGCAATCCAGTGAACTTTGTGGGTATGTTCCATAGAAACCCTCACGAGACTATAACTCGTCCACTCAGGCTACTGAGGGGTTTAAAGGCTTGTTGCATGTGCTAAGTGCAATCGTTTTCACCACGAAAGTGTGTTTTAATTTCTGCAATTTAAATATTATTATACCGTAGTTTGTTTTTCTTTTAAATTAGTTAGTCAAATAATAGTTCATCCTATACTCTGGTGTACCTATGGTAACCAACTAAGTTGGGGAAAGAATTTGCACATTCGGGACCATTGAGCTTGGAGGAAATTAAAAGGAATATACTTACGTTAGGGAGGGGCAATTCCTAGCAAAATGTGTGTTGCAC
>JAANYP010004978.1:48619-101467 GCA_020465985.1 Centrapalus pauciflorus | reverse complement strand
AATCTCTAAGTTATGTTTGATACTAATTTATCATAACAACCAATATCATATCCACTCAAATCTCTTATACATGAATACAATATCGATTATTTAACGTATTAACAATGATCATCTAGCTATATAGATCTCTCACTATAGCACAATAATCCCATAACTCACGACGTGAACACGAAAACCTCTTTTAAATGTTCAAAACTTGAGTTATGCAAATCCGAATGTTCACAACAAGTTTACGTCTTTTGAAAGATTATTTGGTTAAAAACCAAATACATAAAATTCATGCTATATTCTCATAAAAACATAAATACCCTCTCATTATTATGAAAACACCGATTAAACCTACTCTTTCACCATCTCTAGTAGAAAGATTCAACCTCACCAAGGTGTTTGGTTTATCAAAAACAAATACCAACTATTTCGAACTCTCGTTATGGAAATAATAAAACATTCATAGAAAGTTTAACAAGTCTAAACATAATAACAAGATTTTCATTCAAAATACGCAAACTTCGATATATAATCCAATTACATACAAATATAAATCATCCAATGTCTAGGGTTTGCTACCCAAATGATTACATAGCAAAACTACTCCATGCTAATGGAGTAAAACACCATCATACAATAAGCAAGCATTTCAAACATTAAGATAAACTTAAGTATACGAAAAACTCCCCTAATAACATATGTTGATGAAGATGCAATCCTTTGAACCAAAACTCCAAGTAAGATACCTTCCTTGCCTTCCTTCTTGCTCAAGAAATCAGAGAATATGTATGTGAAAAATTTTGTAAAAGTTCGTCCTCTTCATAAATGAGCAGAATCTTCCTTTAATAGGCTGGAGATAACTCGTCGAGTACATGGAAAGAACTCGCCGAGTACATGTGTTGTCAGCTCCTGATTTGATCTCAAATATGGGAACTCGCCGAGTTTGGTAGAGGAACTCGCCGAGTTCATGCGTTGTCGCTTCCTGATTTGATCTGGCAATTATCAGGAATATTCAGAAATTATCAGGTTTTCAGGTGTACTCGCCGAGTACCACAACGAACTCGCCGAGTTCAATGTGCAAATTAGGTTTTGTGATTGGGAGAACTCGCCGAGTAATGGATGGGAACTCGTCGAGTTCTTTGGAGATCAGCTTTTCTGTTTTAGGTTGAACTCGCCGAGAATGTTAATGAACTCGCCGAGTTTGCTTGTTTCAGCATCTTTGGCTCCAATTTATTCAACCAACACCTGAAAAGAACACATAAACCTATACGATCGAGTTCGGGACGAAAATCAACCAAAAAGCTATGTAAAACACGAGATATCGTCATATAAAACATGTACAAATTGGACGATATCAAACATTCCCACACTTAACCTTTGCTTGTCCTCAAGCAACTCTTACACAAGCATATATATAGACTTGAAATTGAGAACGCATAATAACTCGACAACTTTTCACAAAGAAAGAAAATCCTAAGGCATTTCCGACTTAACCGAACACATAGCTAGGAAAACAAAAATAACTTCAAGAACCAATTAAAACATAAAGTAGGGATAGAAGCTAAACATGCTAAACTTTTTGAGAACAAAATAAACATGGCAGAAACTCACTAAATGAACACTCAACCCTCGTGTTTAGGTTGACAAAGTCTCTCAATTGTAACACATTGAAATATGCATGAACATAAGCTTGCTAGAACCTCAAATCTACAACACTCGATCAAGAACTAAGCGAAAATCAAGAGGGCTTGAAAAGGGAAAAAGACTGAAAGAAAAGAAAGAGAGCGGCTAAAAACACGATAACCGGCTCGATTGGAAAACTTTTCTTTTCCAACAAAAGTCGAACAAAACATTAGATACTTTTATCTTGACGATAATTTAGCAAATGTCTCTATGAGACTTTCTTATTTGCTAAACTTTCTTTCGATATGCTTTTTTTTTGACGTGGACTTTGCCCACAATAACCTAACAACGGCCACCACAACAATAAATGCATACGCTCTTTTCTTGGATTAACGGCAATTGGGTTAGGAAAGAAAAAAAATGGAAAAATTGGAAAGGGAAATGGAAGCCAAAAGAAAGGCTTCCTAAATGCCTCTATCATACAACCGCCTAAAACTTGATCATTGTGATTCCGAGATGCATCGCAAAAGCAAGTTCTAACATGCATACAACAACTGACAATATCACACATAAAACCAAACAAATTGTGAGCACCTAGATCATATACACTTAAAGCTCAATAAGGCACAAACGCTCACGAATGAAAGTTCTTGGTTGCGTTAAAATGTGCAAGCCATGCTAATTTTGAAAACAAACCTTTTATCAATGAGTTTCTTTTATCCCTAAACATGCTTAAATGGAAATCAAAAAAAAAATTTGCCTAAAAATATGAACAAATAAGAAAGAAATGCTACAAGATTTTCATTCTAACAAAAGATGCGATGTGTGATAAACTATAAAAATGTTTGACATAAGAATCACTCGAGAACCAACAATGGTTTGATTATTCCCACACTTGACAAAAATACATTGCCCTCATTGTAATAAACAAGTAAAAGAGCAAGTAAAGCAATGATAAAAGCAAGTGGGTCGAGAAATCTCTCTGAATGGCAAGAAGGGAGAACTCGAGAAGTGATGAACCGGACGACGCACCAACTTGGACAAAATCTGTGCAAGAAAACAAAATAATATAAAACAAGCATAAGAGAATAAATTACAAACCTAAGCATTAGCAACAATAGACTAAATAAAAGTACTTGGCAAATAAAATAAATAACAAAGTGCAGAAAAAGAGAAATTGTTCAAGGGCATCACGCCCATACAGTACAGACAATCAAATAAATAAAGGGGGAATCAAATACAAGTCCGTCATCAAAAAGCAACAAAAATGGGAGTCAATCATCTTCGGGCGGCGGCGGGGGATACTGGCGAGCGTCCCATGGCATGTAAGGAAAATACTGATATGGGGACGGGGCCGGAGGCTGCTGAAGCTGGTACTCGGGAGGCTGGACACTAAAGAGACTGTCTACGGACGTCGGAATATGTTGTAGGTAACGTCCTGTCTCTTGGACCTGCTGATTATACACCGACCCGAAGTGGTCGGTGTTGCTGAGGTTCTGCCGGAGCAGATGATTATGCTCCTGCAGCAGGCCGTAGTTTTCCTCAAGCCTATCCCGGTCTAAAGTCATATGAGCAAAGCAGTCATCCAGGCGATCAAACCTAGCATCCCAAGGATAGGGGCCCAGGCCGAAATTAAAGTAAGATGACTGGGATGATTTCGGCTGCCGTTGTGGCTCTTACTGCTGCTGTTGCTGGAACTGCTGCTGTTGCTGTCGCTGGGGAGGAACATAGTTCGGGGGAAGGACCGGACACATCAGTATCAGCTCTTCGCGTCCCATAGGCATCTGCGAGACCTTGGCTCGCCGGAAGTATAACTCATCCGTGTCTCCCGCCGGATCGCTCTCTCTGAGCCCTCGGAGCACCGAGGGGGTTAGCAAATAAAACGATTGAGCCAGGCGGGTAATAAACCGCCCGCCGCATACGGCGCTGGCTCCAGTGCGACCCGTGGTGACGTGCAAAAAATACACCGCCAACTGGTAAGGGAGGGACACGAATTCTTCCGGATGAAGAAGGGAGTAAAGTAACCAAAGGTCAGGCTTTGTAATTTTTTCCTGACCCTCCTTCCTAATGAAGCCGTCTACAGTGATGAATCGATGAAGAAGCCGATGGAAGGGATCGCGAAGCTTGGACTCGTAGGCCCGTGATACATTGTAGTTACCCAAGGCGATATCGCCCCAGAAACCGGCATAATCAAAAGTCGTCGGTGCCTTCCTAATCCCCACAGACTGGTAGTCATCAAAATCCGGATTTTGGACATCTGAATCCGAGTAAAGATCCAGACGTCGACACATCTCTAGCACAGACATAGCTCGGCTCGCTCCCCCGAGCCTAAAACGGATGGTGTCCCGGGCCTTCATATTTGTGATGGCCTCGCTAAAAAAGTATGTTGAGAAGAACTCTAAGCATAACTCGGCATACACGGGCTCTCTTATATTGACAAGATTAAACCAGGCCCGGGACGTGAATGCTCCATGCACAACAGAAAACGTGGCCTCCAATCGCTCCGGGAGGTTAGGACGGGGCGGATCGCATTGAACGCGACCCAGGAAGTCCCAATTCAGGTACCTCCCTGAGTCGAGTTCTCGACTCGCCAGGCTAAGAAGCAGCTCCCGATATTCCCGCCTTTGAGCATTCGGGACTCCAGAAAAAGTCAAATACGGATGATTGGGGTTACAAATCATCCGCACTTGTAGTTCCTCGTTACCGGAGTCCGAATCCGGGGAGGGTGCCCGTTGGCGAGAGGTGAGCATTTGAGCAACACTTTAGCATTAAAATTATGAAGGGCTAAAGAAAACCACAGCATTTAGTACAATCATTCCCACACTTATTTTTGGGACTACATCCCGACATCTTACAAAATAACCGAGATAATTACAACTACAAGACTCAATCAACATATCATGCGTGAAAAGCAAGAAGACATATGTCTTTCCAATTGGCAATCCCAAAGTGATCTCTCATGCAAAAATTAACTAAAAATAAGAAAGACTATCAACAAAAATAAAAGAAACACAAAGCACAGAAAGCTAAACAAAAATAAACTAATCATTGAAACAAGACAATATGCATGCATGCACTAGACGACAAAAGACACAACCTACAAATAGCTACACGACAAAATATACTTGCATGCAATAACACGTACAGAAACAGAACTCAATAATGTGAACTTGAAAACATGAAATTTTGAAAAACATAAATGATCTACAAGAACAAAAATAAAAAGATACATGAAACTTTGCAAGTTGACAATAATTACCAAAATATGAACTAACAATTAACGAACAAAAAAAAATTAAAAATCTAGCCTAAACATACATACTTTAAATTTACTAAACACAAAAAATTATAAGAAACTTCTAAAAACAAAATCATTAAACTAAACTACTACACAACTAAAAAAGAAGCGTAAAAGTTTAATTACCTAACACATACGAAAAACGCTAGATCTACCACAAAATTATTAAAATCTAAACATATAAATTAACATAAGAAAATAAAAATGCACCAACTAGCAAGAAAAAATAAACTAAGCACAACACAACACAAGAATGTAGAATATTAACATGAATATTCAACAAAAATACACTAAAAAGAAAGAAAAAAAAAACAAAATAAAAATTAGCATGAGAAATTCTTGCAATTTCGTTACAAGGAACAAGGAATGTACCGAGAAATAGATATGAGATGGAGGAGTAGAAGTTGTAGAAAATCCGGCGAAATTCCGGCGAGGCGGTGGCGGCGGACGACGGCAGAAGACGGTGGAGATGACTCAAAAACACCCGAAAACGATTCCCACACTTGTATTTGACAATAGGAAAACAAACCTACGAAGATTTGGGGAGAAACTAGCCAAAAACGGAGAAATATGGTGGGGGTATGGGGGCTGTCGGCGTAGATAGAAGAGAGGAGGATTTGAGAGTTTTTTTCAAAAAGTGGTAAAAATAAAACTGAAATTAGGGTTAAGGCCGGCGAGAACTCGGCGAGTAGGGCAGGGAACTCGGCGAGTTCCCCTGCGGGTGTCAGACCTCGAGATGCTCTTTTGACTGGAAATTAAATTTTTTTTTTAGAGCATCTGATCAGCAACTGCACCTGCAAACGTACTCGGCGAGTATAGCCCGAACTCGGCGAGTTCCCTCCGATTCCAGAATGTTTGTTATGCGAAGAACTCAGGGAGAATGTGCAAGGAACTCGGCGAGTTCAACAATTTCCAGAATGCAAATCAGTGAGTGAACTCGGCGAGTTCATGCAGGTCTGCACCATTTAACCCATAAAAATTAAACAAAATGAACCAAACAACAAAAACGAACTTTTTCGATCTTTAAAACACGGAAAAACAAAAACGAAACAACAATAAACGATAATCAAATGACATGCTTATTTAACTTCGAGTCTTAAGCTTGACTCGGCCTACGCTTTAGTTTTCGATACGCAACAATGTGAGGGCTTCGACATCCTCACCAATAGCTTCCGAGTTTTCAAAGTATTTTTTCAACCGTTAGCCATTCACTTTGAATGTTTCATTGCCGTTTGGATCCAGCAATTCGAAAGTGCCATACGGGAATACCTTATGTACGATGTAAGGGCCGGACCACCGAGATCTCAACTTTCCGGGGAAAAGTTTCAATCTAGAATTGAAAAAGAAAAACCCGGTCCCCCTCACGGATGTCGGAACGATTCTTGAGATGAGCATCGTGGAAATTTTTTGTCTTTTCCTTATAAATGCTTGAGTTTTCGTAAGCTTAGAGTCGTAATTCATCCAATTCAAGCAATTGAGCCTTTCGTAGCTCACCGGATAAGGAAAGATCAAGATTGCATTCTTTTAAGGCCCAAAACGCCATATGCTCAATCTCGACGGGAAGATGACAAGATTTCTAGTATACCAAACGAAATGGAGTGATGTCGATTGGAGTTTTAAACGCTGTTCTAAACGCCCAAAGCGCGTCATCCAACTTATTGGACCACTCCTTACGGTTGTTTCCAACCGTCTTCTCTAGGATTCTTTTCAATCCACGGTTCGTGACCTCGACTTGCCCACTTGATTGTGGGTGATATGAAGTGCCGGTGCGATGTTTCACACCATATCGAGCTAAGGCCTTTTCCATTTGTGAGTTACAAAAGTGTGTTCCACGATCACTAATTAAGGCCTTAGGAGCACCAAACCGGAAGAAGAGCTTTTTCAAGAATTTGAGTACAACTTGGGCATCGTTTGAGGGCAAAGCTTGAGCCTCGGCCCATTTGGAAACATAGTCAACGGCCACGAGAATGTACTTATTTCCACGGGAAGGGGGGAACGGCCCCATGAAATCGATCCCCCAAACATCAAAGACCTCACAAATTTGAATCGGATTTTGGGGCATTTCATCTCGTTTGGAGATGTTTCCGGATCTTTGACATTGGTCACAAGTTTGGACCATGGAGTATGAATCTTTATAAATGGTCGGCCAATAGAAACCCGAATCGAACACCTTTTTGGCGGTGTTACTGGTCCCAAATGACCACCGGTCGGTCCAATGTGACAGTGATGGAGTATTTCTTGGCACTCTTTGCCAAACACACAACGGCGAATCACTTGATCCGCGCCAACTCGAAAAAGAAAAGGATCCTCCCAAAAATAATATTTGCAATCGGAGAGAAGCTTTCGCTTTTGTTGGAACGACATGCCTTTGACCATTATACCACAAGCTAGATAATTGGCAATGTCGGCAAACCAAGGCGCCTCGGAATCAACAACTAGCTTCATCAGGGATTCATCCAGAAATTTTTCATTGATGGATGAATCATAAAGCCCTTCAAGATTTGGATTTTCAAGACGGGAGAGGTGATCGGCCGCGAGATTCTCGGCTCCTTTCTTATCCTTAATTTCGATGTCCAATTCTTGTAGAAGAAGAATCCAACGGATAAGACGGGGTTTTGCATCTTGTTTAGAAAACAAGAACGGAAGAGCCGAATGATCAGTGTACACCACAGTTTTGGACAACACGAGATAGGACCGAAATTTATCAAACGCAAAGACAACGGCAAGAAGCTCCTTCTCGGTAGTAGTATAATTCTCTAAAGCATCCGTTAGCGTCTTACTTGCGTAATAAATCGGTTGGAAGTGATTATTGACTCGTTGGCCCAAAACGGCCCCTACGGCGAAATCACTAGCATCACACATAAGCTTGAAAGGTTGGGACCAATCGGGAGCTATCATGATAGGAGCGTGTGTGAGTTTATCCTTGAGGAGTTCGAAAGATTCTTGGCATTCTTTGGAAAAGACAAACGGGGTGTCTTTTTCGAGAAGTTGGGTCATCGGGTGTGTAATCTTTGAAAAATCCTTAATAAACCGACGGTAAAAACCCACATGACCGAGAAAACTTCTAATGCCTTTCACATTTCTGGGGGGAGGAAGCTTCGAGATAGTGTCAATTTTGGCTCTATCTACCTCAATTCCCACACTTGAGATCTTGTGTCCCAAGACAATTCCCTCTTGTACCATAAAATGGCACTTCTCCCAATTCAAAATGAGGTTTGTTTCCTCACCACGAGCAAGCATGCGATCAAGATTTGCTAGGCATGAATCGAATGAGTCTCCATAGACCGAAAAATCGTCCATGAAAACTTCCATAAAGCTCTCAATCATATCATGAAAAATTGCCATCAAACACCTTTGGAAAGTGGCAGGTGCGTTGCACAACCCGAAAGGCATCCGGCGATAAGCATACGTTCCATATGGGCAAGTGAAAGTTGTTTTCTCTTGGTCATCGGGATTGATGGGAATTTGAAAATATCCCGAAAATCCATCAAGAAAACAATAGAATTGATTTCCGGCCAATCGTTCTAACATTTGATCCATGAACGGCAAAGGAAAGTGATCCTTACGGGTGGCATCGTTGAGTTTGTGATAATCGATGCATACTCGCCATCCCGTTACCGTTCTCGTTGGTATGATCTCATTGTTTTCATTATGAACGATAGTCATGCCACCCTTTTTGGGCACAACTTGTACCGGACTCACCCACGGGCTATCCGAGATCGGATATATAAACCCGGAATCAAGAAGCTTAATTACCTCTTTCTTAACCACCTCCATCATGTTTGGGTTCAAACGACGTTGTCTTTGCACAACGGGTTTGTAGTCCTCCTCCATCAAAATTTTATGAGTGCAAAACGAAGGACTAATACCCTTGATGTCGATAATTTTCCATGCAATTGCCCCTTTGTGGGCTCAAAGAATATTGAGGAGTCTAATTTTTTGGTCGCCCGAAAGACTCGATGAAATTATAACCGGCAACTTAGACTCCTCAAGTAGGAATGCATACTCGAGATGGCTTGGGAGCTCTTTGAGCTCAAGAATTGGTGGGTCTTCAAGAGATGACTTAACCCGACAAGAATTATGATAATGAGAGACGGAATCAACATCCAAAGGAAACATGGGTGGATCAACGGTCGACAATGGTGTCGACTCCTCCAAAATTTTTTCAAAATCAACAATCTTTTTCCCTTCATATATTGAGTAGATGTCCTTGGAGTTGTATGACAAAAGAGATGAAAAATCAAAATCAAAAGCTTCTTCAAATGCGTGCACGTGGTAACACGTGTCATCCATAAATGATGCATGTTGCATGGCCTTATCAATTGAAAATGTGACCGACGCATTACCGACCTTCAATGTAAGCTTTTTATCAAACACATCAATGATAGCTCGTGAAGTGGCCAAAAATGGCCTCCCTAAGATAAGGGGTACACGACTATCTTCTTCCATATCTAGGATCACAAAATCCGCGGGGAACACAAATTTATCAACTTTAACAAGCACATTTTCAACTACTCCCCTTGGATACTTTATTGACCGATCAGCCAATTGAATGCTCATTTTGGTCGGTTGCGGATCTCCTAAATGCAATTTTTCATATAAAGAAGTGGGCATCAAATTTATGCTTGCCCCGAGATCCGCAAGTGCATTCGTGATAACTAAACTACCAATGTGGCAAGGAATAGTAAAACTCCCTGGGTCCGTTAGCTTTTGAGGTAGTTTGTTTTGAAGCATCGCCGAGCACTCCTCATTCATTACCACAGCCGAGATTCCTTCGAGCTTCCTCTTGTTGGTGATGATATCCTTGAGAAACCTAGCATAAGTAGGCATTTGTGAGATAACATCAATAAAAGGTAAATTAATATGCAATTGCTTAAATAGCTCAAGGAATTTGTGAAATTGGGCCTCGTCCTTTTCCCTTTTTAACCGACTCGGGAAAGGTGCCTGCGGCTTGGCGATCGGGATTTCTTTTGCGATAGGAGGTTGGACTTGCACGGTACTTGGTGGGCTTGAAGATTGTGCCTCGTCCTTTGGTGCCTCCTCTTCCGATTCAACCTGCACATCATCAACAACAAGATCATTTGAAACCGAATTAGAAATAGGTTCAAGAATTTTACCACTCCTCAAACTGATTGCTTTGACGTGCTCTTTCGGATTGACTTCCGTGTTGGAAGGCAATGTACCCTTCTCCCTTTCCTTATCAATAAGTAATTGAGTGAGTTGCCCCATTTGCTTTTCGAGATTTTGAATGGAAGCTTGTTGTCCCCTCACTATGTCTTCAAGGGTGGGCTTGGTCTCAGTTGATGGAGCGGTAGTATTTGTAGCTTGGTATGGTTGTTGCGATGTATTGGTTGGTTGATTTGGTTGTCGGGATTGGTATTGGGCGGTGTTTGGATGACGAGGTTGGTATGAATTGTTTCTTTGGTTGGGGTTGGAAGAACTAGCACCCTCAAATCCCGGTGGTACCGCCGGAGCTTGGTCGTTTGGTTGACGCCATCGGAAATTTGGATGATTCCGATTGTCAACATTGGGATTATAGTATTTTTGAGGTGGTGGTTGAAAAGCTAGCTTCCCCTTTTGATCGTCAAATCTATCACCATACGAATACAAAACATCTTCTTCCAATGTTTCTTCCGCATCGTCACTCCCACAATCCCTTGCCGTGTGTGGTCCTCCACAAAGTTGACACACTTCTTGAATAGAATTAATGGTGGATTGTCTACTAAGAAGTGTCAACCTCTTGGTGCACTCATTTGCGGTATGAGGACCGTCACACAATTGACACACATTACTTGCTAATCTTGGGTTTTGAAGTTGGACTATTTGTTTACCCATCTTAGCAACCTCCTCTTTAAGAGAACTCACCTCATCTCCATGCTTTAAAGCACCGTGTACAACTCTATGCCTTGAAGAATGCCACTCATGAGTGTTAGTGGCCGCGGTCTCTATCGCTTTGTAAGCATCGTTTGGCTTCTTATCCATTACACATCCACCGGCATCCAAGTCTAAAATTTGCCTCGTTGAAATCAACAGACCGGTGTAGAATGTGTAAACTTGGTTGTACGTGTCCAACCCGTGATGTGGACACTTCCTTAAAAGTCCCTTGTATCGTTCTCATGCTTCATATAATGACTCCTCGCTTTCCGTCAAAAAATTACTAATATCATTCTTTAAACGAGCAGTTTTAGAGGGAGGGAAATACCGCATTAGGAACCGGTCAACAAGTTCCTCCCATGTTGTGATTGATTGTGGCGCAAGTGATTCAAACCACGTTTGTGCGGCTCCCCTCAACGTATATGGGAACAATCGAAGGTACAAAGATTCTTCGGGCATCTCCCGAATCTTGATCATATCGCAAACGTCCAAGAACCGTGTAAGATGCGCATTCGGATCATCGGAGTCAAGTCCATCGAAAGGGCACATTTGATTCAAGTATTGGAGATAATTTGTTTTAATCTCGTAATGTGCCGCTTGAACCGGACGGCGTATGATTGCCGACCCCGACCCGATGTTGGTCGCCTTGGAACGTTCCCTCATGGTTCGATTGTCTTCCTCCGCCATCTTGGCTTCGACTTTGGGTTCGGTTCTTTGTCCCGAAGCCTCAAGATTTTCTATTATAATTGGAGACGCGGATGGTGGTGTTGATGGTGTTTCTTGGTCAACCGAGGGTTCTCCTTCCTTTTGCTTATTTTTCCTTCGAATTAATCTCTCCGGATCTATCAATGGCTCGGTTAGATCCGAGTGGAGATTTCGGTTCATAAACTTCTACAAGAGAAAGGGAAACCAAACGGGTAATCTCGAACAAGAATTGATAATGCAATAAATAAAGACAATGAAATTAACTTTCGGGGATAAATCCCCGAAAGGATCGCTAATATAGAAACGTTCAACCGTTTTCAAAATCACCGTTATTGTCCCCGGCAACGGCGCCAAAAACTTGATGTGCCGCTAGCACACCTTAATTTTAATTAAGAAATGGAAATAAATAAACTAGAACTAGCGGACAAATAGGCAAGTATTACCTATCGTATACTACTATAGCTTACGTAAGTCCGGGTATCGAACCCAGGGACAATCTGGTGGAATGATGATAATAAGTCGTCGGTTAATAATTAGCTATGTATTTAAATTGGTTTAACTATGAATAACTTAAATTAATGACTAAAGATTTACCAAAACTACACACACAATCCTAAGGAATTAATTACTAAGATTTTTGATAAAAGGAAACATGTAATCAAATGGGATCACTCCCCCTAGACATCGGATAAACGCGCATCGGATAATATACTAGTTATGATTACAAAGCAACAAACACACAAATCTCTAAGTTATGTTTGACACTAATTTATCATAACAACCAATATCATATCCACTCACATCTCTTATACATGAATACAATATCGATTATTTAACGTATGAACAATGATCATCTAGCTATATAGATCTCTCACTATAGCACAATAATCCCATAACTCACGACGTGAACACGAAAGCCTCTTTTAAATGTTCAAAACTTGAGTTATGCAAATCCGAATGTTCACAACAAGTTTACGTCTTTTGAAAGATTATTTGGTTAAAAACCAAATACATAAAATTCATGCTATATTCTCATAAAAACATAAATACCCTCTCATTATTATGAAAACACCGATTAAACCTACTCTTTCACCATCTCTAGTAGAAAGATTCAACCTCACCAAGGTGTTTGGTTTATCAAAAACAAATACCAACTATTTCGAACTCTCGTTATGGAAATAATAAAGCATTCATAGCAAGTTTAACAAGTCTAAACATAATAACAAGATTTTCATTCAAAATACGCAAACTTCGATATATAATCCGATTACATACAAATATAATTCATCCAATGTCTAGGGTTTGCTACCCAAATGATTACATAGCAAAACTACTCCATGCTAATGGAGTAAAACACCATCATACAATAAGCAAGCATTTCAAACATTAAGATAAACTTAAGTATACGAAAAACTCCCCTAATAACGTATGTTGATGAAGATGCAATCCTTTGCACCAAAACTCCAAGTTAGATACCTTCCTTGCCTTCCTTCTTGCTCAAGAAATCAGAGAATATGTATGTGAAAAATTTGGTAAAAGTTCGTCCTCTTCATAAATGAGCAGAATCTTCCTTTTATAGGCTGGAGAGAACTCGCCGAGTACATGGAAAGAACTCGTCGAGTACATGTGTTGTCAGCTCCTGATTTGATCTCAAATATGGGAACTCGCCGAGTTTGGTAGAGGAACTCGCCGAGTTCATGCGTTGTCGCTTAATGATTTGATCTGGCAATTATCAGGAATATTCAGAAATTATCAGGTTTTCAGGTGTACTCGCCGAGTACCACAACGAACTCGCCGAGTTCAATGTGCAAATTCGGTTCTGTGATTGGGAGAACTCGCCGAGTAATGGATGGGAACTCGCCGAGTTCTTTGGAGATCATCTTTTCTGTTTTAGGTTGAACTCGCCGAGAATGTTAGTGAACTCGCCGAGTTTGCTTGTTTCAGCATCTTTGGCTCCAATTTATTCAACCAACACCTGAAAAGAACACATAAACCTATAAGATCGAGTTCGGGACGAAAATCAAACAAAAAGCTATGTAAAACACGAGATATCGTCATATAAAACATGTACAAATTGGACGATATCAGTAATCCATAATTTGCGTATAACCACAGGGATGAAAATTGTAATTTACCCAGAGTTTTATCTAAAATTATAAAATTGATTTATAAAACAATTTTTTTATTTTTAAATTTTAAATTAAATAATATAGAGTAAATTACACGGATGGTCCCTGTGGTTTGGTCCTTTTTGCGGTTTTGGTCCCTAAAACTTTGAAATTACACGGATGGTCCCTAAAATGGGATTTTCTCACGCAAATGGTCCCTGTATTTCATGGCCGTCTTCTTTGCGGTTTATTTAAGATTCCAAGCGAGGGTAAAACCGTCAATTCAGTGTCTTCCTATAATAACCCCTCAACGTTTCTTCATCTCATCAACTAACCTTCATACCCAGTGAAGCTCATTCCAAAATAGGAAGCTCGACGATGGTGATGTGCGGATGTGGAAGGATGGCTGTTATACGAACATCATGGAGTCAACGTAATCCTGGTCGTCGTTTTTGGGGTTGTCCGAATATGGTAAGATGTTATAATATGTGTGGGTTTTCGTAAATGGTTGTTATATTGTTGATTACTTTGTTGATGATCCAAATTTTTGCTATATAGTACTCCGACTGCAGCTTCGTTGGGTGGATGGATCCACCAATGTGTCCTCGATCAACTGAAATCATACCAGGTCTGTTGAGATCCAAGAACAATGTCGAAGTTCTGTACTATGAAGCCTGCAACGAAACAAGAATGCTAAAGAAGTGGTTGTTCATTAGTTGGGTTATGTTTGCTATTTATCTTGCTATTATGTAATGTAGTAGTATATGTAGTTAATGGAAGATGGAAAAGGCTGTAATGCCTAATTTTGTTGATGTAAAGGCTGAAATGCCTTATTTGATGATGTATTGGCTTAAATGCCTAACAGGCTTAAATGCCTTATTTGATATCAATGAAAAGTCTGCTTTTGTTATTAATAGAATGGTTATTTTGATGTGTAAATGACAAGGATACGTAAATTAGATGGTAGTTTTTATAAAAGACCATAACATCATACTTGCAACACATACATCCAGTGCAGAATGTCTTACATAAGCTTCAAAATAGTTGCAGCACATACATCCAGTGCATTAAAAATGTTTACAAAACTTAAGAAAATAGGTTTCAATACATATGTGGTATTAAAGGATCATAATCAAGTCACATTGCAGCTTGACCTTCAACTCCAGTTTGAGCTCCAACTTGAGCATCAGCTTCACCTTGAGCAGTAGCAGCTTCACCTTGAGCAGCAACAGCTTCACCTTGACCTTTGCATGATCTGGAATTATGACCTTTCTTGTGACATTTTGTGCATGTAACTGTCTTCAATGTTCTTGACAGTTTCCCCCTCTTACCATTGTTGCACCAGTCTGTTGATTGTCTCCCTCGTCAGTTGCTTTCTTTCTCTACTTTGATGGCCTTCCCACTTGTGTGTGGTGCCTAGGTGCAACCAAAGTTGTTGGACATGGAGACTTAGGCCACATACCCCTGCCTTTTATAGGACCAATCTTGTAAGAATAAACTTGTTTCCATGTGTCAAGCCTATAGAGCTGATGAACCCAAGTTTCTGGTATACCAACATTTTGGTTATTGACAGCCATGTCCCAAATTGATGCCACAGCATGCTTACAAGGAATGCCAGTAAGCTCCCACCTTCTACAACTGCATACTCTGTATTTGAGATCAACAACACATTGATCTGACCATGGCCCTGTAACTTGATATTTTTCCCCTCCATTCCATACTACAATGTAGTCAACAGCTTCCTTCTTTATTGTCTCAAAGATCTTTGTTGCTGTTGGTGTAAGTGGCCCATCACACTTTTCTATCAATTTCTGAACATTGACTATTCTTTTCATCAGATACTCCCTAATATACTCTAGAGCAGTTATAATTGGCTTATCCCTACCATTGACTAACTTGCTATTGAAAACCTCACACATGTTGTTTAACAATACATCAGACAGAGCTCTACCTGGTAATTGTATAAAACACAAAACAGTAACCAACACTGACTTTGTTTCCACTTAAGATTCAAACATACATGTAAGTGGTTTACCTGTAAAATGAGATCTGCTCCAATGATGAGCTGGAATCTGCTTTAACCAGTCATAAGCCTCCTTCTTAAAGTCTTTCAAATCAGCCATGCACTTCTCAAATTGATGCACTGTACAAGCAGTTGCACACTTCCACAGATGATCTTTATATGCCCTACCTTTCCAAGAATTTTTCATATTCTCGTGGATGTGCCTTAAGCAAAACCTATGCTCAGCACATGGAAACACCTTTGCAAGTGCTGGAATAAGACCTACAATGAGACAAAACCTATGGTCAGCACAAATATGTAGAAACCAAGTGCTGGAATGAAACAATGCAATGTAAATATAATTAGTACCTTTTGTCTGTCAGAAATGAAAGTGAAGTTAGAATTGGGAACCAAATCAAGATCATCACCCAAACACTCCAGAAACCAAGTCCAACTGTTTGTTGTTTCTGCCTCAATAATTGCATAAGCCAATGGGTATATGCCATTGTTAGGGTCCAAACCCACTGCAGTCAACACCTGACCTGGGAAAGGGCCTTTCATAAAAGCCCCATCCAACCCTAACAGCTCCCTCTGACATGCTTTGAACCCTTGTTTCAAGGCTCCAATACATATGTAAATTCTCCTAAATACTCTAGTAGGAGATGCAGGGTTTGTTCCCTGAAGAACATCAATCTTCACTGTAGTACCTGGGTTTGTACTCCAGAGTTCTTCAATATAGTCCCTTAACAGGGTATATTGCTCGCTGTTGTAACATCCGGCACTAAACCAGGTTAGCAACAATGACCTAATATGTATTTAATAACCAATTTTAACCTAATCAGTGGTCATTAGAAATTAATCAAGTGATTAACAAGGTTTATTAGAAAATTCAACTCAATTAGAATCAAATTCATCGGTGCGATGAATCGGGAAATTAATTAATCCGATCGATTTACGATATGAGGGATTAATTCAACTAAGTACATAATTAAATTATGATTAGTAACACTAATAAAACACTAATACAATTACTTAACATTAATTATGCAAGACTAAAACAATTCATTAAAACAATGGATCCATAAGTATTTATGAAATTACAAGAAAAGGGAAATACAAGAATACATTTCTAAATACATTTATACAAAAAAAAATGTAAATACATGTATATACACAAAGGGCTGGCCAATAGGCCATATGTTGCATTAGTGGTTGACTTTTAATTAAATAATATTACTTTAAACACCATCATTTTGTTAAAAAGTGCACTCAACTTTTGTCTCCCATGCCTTTCATCATTTGAAAGACCAAATTTCCTCTATAAATAGAGAAGTCTTTCATTCATTTTAAACACACCAAAAACCTCTCATTTCTCTCCTAAAATCCGGCCAACATACACACACACCACAAAAATTCTTCATTCAAGTGTTCTTGGTGTTCTTCAAGAGTTTTGGTGCATACCTTGCAAGAATTTCAATTTCTACTCAAAATCATCTTCCAAATACATCAAAGTAAGTAAATACTAACTTATTTCATCTTATAATTATGTTTATATAAGTCTTGCATAATATATATAATCACCAACAACAACAAGTTACATAAAAACTCAAGTTTATAAGTTTCTAGTTTTTATTTTTAAGTTGTTTCTTTAAATGTGCATATGAATATATGAACACATGATAAACATGTTAATATTATGAAAACATGTGTTATATATATGTGTTATATAACTTTTATAACTTTTATACAAGTAGTCTTTGAATAAACAACAAGAATCATAAGTTGTTTTAAGTTTATAAACTACGGATTTTCGGCAGAAAATTTATATCGACTTTGAAAAATCATAACTAATTCATAACTCAACGAAATGAGTTGATTCTTGTCTCAAAAGTTAGATCTATGTCTTAACTATAGATCTGTAATTTTTCATAATTTATTTTGAAGTTTAAGACCTCCAGAAATTATTTGGGAAACCGAAAGTTTGACAGCTCAAAAATGGCCAACATAGCGTTTTTAACGAGCTTTTTCACCAACCTAAACAACTCGAAAAATGGCCGTTCTTGATTCTAAAAATCCTTTGTATATAGTAGTTTAATGTCCTAGAAAACCAAAGTCTAAAACATTTTGGAGCTTGGTCAAAAACAGCCTCAAAGTAGGCCGAAAAACCTCCGAAAAAGCTGGAAAATTATATATATATATATATATATATATATATATATATATACTTGACGTTTTAAGCAAATCTTATTTATAAACTTGTAATGTTGGGTGATTTAAGATATAAAAATCTATAAATATACATATTATCATATATTAGTGATATTAAGTCCTTATTATCATTTAGGACTCGGTTAAACACCTCCGGTTTCATCACCCATCAAACAACGCCCATTTGCATTTTTGCGCATATTTTGTCATCGCAATTCCGGTGAGTCTTCATAGCCCCTATTTTCACTATCTATTGGGGTGGAAATACATGCAATGTTTTTATACGGACATCAAAACTGTTTATTTCTTATATGTATTACATGTGGTTCCATCAGCCCTTATATCATGAACCGTTAATTGCATTTATTTGTAAGCGCGAATATATTGTGGATAGATCTATTGGGAGTCATATCCCCCACTCGGGTTAGCTCGGGTCGGCTAACAGCGGGTGCATATATATTCAACACACGGTATTACGTATGGGAATACTGCACAGGGCAAACACATTTTAATTAAGCTTCGGTTGCATGATGGTTTATGTAATACATACACGGAATTTATGATTTTATAAATTCAACTCATCTGATAATGTCCATACAACTGGTCTTTTCGCGTAAACCTATGAGCTCACCAACAATTTTTGTTGACGTATTTTAGCGTGTATTTTCAGGAAATTAAGGCAAGTATGCCTCGGACGTATTTTACTTTCAAGCTTCCGCATCCATGGAGTCGCATGCATATTCAATTTAACGGAGATTTAGCTGCATTATTTTGGATATTTTAATTATGTAATTACATCTCTGTATTTGTGTGAACTTCGTTTCTCATGTAAAACATTTCTATGTCCTGAAGGTTTAACGATGTATTTTAAAAACGTCCATATAGTGGTCGTTTATTATGATTATGGTTATGCTTCCGCACTCGTCACGCCTCGCTGCCAACCGGGGTAGCAGGGTGTGACAGATTGGTATCAAAGCCATAGTTATAGTGAACTAGGTTGCATTAGTACCTAGACTATAACTGTTACAAAAACTAAACTTTTTTCAAGAACTGTGAACACATATATGGACCCTGATGACAATAACATGTCGAAATTCACCCCTAGGGAAAGGGTGTGACTAGCACAACGGGAGTCTATCCCGGTACCTGCCCATCAGCCAAGCCCGCGGTGGTAGTAACAAGCAAGCATAGGACAGTGGGGATGGATGCCTTACACTCTCCAAGAGTGGAGAAACGAGGAGGGGATCCAAATCCAGTTTGAAGTCAGAACACCATCTTCCCCTCAAGTGCCGACACTTACCTAGAAACCTATGTAACAAACGATGCCCCTGTTCGTGGCAAGGGCCGCCAGACACGACCTCCAATTTCGACAAAATCCACCAAGAGGTCGGTGAGATCTTTGCAAGGATTAAGTAGGAGACAATGCAAACCACCAATAAACCTTAGGCCAACCAGAATACCCAGGCGATTTAACAAGACAGAATCGACGAATTGTGACAGCACCTAGCGGAGCACAAAGCCCACACTGCAGAACTAACCCAACGACTTAACGCTCTGGAGTACGAGGAAACCCCGGAGGCATCTCTTTATAGTATTTCTCTAGGCTTTACTATCTGATATATCTTAGGGTAAATAAGGCTTAAGAATTTATCAGAAAATTCTGACCATATCATATACAAAGATTAAGTATCAAGAACTTTTATGAGGAATTAAGTTTTAACTACAACTCTGCATAGGAAAAGATAAAGTTGTGACTATCTGCCTAAGAAATTTCAAACCCGTAGACTTATCCTCTTACCCCATTAGATACCACTTATGCACATCTACTATTTGATACTGGTGCTGATAGGAGCTTTATATCCACTAAGTTCACTAAGCAGATAAATTCCATTAAGTGCTACTTATGCTATTGAGGTTGATGACAGTGAGACGCTTAAGACAAATAATATAAGTCGAGGATGCTCCTTAGAATTAGTAGGCCGACTCTTTGAAACAGACATGATACCCATCAAACTGGGAAGTGTTTACGTGGTCATAGGCATGGATTGGCTATCGAAAATCGTGTGGAAATAGTATGCAACAAGAACACAGTTCATATACCTTTAGCCAATAAGAAGGTCCTTACTGTCCAACGCAAAGCAAGAAATACCAAAGTAAGCATCATCTCTAGCATTAGGACCCTGAAATGTTGATAGTGAGGGAGCCAAAGGGAAAGCGGCTCGAAAATATTCTTATTATTTATGGTTACCCCAAAGTTTTTCCAGAACACTTACCTGAACTCCCAACATCGAGGCAAGTCAAATTCAAAAATAGGCCTAGTATCAGGTGCGGTACCAGTGGCTCGAGCACCATGCCGATTAGCCCCATCAATAGTGTAAGAATCGTCCAACCAACTGTAGGAGCTCTTAGATAAAGGGCCTATCAAACCGAGTTCCTCGCTTTGGAGGAGCTCCAGTTTTGTTGATAAAGGAGAAGGATGGAACTTTCGGGATGTGCATCAATTACCGAGAAATTAAATAATCTAAAAGAACTGATACCTACTTCCAAGGATCAATGACTTGTTTGACAAAACTCCAAGAATTAAGCTTCTATTCGAAGATCGACCTTAGGTCTGGTTATCATCAGGTTAGAGTTCACAAGAAAGATATTCCAAAGACAGCTTTCAGATTCCGTTCCGGTCATCATAAATTCCTATTAATGTCGTTTGGATTAACCAGTGTCCCCAACGGTACTCATGGACCTCATCGGGTGTGCAAACCTTATTTAGACAAATTCGTGATTGTATTCATCAATGACTTTTAATCTACTCACGAAACGAGAAGGAGCACGAGAAACATTTAAGATTGATTCTGGAATTATCGGAGAAAGAACAACTATATGCTAAGTTTTCTAAATTTGACTTTTGGTTAGGAGAGGTGAAATCCCTCGGTCACGTGAACAATAGTAAAGGAATCCAAGTCGACCCCGCAAAGATCAAGGCTATCAGGAATTGGTCAACTCTTAGAACCCCCATAGAGATACGACAGTCCTTAAGACTTGCCACTTATTATAAGTAATTTTCTCAAAGATCACCAGAACTCTAACAAACTGACCCGAAAAGACATTAAGTATGATTGGAGCAAGGATCAGGAGATATCATTTCAGTTATTAAAGCACAAACTGTGCAGCGCGCCTATTTTGTCCATACCTAAGAGGAACGAGAAATTTATAGATTACTATGACACTTCACACAATGGGCTGACGTAGAAAGATAAGGTCATGGCTTATACTTCATGAAAACTTAAGGTTCACGAGGTGAATTACACAACGCATGATCTAGATCTTGGAACAGTAGTCTTTACCCTTAAGACTTGAAGACATTAGTTGTACGGTAAGAAGTGTATTACACTCACGGACCCTAAGAGCCTCCAACACATCTTGAACCAGAAAGAGTCAAATATTAGGTAACATCGTTGATAGAGCTAATAATGTGGTTGCAGACGCTCATAGCCGAAAGAAATGAGTTAAGCCGTTAAGAGTACCAGCCATAGTTATAACCACTCAACCAAACCCTCATTTCTTAGTTCATGAAGTTATTAAAGAGGAAAATATGAAAAATAAAGCTCTGCACAGAATGGATAAATAGTTTGGAATATGGGTTAATGGAAATCAATACTTCACGAATAGAGTCTGGTTACCCTGTTTTTGATAGAGTAAGAAAACTGGTTAAAGATGACGGACACAAATCAAGATATGTCGTTCACCCCGGATCCGATAAAATGCATCATAGGGAACTATACGGGTGGCCTATCATGAAGGATGACATTGCCACATATGTCAAAAAAAAAAAATTTCCAAAGTTAAGACCAACATCAGAAACCATTTGAGTAATATTCGACCACCTAACAAAATCCGCGCGTTCCTACAAATCAAGAAGAACATCAGGACGAATAAGCTAGTCCAAACGTACCTCAAGGAAGTCGTCTCCGGACACGGAGTGCCTATTATAATATGGATAGCAGATCTACAGCTAAGCTTTTGGCAATTTTTTTTTTAGCAAACTGTGGATACAAACCTGGACATGAGTACCACATATCACTCTCAAACCAATGGTCATAATAATAGGACGATCCAAACCCTAGAACATACATTAAGAGCCTGTGTAATGGATACTCATTTGCCTTAGTGGAATTATCGTACTACAATAGCTATCACTCAAGTATTAAAGCTGCTCCGTTTGAAGCCCTCTACGGGCAAAAGTGTCGATCACCGATTTATTGGGAAGAAGTGGGAAATGGCCAAATCACTGGCGTTAAGATCATTCACGAAACAACCGAAAGGATAGTACAGATACGAAACTGACTAAAAGTTGCCTGCGATTGTAAGAAAGTTATGCTGATGAAAATAGAAAATCACTTGAGTTCTAATTAGGAGAACGAGTACTGATGAGAGTCTCGCCATGGAAGGGCGTGATACGATTTGGGAAACAAGGATACTTAAACCCTCGATACATTAGCAATGCAAAGTCTTAAAGGGAATTGGACTCGTAGCTTATCGTTTAAAGTTACCACCAGAGCTTAGCAGCATGCACAATACCTTCCATGTATCGAATAAGAAGAAGTGTTTGTTAGAGGAGACACTTGTTACCCCTTGGAAGAGATCCAGCTAAATGATAAACTTCGCTTCATCAAAGAGCCGGTTGAAATCATGGACCGTCAGGTCAAATGATTGAAGCACAGTTGTATACCCATCCTCAAGGTCAGATGGAATTCTGGACATGGTCCACAATTCACATAGGCATGTAAAGGCCAGTTTAAGCAAAGATACTCTCATCTACTCTTAAGTGACAATACCCTGAGGAAACAGGATCAAATTTCGGGACGAAATTCCCTTAACAGGGGGAGACTGTAACATCCGGCACTAAACCAGGTTAGCAACAATGACCTAATATGTATTTAATAACCAATTATAACCTAATCAGTGGTCATTAGAAATTAATCAAGTGATTAACAAGGTTTATTAGAAAATTCAACTCAATTAGAATCAAATTCATCGGTGCGATGAATCGGGAAATTAATTAATCCGATCGATTTACGATATGAGGGATTAATTCAACTAAGTACATAATTAAATTATGATTAGTAGCACTAATCAAATACTAATACAATTACTTAACATTAATTATGCAAGACTAAAACAATTCATTAAAATAATGCATCCATAAGTATTTATGAAATTACAAGAAAAGGGAAATACAAGAATACATTTCTAAATACATTTACACAAAAAAAAATGTAAATACATGTATATACACAAAGGGCCGGCCAATAGGCCATATGTTGCATTAGTGGTTGACTTTTAATTAAATAATATTACTTTAAACACCATCATTTTGTTAAAAAGTTGACTCAACTTTTGTCTCCCATGCCTTTCATCATTTGAAAGACCAAATTTCCTCTATAAATAGAGAAGTTTTTCATTCATTTTAAACACACCAAAAACCTCTCATTTCTCTCCTAAAATCCAGCCAACATACACACACGCCACAAAAATTCTTCATTCAAGTGTTCTTCAAGTGTTCTTGGTGTTCTTCAAGAGTTTTGGTGCATACCTTGCAAGAATTTCAATTTCTACTCAAAATCATCTTCCAAATACATCAATGTAAGTAAATAATAACTTATTTCATCTTATAATTATGTTTATATAAGTCTTGCATAATATATATAATCACCAACAACAACAAGTTACATAAAAACTCAAGTTTATAAGTTTCTAGTTTTTATTTTTAAGTTGTTTCTTTAAATGTGCATATGAATATATGAACACATGATAAACATGTTAATATTATGAAAACATGTGTTATATATATGTGTTATATAACTTTTATAACTTTTATACAAGTAGTCTTTGAATAAACAACAAGAATCATAAGTTGTTTTAAGTTTATAAACTACGGATTTTCGGCAGAAAATTTATATCGACTTTGAAAAATCATAACTAATTCATAACTCAACGAAATGAGTTGATTCTTGTCTCAAAAGTTAGATCTATGTCTTAACTATAGATCTGTAATTTCATAATTTAATTTGAAGTTTAAGACCTCCAGAAATTATTTGGGAAACCGAAAGTTTGACAGCTCAAAAATGGCCAACATAGCATTTTTAACGAGCTTTTTCACCAACCTAAACAACTCGAAAAATGGCCGTTCTTGATTCTAAAAATCCTTTGTATATAGTAGTTTAATGTCCTAGAAAACCAAAGTCTAAAACATTTTGGAGCTTGGTCAAAAACAGCCTCAAAGTAGGCCGAAAACCTCCGAAAAAGCTGGAAAATTATATATATATATATATATATATATATAAACTTGACGTTTTAAGCAAATCTTATTTATAAACTTGTAATGTTGGGTGATTTAAGATATAAAAATCTATAAATATACATATTATCATATATTAGTGATATTAAGTCCTTATTATCATTTAGGACTCGGTTAAACACCTCCGGTTTCATCACCCATCAAACAACGCACATTTGCATTTTTGCGCATATTTTGCCATCGCAATTCCGCTGAGTCTTCATAGCCCCTATTTTCACTATCTATTGGGGTGGAAACACATGCAATGTTTTTATACGGACATCAAAATTGTTTATTTCTTATATGTATTACATGTGGTTCCATCAGCCCTCATATCATGAACCGTTAATTGCATTTATTTGTAAGCGCGAATATATTGTGGATAGATCTATTGGGAGTCATGTCCCCCACTCGGGTTAGCTCGGGTCGGCTAACAGCGGGTGCATATATATTCAACACACGGTATTACGTATGGGAATACTGCACAGGGCAAACACATTTTAATTAAGCTTTGGTTGCATGATGGTTTATGTAATACATACACGGAATTTATGATTTTATAAATTCAACTCATCTGATAATGTCCATACAACTGGTCTTTTCGCGTAAACCTATGAGCTCACCAACAATTTTTGTTGACGTATTTTAGCATGTATTTTCAGGAAATTAAGGCAAGTATGCCTCGGACGTATTTTACTTTCAAGCTTCCGCATCCATGGAGTCGCATGCATATTCAATTTAACGGAGATTTAGCTGCATTATTTTGGATATTTTAATTATGTAATTACATCTCTGTATTTGTGCGAACTTCGTTTCTCATGTAAAACATTTCTATGTCCTGAAGTTTTAACGATGTATTTTAAAAACGTCCATATAGTGGTCGTTCATTATGATTATGGTTACGCTTCCGCACTCGTCACGCCTCGCTGCCAGCCGAGGTAGCAGGGTGTGACAGCTGTAATCTCCCCTCAACTGCCTAAATGCTTCCAATTTTGCCCTAAATGCCTGCATCTGAGAGACACTAACCTCGTACTTTTTTTGCATCTGATCTTGAATTGCCCTAATTGGGATCTCTGGATTTGACTGTACTTGGTCCATGATTTGGTGTGAAAGGAATCCAGAGGTGCAAGCTTTTATTTTCCTAGACTGGAGGCAAGTATGATGATCAACGAAGGTTTTCACCATCCAAGTTTCTATTTTTGATACCTTGGATACGTGCAAAAGCCAAGGGCATTTGTTTTCATGTGCAATTACTTTTTTACCCTTGCCCTGTTTTCCACTTTGAGAACTTTGACCCTGTGTTTGAGTTCCTACACCACAATCCTCGTTAAAAGTTGGTATTGTACCCACACATATAGCCCTAACCCTTACCTTGTCATTCTTCACAAGCTTTAACTCCCTCCTAGTCTCAATTGAGAGCAACTTAACTTCTTCTTTCACCTCATTTGATGATCCAAATGTTTGACCAACATAGAAATTATGCTTTAACACCTGGCCTTCTTTCTGTTCATGTTGCTTTCTTAACTGTTTAAGAAGTTTTTTCCTTTTCTTGTCAACTTCAGAATCATCTTCATCAGATGCACTGTCAAAGCTGTCATTGTTTACAACCTCTACTTCATCTATGTCTACCATGGGCTCATTTAGAATGCCCAAGAACTCTGCATCTCTGTCCACATGGGATAGGAAATCCCTCATATCTACCTCTACTTCATCAACATTGTTATCTTCATCAACCATGAAGTCACTATCCTCTTCTGCATCTCTGTCCACTGAGTGTCTATCAAAGTTAGCATTGTAGGGAATTCCAAACAGTTGATCAAATTCTTGAAAAGTCATATCAAAGTCGTTCAAGTTAAAGTCATGTGTTATACCTTCTACACTAGGCATTGGATCTACACTAGGCATTGGAAGTTGTTCATGACCTTCTTCATGCTCTAAACTCATGTCATTCAAGTTAAAGTCATGTGTTATACCTTCCTCTTGTTCATTACCATGTTCCTGATGTTCTACATCACTTAAGCCTGTCACATTAAACTCTTGTGTTATACCCTCTTGTGGTTCATTACCAAGATCATTCACTGTTGTTTTCTCCTGATCCAACCTGAGTTTCCTACGACATTGCCTACCATCTACCTGGCTTTCTTCTTCAGGTAACTCCTCTATTATAACTTTAGATTTTGGTGAGGTGTAGCACCACAACAAAATTGACTTCCCATGCTCACAGAAAATTTCTATTAACTTATTTTCACCAACATATTTAGAAAATTGACGAACATCATCATCTGTTCCTAATGCTCTCAGCCTAAAATCCATATCACTACTAGGTATCTTATACTAGTAAAACATTGGGACTTCAGCAGGGTACTTAAACTCCTGCATAACAGCATCCAGTTCAAGCATTGAAAATTCATCTATATCTACATTGTCTACATAGTTTACGGTACCACCAACATAAGCCGTATTTGGGAACTTTGTAAATACTCCACCATGATGAAGCTTAATCGAAAAAAAAGTAGATTTTCCATCTGAAATACAAAAGAAAAACAGGGTAAACTAAGTCACCATTAACGTATTCCCATTCTGTAAGGTTTAAAAACTTATTAACAAGAATAAAAACCTAATATTAAGAACACATTCACAAATGTTACGCCTTTACAGTCGATCATACAAATGTTAATGGAAACTGAAAACCTACCATACAGAGCTTCAAGGTCGATATCATAGTTGCCTCTTCGCATTCGCCACATTGCTTCAAGGTTGATATCACTGTGATTACCTTCGCTTCGCTTTTTCGCTCCTCCAATATCACAGGTATTCAACCGACTGTAAGTGTGTAATACAATGAAAATGGAGGGAAGGGATGAAGGTCAACTGTTAAAAGAGGGATGATCGGTGCAAACGTTGAAGGTATGGAAGGAAATTACGCAAATATCCTCGTGTAAACGGAGAAGAAGACGGCCGTGAAATACAGGGACGATTTGCGTGAGAAAATCTCATTTTAGGGATCATCCATGTAATTTCAAAGTTTTAGGGACCAAAACCGCAAAAAGCGCCAAACCACAGGGACCATCCGTGTAATTTACTCAATAATATATGTTTTAATCCTAATTATAATTTATAATCTAAAAATAATAAAAAATAAATAGCTTTACTTATTTCTCGTAAAGGCATGTGTCATCACCCATCAATTAACACGTGGCAAATCATATTCTAGAAAAACAAGTGATATCTAAATTATATCTTTCTGAATTTACATCTAAATAATAAGATTTAAAAATCAATTCTAATCGAATATTCATATTTCAATAATTGATAACTACAATATAATAGAAAGTATAAAAATGATTAAAAAAACTTATTTTTTTCATATATATTTAGAAGTCTAAAAAAATTATACTTTATGTCAAATAATAATAATATAATTATTGTATTTTTTTTGTAATAAAATTAATATTTTTATATTTTCATTCTTAATTTGTAAGTATTTAATATAAACAACTATATATTAAAACATGCACGTAATACGCGGGTAATAAACTAGTTACTAAAAATAATAATAACTTTCTAATTTTTTATCATTTATAGCAAATTTATTTATTTTTTCTCACTAATAGCAACAACTATTGTCATCTTCTTATAATTAACATCAACTTTTGTATTATGTATCCTTAATAGCATTAATTTTTGTATTTTTTTTATTATTTATGGCAACAACTTTTATAATTTTTACTACAAATGATAAAATAATATAAAAGTTGATGCTATTAATGATAAAAACTAAACAATGTTGCTATAAATGCTAAAAATGCATAAAGTTGTTTTTATTTTAAAGTATTGTATATTAGTTTGATTTATTTTCAAAAATGACATGTATATTGTTTATACATGATCGATAAAGTATAATGTGGTGGACTATGGTTTTTGTTTTAAACGAGGAAATTTGCCCGCGCTTCGCGGCGGGGTTTAATGTCATACAAAATTATTAAAATATATAAAGCTAACATATTGACATACATATTTGATATTTGAAGCAAAATGTTATGTTATTTCTATTAAATATATTACAATTTTTGAAATGATGCGTTATTGACTTTGAATACAACGTGCGATTCCAAAATTGTTCACACCACCACAATCTTTCGATTCCAAAGTATGTTGAAAAAGATTAAAAAAATATCAATGCCAATTAAAAAAAATATGAAAAGGAATAAAAATCAACAAATATTCTATTTTTCTTGTTTTTTTTTAACTTTTTCACGTCCATACAATTCTGTCCATTTGAAATTTGTTATCCATCACAGCTTCATCTAGTATTAAACAACAACATCAATTAAAATTTAATTTATTAAGTAAATTATTATTAATAATAACGAAAAATAACCTATATAAAGTAACTTCAAATGTTTTTACTTTAAAATATCTGGTACAAATAAAAAAAAGTGATCGCAATATAAAATAAAAATAGATATACAGTTGCATAATTATTATTAAACATCAAAAAATATTTATACAATATTTATAAAAACAATTACATACACTCATGAACATAATAATCATTTATCGACATTAATCATTGTCTCACGTTATCTGTTTTATGTACACACAATTGACTTTGAAGTTTGGAGGTACTAAACAAATCATATAAATAATAATAATTATACAATTGTATTTGAGGTAGTGTATAAAAAACAGGACCATTATTATTCAAACATTCGTGAAGAAAGAAGATATATTTTCTTAAAATATATTTAGAAAATAAAATGTTTACTAGTAAATTAGTTTAATTTATGTCAAAGTAATATTTTAAAATAATCATATATATGTTTTTAACTCAACATGTAAAAAATGAATTTAGTTAATATTAATAGCATTATTCTTGCAGGCAAGATAGATTGAACTCAAGACCTCTTCCATCACAAACAACACCCTAACCATATGAGCTACAAATTTTTTCTATAAAATATTACACAAAGTTATATATATTAGTATTTTAGTTTTACTATTGCTATGAATAGCTTATGAATAGTAACATTTACTTTGGTAAATGTTATTATTATAACGATGTATATCCAAAACTTGGATTTATATGTATATTAGTTTGATTTCTTTGCAAATATGACATGTATATTGTTTATAAAGTAAATTACAAAAATGGTCCCTGTAGTTCGCATAAAACTTTGGATTCAATTTCTGTGGTTTCAATTTTGCATAAACGGTCATTATTTGCATTGTTTACTTGCATAAATGGTCCCTCTGTCTCATTTATTTTCCTAAATGACTATTATACCCTTTTTTAATAATAATTTTGGTCCTTTCTTTTAATGACTTTTGGTTTTGTTTTTAAATTTTAAATCTAAATTTAATAAAAGGTAAATTACAAATTTCGTCCCTGTGGTTTATTATAAATTATGGATTAGGTCCTTTAACTTTGAAAATTACACTGACAGTCCTTGTGGTTGAAGTTTTGTTACGGATGTGGTCTTTTGGCCATTTAAATTGACCATTTTACCCTTATTAGTTTAATAATTAATATTAATGTTGTTTTTATTATTATTTCTATCACTATAAAATAATTCAAAATAATTTTAAAAATCAATAAAATTAATTTAGTGTTGAACACATAAAATTTTTTAAAGACATACGAATAATAATTATTATTAATTAAAAACTAAAAAACAACGTTTTGAGTTTAGATTTTATAAAATAAAATGTAAACCTTTTGTAAATCATAAAATAAATTATTATTATTAAGTATACATTTTTATCCTTTTTACGTTAAATGACTTTTAATAAAAATTAAAACATCTATAAAAACATATAAATTTTTATTTCATCATTTTGATAATTACAAACTAAAAACAAAATAGTATTTGGACTTTAGGTTTCCTTATTGATATTTTGTTGAAAAATTAAACGTTTTCATGAATAAGAAAACAAAAAAATCAAACATTGTGACGAACAATAAATAAATTTGAAGTTTTTGAATTTTTTGATAGTTTTCTATAACTTTTCTGAAAACATTCAAAAAAATAACTTTTTTAAAATTTTAAATTTTTCAAAACAATTAAAGTTTTTCAAAATCTTTTAAGTTTTTTAACATTTTTTTTCAAAATGTTTTTAAACGTTTATTGAAAGTGTTAAAAAGTTGTTTATGTAAAAATTTTATAAATGTCAAAAATGTTTTTAGTACTTTTTAACTATTTTTGCATTTATTTTTTATTTAAAAAATGTTTACTTTTTCTAAAGTAAAAAAATATAAACTCAAAAACGTTATTTTTAGTTTTTAATTCATAATAATTATTATGAATTTGTCTTTATTATTAATTTATTATTTAAATTTATGTCTTTTATATTAAATTAATTTTAATGGTATTTATAATTTTTTAGATTAGTCTATTATTTAATAATAATAGAAATATCAATAAAAAAACACTAATAATAATTATTAAACAAGGAAGGGCAAGTTGGTCATTGTAAATGGCAAAAGACCATATCCGTAACAAAATTTCAACCATAAGGACTGTTAGTGTAATTTTTAAAGTTAAAGGATTCAATCCATAATTTCTAATAAACCACAGGGACCAAATTTGTAATTTTCCCTTTAATAAATGATGGTTTAATATTATTATTATTTAAGATAGTATTTATTTTTTTATTAAAGTTATATTTTTACCTATTTAGTTAATTGATTTTACGTCTATATTACGTATTTAATTTATTTATTTATATTACATTTCATCATTATAATATTTATATGGTTTTTGTATTATGTATGTTTCCATCTATTTATTTCATTAAGTTAACTATACATTTTTAGTTTTTAAAAAATATGTTTATAAACATAGGATTTAATTCATTTGGATTTAGATATTTGTTATATTATTATTTTGATTTAAATTTAATATTCTATTTGTTTTGATTTAAATATTTTGTTACACACAAATATTTAAGTCAAACAAATAAAAATGTTAGGTTTATATAGTTTTCTTGTAAATTATAATATTAAACCAAACATATTAATATAAAAAAATAATTATGTCATAACATTGTGAAACATTATGTTTATATATTTTACTGAAAGTTATAACCTACTTAAAACGTATTAACCTAACAAAAATTTTAAATATTTTATTATACTAATATGTTACGGATATGTTTTTATTTACTTACGTTTCATTTATTATTTTTAATATGATTATTGTTACATTAATACGATTCGAATTAATCATAATTTTCAAGAAAAATATATAAACTTAGCAATTGCTTTCGTTTGATTTTAAATTTTTTGTTAGGTTAATACGTTTTAGGTTGGCAATAAATTTCAAGTAAAATTTATAAACATAACATGTTATTCGTTATGACATAAATATTTTGTAATATTAATATGTTTTGGTTTAATTATAATTTACAAAAACCTATCATTTTTATTTGTTTTAACATAAATGTTTTAATGTAACAAAATATTTAAATCAAAACAATATTAAATTTAAACTGAAATAATAATGTAACAAATATCTAAATCCAAACGAATTAAATCCTAAGTTTATATATTTTACCTAAAAATGTATAATTAAATCAAAATATATTAACGCAATGAAATAAATAGATAGAAACATACAAAATACAAAAAACATATAAATATTATAATAATGAAATCTAATATAAATAAATTTGTAATAAATATGTTAAATACATAATAGAAACGTAAAATAAATTAATTAATTAGGTGAAAGTAGAACTTTAATAAAAATAAATACATCTTAAATGATAATAATAATAACTACAAATTAATTAAATCATCATTTTATTAAATTAATATTTAAATTTAAAAAAAAATTCATGAAAAGATAGGGACCAAAATTGTTATTAATGAAAAGGATATAATTGTCATTTAAGAAAAAAAAATGAAACAAAGGGACCATTTCTGCAAGTAAGGACCATTTATGCAAAATTGAAACCAAAAGGATTGAATCCAAAGTTTTATGCAAACCACAGGAACCATATATGTAATTTACTCTTGTTTATATATGATACTAGTTTGGTTTTATATAAAAGAGTTAATTATAAAAATGGTCACTGTGGTTTGTCCTAAAATTTGGATTTGGTCCCTGAACTTTCAATTTTATACAAACGGTCCTTATTTTCATAGTTTGTTTGCAATTTTTGTCCTCAACCTATTAACTTTTCTAATATGACCAAATTACTCTTATTTTGATACAAACTATAGGGACCATTTATACGATTAATTTTTTAACTCTCTTTTATTCTTAATTAAATAAATTATTTTTTTAGTGTTACTTAAATATAATAAATTATAAAAAAAATTATTTAATTATTTATGTTGGTTCATAAATGATTTAGATATTTTTAGTCTTAATTAATTTTAATCTACTATAATCAAAGTGTAAACCAATCAAAAATTATAATCGAAAAAATCATTTATGTTTAGAAATTATTTTTTGAAGGTTTCATAAATAAGAAAATTTTTCTTCTATAATTATTTATACTGGTTCATACATTTATAATAAAAAATATTTATGTTGATCAAACCACAAAAACCATTTATGTAATTGACTCTACTCTATTTTTAGTGTTAATTAACTTTAATAAATTATTAAAAAAATTATTTATGAGCCAACAGTTTAATTAAAGTTAAAAATATTAAACAACTTAAATAAATAAAAAATTAACGTTTAATTTGACCGAGTTTAAAAAAACTTCCAAATGGTCTAAAACAACTCAAATTTTTTTATTTAACGTATCAATTATTTTATCATTTTAATTTTTAATTACACCAAAAACGATTTAAAATTTTAGTCCATATAACATCTTTGAGATTCATGATTAACAACATTAATCATCAAACTTTGGTTTGTCAGACCTTTACATAATAATCGAGAAATATAAATATGTTTTTATCTTTTTTCGTCTTTCAATTTGACTTTTCATTTTAATCTGATTAAATCGACACCTTAAAAATTTAAATCATTTAGATTTATCACTTTACGATTATCACATTGCTTTGATACAAATGTGAAAGGATTATAAAATAGAATCTTTGGTCGATTTTATTTAAGAAGAAAGTAAAATATATTTGACCAACAAATATATTTTTATTATAAATCTATGAACCAAGATAAATAATTAGAGTCAAATATTTTTATAATATTTTAATATACGAAACCTCTAGAAAATAGTTTCTAAACATAAATGATTTTTTCGATTATAAATTTTGATTAGTTTACACTTTGATTATAGTAAATTAAAATTAATTAAGACTAAAAATATCTAAATCATTTATGAACCAACATAAATAATTAAATAATTCTTTTCATTTTTTTAATTATTAAATTTAAGTAATACTAAAAAATAATTTATTTAATTAAGAATAAAAAAGAGTTGAAAAATTAATTGTAGAAATGGTCCCTATAGTTTGCATCAAAATAAGGGTAATTTGGTCATATTAGAAAAGTTAATATGTTGAGGGACCAAAATTGCAAACAAACTATGAAAATAAGGACCGTTTCTGCAAAATTAAAAGTTCAAGGACCAAATCCAAATTTTAGGACAAACCACAGGAACCATTTCTCAAGTGGGTTTCATTGACTACCTTAGATTTTAGGTAAACTTCATGACAGACAAGCAGAGTTTCCTCTAATGGTTTAAATGCCCCTGCTCCTTCAAAAACCTGTCAAGAGCTATGGAAATAAACAAACCTATGAGGAGATTGGAAGTGGAATTTGTAGCAAATAAGCAAAATATGTTTACCGGTTTTGATAGCAAGTGCAACTTGAACGAAAGAGTTTGAGAAGATGAAAGTATGATCAAAGTGCAAAAACCAAGGAATTAAGAAAGTTATCTGTAAATTTTTTTAGAGAATCGATGGAGATCCTATAATAATTTTACCAGTTCGTGTAAATGAAATAATAAATTAGTAGCATAATGGAAGTTAAATAGGGAGAAACAATCAAAATAAGTTGGACTTAGAATCGAAACAAAATAAGTTCACCATTTGTTGGTACACCCTGTGTGACGATAGCAGTCTAAGTGATCGAACATTTTGGTTTAAGTAATATTCAAAGTATTGAGTTTTAACGAGTGGTTATATATATGTTTATATATGTTTGATAGTTATTGATTGTATGTTTGAACTTGATGTAATGTATTACAAGAAGTTCAAACATAAAGATCAAAGATAAAATCAAACATAAGTTAAAACATAAGTTTCAATACTAAGTTAATTATGTGAAAAGGTAAATTCGAAATCTCTAAGGACTAGGATTCGAATCTAGGTTAGATTCGAATGAGTCACTTAGGCAGATTCGAATGTGCTCACTTAGGCAGATTCGAGAGTGTCAGTGGGGACAAACTCGAATGGGCCTTGGGCCTGATTCGAGTTTGGCCCATGGCAGACTCGAATTAGCCTCTATAATTAGGGATAGACTCGAATAATTATCAGACTTTTTGCAGAATTCGAGAGAGATTAAGCAAAAGGCGATTTCGAGTTTATCATCAGTGTTAGCATTGTTTCGGAGAGAATCTTCTAGTAGGTGCGTTCTTGTGTAGTTCGTACAGCTCGTTGATAGTCTCCGTGTTTCTAGTGAGAGTTGTTACCATCTACCCGTTAACGAGGATTCCGCACTCGTTGACGGTTCCGCGTCTAGATGGATCCGTGTTAGGTAGACCTTACACCATTTGAACTGAATGATCATTAATTTAACTTTAAAAACCTCATATTATTTTCTTACACACACAAATATAGATCTCTATTATTAGATCTACAGAGGCTTACAACAAAAAAGAAGCAGGAGAACATAACAATATGCAAGACCTGCTGCAAAAAAAAAAAAAAAAAAAAAGCAGGAGACCCAATCAAAAACCACATAAACAAGTAATGTTCGATGCAAATTTCTTGGTTTTCATCATCTAACACCTAAAGATCTCAATACCAATCGTAAGCAAAACATAAAATCTAGAGAACATTTACATAAAATGAGATCTTCCCATTACCTTTTATCATAATAAGAGCTCAAAGAGTTTGTCCTTTGTTCTCAGGAGCATGGCTGCGTGATAAAGTAATAATTAGAGCAAGCAAATAAAGAAAGAGAAGTAGAGAAAATAAATGATTACATAAAAATACGAAGCATATAAAGTGAATAGATGAAAAAAATACAAAGAACTAAATCAGAATGAAAGGTACCTCAGAAGATATTGCAAGCATCAGCATTGAGTCCAACACAAACTAAGAAAATGTGATCATCCAACCTTACAAATTTTCTAATTCATAAAGCAAAGTAGGAGAAAAAATAAAAAATAAGTTGCAAGAAGAATGTTACAAATAACATAAAACCTAACAAAATTGTAAAAACAATGATGGTACTACTTCACAACTTGTTAAAAAACTACATCTTCAAATAAATAATTATAACCGTCATGTTGTCAAATATATGTTACCTGTGCAAAAAATAATAGAGTTTATTGTAACTGTAGTCATTATGCAGTAAACATGGTAGAGATATTTACACTATCAACAACATGACGATTATCTATTTTGTGATAAAACTATAATAAAAAGTATATCCTCCACATAAAGATGCATAATATCATTCTTTTTTTAGTAACAAAAGAGACATATAAAATACCTTCTTTCATCAAACAGTGCATTGAACATATTATAAGCACCCTTCTTTTAGCAACGCAAAAAACTGATAACATCATTCAAATAGATAAATCAACAAATCTATTTTACAAATTGACAAAAGCTTAGACTATTTAAGCGGGCTGAGGGGGGAAATCAGGTCAACAAAATGTAAACCCTTTTGATTTTGCTGATAGAGAGACAAAATATCGATTTCGCATCAGCTCGAGTTCGAGACAAATCAGTTTGGTTTCATTTGTGGAAAGTGAAGAGAGTTTCCCCACCAGATCAAGAAAGAATAATTGCGAAATTAGAAAAGAAATCAGAGCTTTAATAACCTAAACGACAACATTAAGAACAAAGAAACCATACCTGATATTACGGTTAACGAACGGTGGTGATTCTGGTGGCGGCGTTGTAGCAAGACGGCCGTAATGACCCTGGTGGCGGCAGCCGATAAAAAGAGAGGAGTGAAGAGAGCGGCAGCGGCAGCGACGGAGTTGTGGCGGCGGCGATGCGAGGGTTTGAGTGACTATGGCAGCCGTCGAGAGAAAACTCTCTCAGATCTGGTCGTCATCTTCTTGCAGGCAAAAGTAGCTTCCCACGCTTTGCACGGTTCTCAAAAGCTGAATTTAAATTTTTATTGCAACAAAGCTTGTACATTATGCTTTAAATGCTTGTGCATCTTAAAATTCAAGAATGTGCATTATCTACTTGTACTTCATGCATTAAAATCTGTAAGCATCTAAATGCTTTATTTGTAGAATATATATATATATAGGCACACATACACACACACACACACACACACACATATATATATATATATATATATATATTCTTAGGTTATCGTCAGAATCTAAATGGGCATTGCTATACGCACAACCCTCAAATCCTTTAGTTATGCTAATTACACACACCTCCTCCTTAATTACTTGATTAGTTGTGTAGGTCCCACAAATGTCACATCAATATATTAATTTTTTTTATTTTTAAGAAAAAATACGGGACCCACATATACTTATCACACACCCTCCTATTGTCACATCCTCTTTATTATTTTTTTTGTTTTTTGTGATGTGGGACCCATAAATGCTTATGACAAACCTCCCCTATTGTCACATCATCTTTAGTTTTTATTTTTTATGTTGTGAGTCCCACATGCTAATGACACACCCCCTTCTTTTTTCAAAATCATTTTTTAGTTAATTACAAATATGGTCCCTGTACTTTGTATCAAACATAAATTTTGATCCCTGAATTTCCAACTAGAAATACTATTCCTAGAGTAAATTACAAAAATGGTCCCTGTGGTTTGTTCAAAATTATGGATTTAATCATTGGTCTTTAAAAATTACGAAAATGATCCCTAAAAACACTATTACTTGTAAAAATGATCCATCTTTTTCTTAAAAATTTTAAATGACGGTTTTGTCATTTTCTTAATAACAATTTCGGTCCCTCAACTATGTAATTTACTTTCAGTTTTAGTCCTTTTTCTTTTTACTCTTTCTTTAAATGTTAAATGTTAATTTAAAAAGTAAATTATTATTAGAGTAAATTACTGAAATGGGTACTGTGGTTTGTTCAAAATTATGGGAACGGTCCCTCAACTTCTAAAGTTGCACTGGCGGTCCCTCAAACCACTTTTTACTTGCTGAATTGGTCCTTCTATTTCTAAAATTTTTAAAAATGACGATTTGTCCTTCTTTCAATTACAAGTTTGGTATTTCAATTTTGGTCCATTTCCTTAATTTTTTGTTATTGGTTTTAAATTTGAAATGATAATTCAATAAATTACGATTTGATTCATTATTAATTATATTATTATTATTATTATTATTATTATTATTATTAATTATGTTTATTTTGTAAAATAAATCTATATTTCTTTACTTAAAAATTATTTTTATTTATATACTTAATTAGTTAATTTATGCATCTATTTATGTATTCAATTTATTTATTAAAGTTTTATTTATTTATATTTTATTTGTAACACCCGCAAATCCCGAGGTAAATAAATATTTATAATTTATCACTTAATTTTGGACGTCGTAATTTAATTTAAATTAGATTCTCGATGCTAAAGTTTATATGATGATTTCAAAATTTAAGATGATTATTATTTGTGAAATAAAATTTAATCATACAAATTTGATATAAACAATAAAAATAAAAATAATTAAAAAAATGTGATATGCTTTGTGCCATTTCTAACAGATTCATTATGGGAACATCTGTTTTGTTTATATTACTAACTCTCTTATCCATTTATTTCATTACCTTCTTTGTAAAACACACAAGCACACACTAAAAATTTGGGTTTAAAGAGTTAAAGGGGTTGAAATCATAAGGGTAAATATTCCTCATCATCATCATCTTCATCTTGACACCATCATTGTAAACCTTGAGGTAACAATCAAAACTTCAATCTAAATCCCGTATGTATTTGTTTTTAATAATGTTAGAATTCATAAAATGAGTATAAATCTGCTTATTAATTTGTAGATTAACAACTAATAGGATCACCTTCATCATTTCAACTAATAATGACATTTTTACCATTTTCACCGTGACGCTTTTAGTCCCAATGGTTTTATTATTTAACGTTTATAGTCCAAATTTTATTTTAATTTATTTTTTCTTTATAATTATATTATTTGTCTTAGTTGTAAACACACTTATTTTATTTATAATTATATTTATGTTCTCGTATTTTATTTACATTGTTAGGCACAAAAAGGCCTCAGTCAAACCTGTTCTACATCTTAGGGGGATATTTTTAATCAAACCTGTTTGATGCACTTAAAGGTGAAATTTAAGGTCTGTTAATGCCTTAATAAAACCTGAAAGGTGATTTGCAATATAAGTCAAAACTGTTTACCCTGTTGCATTTGTTGCAACTAAGGAAGATTGCCCAAGCTGTTCTATTCTGCTGTACAGGCTGGACATAAACTGTCTATGCTGCTCTATCCTGTTGAGTAGCTTGGACAAATTCTAAGTGTTCTGTTCTTTGTGAACAGAACCTATTCTTTGTGAACAAGCTAAACACTTTATGGAATATGTTTCCAAGTCCTCATATATTGTTTTGGACTACAAGATCTGTTTACAAAGTCGAAGACAAAGTGGAAAATAGAAGCAGCAAAAGCTTCCTACGCTGTTCTGTTACATGAAGACAAAGAGATACCATAAATAGGTGACAGACCATTTCTTATATCAAAATGGCCATAACAGAAGATGAAAGGTTCAAAGTTGACATTCCTCTTTTAGTTAAAGCCTTCAGCAACAAAGACAAAAAGAAAAAGACAAAGATTCTGCCATGTAAAGACAAGTCTGCTTTATCAGAATGTGCAGAAAAGTTGTTTTGTCTTTTTGAAAGACATCCCACCATCTCCTTGTCCAATGAGGAAGCTTCACTGAGATTCTCAGTGAGAGTATAAAAGGAAGCATCTAAGAAATGTGAGACATCCAAGAGTGAGAAATTCAGATCGTGCATAGAAGTGTGTTTTTCATGCATGCAAGTCTGCTTGAATAAAACTGTAACGTGTGTCCAAGCTGTTCTTATTCAAGCTGTCCATCTGTGTCTTCTAAATAGTGAGTTCATCTTAGTGAGTTTATTCATTGTATCTAGTCTGAGTGTGTGTTAGATTAGTTAAACATCTGTTGTATCTGTCATCTCAGCTTGAACCATTCCGCAGTTCAAGCTTGTTTGTAATTAACACTTGTTGATAATATACACAAACATTAAGAAAACAGTGTTGAATTTAATTTGCTGTATTCACCCCCCCCCACCCCCCTCTCTACACCTTAGAACAACTCAATAGGAAACACAATATGAACAATTATAACAATGTAACACAATCTATTGAATGATTAAAGAGAGAAATATTACATTGATGTTCTTGGTGACTTGCACAACACTTTTTCTCACTATCAATCAGATCCGTATATGTGTATGTGTTTTTGTGTAATCTGAGATTCCTCCTTTTTATCAACAGTACACAGATACCTCTTTTTATACTTAATACTCAAGCTTTGAGTATTTACAATCCAACCCCTATACTATTGAGTAATTACAATTATATACAATATAATTGTTTCATCTCTATTACTTATTCCCAACATTCTCCCCCTTAGAGATGAACACAATTATTAAAAGTAAGCTCTACAAATATTGTCCCTAACAATCTCCCCCTTAGAGATGAAATCAATATTCCGATAAAAGATCATTCCAGGGACTTTTTCGTGAATATTCTTCTTTTCTCTGATCTCTGAATCTTCTTCTTTTCTTTATTTGTCTCTCTCTGATCTTCACAACTCTTCTTCTCTGATCTTCTCTTTTCTTGTATTTTCTTGTGAGTACACTCCCCCTTGAATCATGAATAGCTTTTTAATTCTCTTCCTTGATCAATTCATTTGATATGATGTAGCAATTGTCTTCAGTTGACTTCAATCTACACAACTGTTGTTTCTGAAATTCAGCTTTTCTCCCCCTCATGATGATCATAAAAAATTATGAACATCATGCAAAAAACTTCAGAAACATTAATTCAATGAAATTACAGTAGAAGAAATACAACAACAATTACAACTCAGAAATTATTACAAATTGATTTTCTCCCCCTTAAACTGACATCTCTCCCCCTATACAAAACAGATTTATCTCACCCCCTCAAAAAGTTCACTCCCCCTCGAATTGATATTATATCTTTTTAGAACAAAACAAAGCTTTACAACTTTGGGGAAAATGAAACACATTCATTTTGTGAGAAAACAAGTCCAGGTCCACATAGGATTCCTGTTTGCACAATAGACAAAATCTATGTGACCTACTTTCAGCGCTGGCGTGATGTTAACACTGGTAGGATTTCCAAATAGTCATCGTGAAATCCTTTATCATGAAAGAATCACTCTTATTTGTTCCGGCTTAGTCACTTTGGACTAGCAGTTTATAGTCACGCAGACTGATAGACTCGATGTGTCCTAAAAGTGTATATAATCAGCTCTAGACACAATGTGCATCAAATGAAATTGGAGACCGGAGCAACTGTCTTCCTTGTTTCAATATCAATAATATCCAAATGATATATCGATAGAAATGTGCTATATCTCCGTGATTATTGAAACAGAAATCTTTTGAGAGATAACTGAGTAGTTGGTGGGGTTAAGTGCATGCGTCACTGGGTCCATGACGTCTTTTTCAATATCAAGTCGCCTAGGGCTTGATAGATTATGTGGTTTACCCAGCAGACACAGTGTAGGATAGGATTATCTTTTCTTCAAATCCTTTCTCAACTCTCAGCTCTCAGCATTTTTCAACCTAGCTCCCTCCGGCTCACTTTTCAGAATTAAATTCAGTCAGCTTTATACGAAAAGCATGATCTGATGCACCACCATCGCCTTTTAATATCCCTCTCATTTACATTTTACCTCTGCTCGACCCTGTCAGTATCCCGTGATAACTGACACTTCTCAACTAATAAACCTAAAGAACCCTCACCCACACAAACTATAGATGGTTTGCTCCTTGGGTAGGTCTTCCGGTTCTGGATAGACCATAGAAGCGAAATTTATGCCTATCACTCAGATTGGTGCATAATCGGAGTCAGCAGAAAAATTTTCAGCTTTGAAGCTCAAGGGATATCAGAGAGATTATTTTCAAATAATATGAGAGAAATAATATGGGAGATATCAGAATGAAATAGAAAATCTGATATATGATATGAAAAGAATAAGATTTTCTTGAAAGAATTAGCACATGGGAGATAACAGGAGAATCCAGTATAAATTGGAAGAGTTCTAACAAAAAGAATCTCAGAAGAAATGAGATTATGAAAATCAAAGAGATTAGATCAATTAATCTCAATGATAGATTCAGAGATTCAAAAAAAATTTCTTTTCAGTTCAAAAACTCTTTTTATGTGTGTGTCAAATATTTTCGTGAAAAATCACACTTAGTTTTAAAAAATGTCATCGTCAAAGTGCATCTGAAACTCCGCCTGGAAATAAGCAGACACAGTTAGTCAACTCATAGAAATGAAAGAAAGAGCAAAAAATTATAAAAATAAAACTCCCTATTTGTCAATTCAGCATCAGAGTTGAATGCAGGGCTGGAATTCCAGAAAGATTCGTCTTTCAGAATCGGGTTCTAATCTGAAGTGATTAGAAGCCATTTGTCGCATAAGCTTGGGTTTCAGTCTGAAGTAACTGAAAACCATTGTCTCTGGTTCATTGAAGTCCGGGTTCTAGTCTGAATTTAACTAGAAACCAATTTTGAGTTGAAGCACGGGTCTTGACCTGAAGTAATCAAGAGCCTATTGAAATGAAGAACGGGTCCTTATCTGAAATGATAAGAAACCTATAACCTGCAAAATTTAAGATGTCTTTGGTATCCAAACAGATTTGGATCCAGACTTGTTAGCGCTCTTGGGTACCCATTTCAAAACAGGTTTTGGTACCCACTTGTACTTGGGTTTAGGTACCCATTGCATGTTATAACTATCAGCTTCTCTTTCAAACGCAGAAAACAAATTTCTTTGAGTATGAGAAAATTGAATATCTGAATTTCTAAAGAAACTTGAATTTGAATGATCAGACTTTTGCGAACTCTTCTTTTTGAAAAACTGTCCGGTTCTTGCCTGTTTCTGATAATACTTGGTATTTTTCTGTGAAAATTGTTTTCTGATTAGAATGACCAGTATTTTCAGAAACTTTAAGAAAATTTGACTTCGAAGATTCACCGGTGTAAATCTTGACCGGAAGTTGTTCAACAATTTTATCTTTGCCGCTGTGTATCTTTAACAGATACTTAAGTTTAAGATCTGAAGAAGAATCAAACTTAGCAGAGTTAGTTAGATTCACTTCACTTTCAGAAGACAAACCAGAGTGATTAACATTGGATTTTAAACACACTGAAGAAGGGGTCTTAACCTTTGACTCAGTTGATGAAGTAAACACATGTAATTGTTTTGTAAGATGAAGTATCTGATCTTCCAAACTTTTGATAATGACTAAATTTGAATTTCTGTCATGATCAAATGATTGGTAATCAGATTTAAAAGATTGTTCTTTGATTAAGAACATTTGTCTTTCATCTTCAAACAATTCAGATTTTGATTTAAAATCTTGTTCTTTAAGTAAGAACTCATGTCTTTCCTTCTCAATCAAATCTTTAGTTAAAGACAACTCTTGTTGAAGAGCAAAAATTTCTTCATTTTTGTTTAAAATACAATTCTGATCAGTTGGTTTTGTCTTACAAAGTGTATCTTCAAGATCCTGAACTTTCTTGTAAAGATCAGATCTTTCAGGCAAAAGATATTTCAGTTGAGTTGCATTCTGAAAATTTTCTTGTTTCAGCTCATCGAGTTCTTTAAGTAATTCAGATATTTTCAATTGATGAGCACAACTCTCAGAGTTTTGTTTTTCTTTTAAGCTTTGAATTTCTTCATTCAGTATTTGTACGTCACGTAACGCCAAATGTTTATCAGTATTTAACTGAATGAGAATGTCGTAATTGTTCTTACGAATCTTTTCAGATTCAGTAAGTTTTGCAATTACCTCAGACTTTGAAAATTTTTCATATTCCATTATGAATTGCAGAAAAATTGAATCTTCCAAGATCTTTTATGGAGAAACTGAGTGAATTCTGATAACACTTTGAAAAGCTATTTCAGTTAATGATAACTAGTGAAAAATCAGCTCTGAAATGACTTTTTGACGTTGAAATTTCAGATTTTCTGCATAAAATTGCCCGTAACTTTTTTCTGGAGTGGAATTGGGCCTCGAAAATTTACCGAACCGGCTACGCCTCTTCAAGAAATGTAGATCTCTTTTCAAGCTTCAATTTGACGTATGGTAGGCCTTCTAACGATGTTCCAGTCAAAAGTTATGGTCAATTTAAGCAGCAAAGGTCAAATAGTCAAGAGTATGATGAAACTCGAATGAATAATGACTCAACTCGAATATGTAATGATCAAACTCGAATGATGAAGTATCAAACTCGAATAAAGAATCACCAAACTCGAATGAAGAAGTATAAAACTCGAATGATTGAGTGTGAAACTCGAATGAGAAAGGATTCAACTCGAATAACCCTTGAACTTTCTCGAATGAAATAGAAATCAATTCGAATTACAAAGAAGTTAAACTCGATCAAAGCTTCATGAAACTCGGTCAATGAAGTATGAAACTCGAATAACAATGGATGAAACTCGGTCAAAGAAGTATGAAACTCGAATAACAATGGATGAAACTCGGTCAAAGCATTGATAAAACTCGGTCAAAGCTTCATAAAACTCGAATAAAGCTATCATAAAACTCGAATAAAGCTTTAATAAAACTCGAATAAAGCTTTCATAAAACTCGAATAAAGCTTTAATAAAACTCGAATAAAGCTTTCATAAAACTCGAATGCCTTCTTTATAAAACTCGAATGACACTATGAATTTAGTTATGCCCGAGTTTTATCATTTTTCAACAAAAACAAGATCAGATTCAAACTTTTTCAACAAAAATCCATGAATTGACCTCAAATTGATTTCGAAGGTTCGTTTTAATAGCAGAAACAACTTTTGTGAAATCACTTTGGGTAATTCTTGATTAAAAACCAAAAATCGACCAAAAACCTCAAGAACACACACTTTTTCAAAAAATCTGAAATTTCTCAATTAAATTCTGTGTGTTTTGAGATAATATTTGATGTTTATATCATCAGATTCGCCTTTAAATTTCACACCTTCGATCCAAAATTCAGATTATTTCATCCACAAAATCAAAATCCTCAATTGATTTTCGGATTTTCAAAAAAAATGAATATAACAGTATATTAAAAAAAATTTATTTCAGATTCAAAATTCACTCATATTCAGCCATATTAGGCTCTGATACCAATTGTTAATTCAATATTTCATGAAATTCATACAACATAAAACACAATATGAACAATTATAACAATGTAACACAATCTATTGAATGATTAAAGAGAGAAATATTACATTGATGTTCTTGGTGACTTGCACAACACTTTTTCTCTCTATCAATCAGATCCGTATATGTGTATGTGTTTTTGTGTAATCTGAGATTCCTCCTTTTTATCAACAGTACACAGATACCTCTTTCTATACTTAATACTCAAGCTTTGAGTATTTACAATCCAACCCCTATACTATTGAGTAATTACAATTATATACAATATAATTGTTTCATCTCTATTACTTATTCCCAACAAGAACCTTTGAAAAGGCAAAAGCTCAATGGTCTGATGAAGACAAAAGACTGGTTGCTCTTGATGCAAAGGCTAGGAACAACCTGGTTATTTCTCTTCCTGATGATGTGTTCAAACAAGTTGAGAAAATGAAGATTGCAAAGGAGAAGTGGGATACTTTGTGTACCGTCTATGATGGTCCCAATATCACACTGGATAACAGGATCAACAATCTTGTTAACTCTTCTTTGCAAAGCCAAAGGAGTCTCTCACTGAAACCTATACCAGATTCACTGCTCTAATCAATGATCTCGAAGCTGTTGGGATCACCAAGGACAACCTAACTCTGCTAAACAAGTTTTTAGACATTCTGTTTGAGGAATGGAATTATTTCTCTACTATCCTAAGAAACTCAGGCACCATCAAAACTATGGATCTTGTAAATCTATATGGGTCCTTACTAAATGATGAGCAGTCAAGGCAACAAAAAAGAAATGCCTTGGAGATGTCCAAAAGAGGTGCTGCCTTAGTGGCCAGCGTGAGACAACCTGATGATGAAATGGAAGAAGTGTCTGAGGAGGAAGACTGTGAAGATCTTACTGAATTAGATGATGAGCAAATGATTGCAATGCTTATCAGAAAATTCAATAAGAAGGGGTTTGGTGGAAAAATGCTGCAGAAGAAGTCAGGTGCCATAAAAAAGAAAGCATTTGACAAAACTAAGGCTGAGTGCTTTAAATGTGGCAAAACTGGCCATATAGCTGCTGACTGTGTGTCTAAAGCTGTTGGCTCATCATCCAAACCATACAAGACAAACAAGGATGATGACTACATGGTTAAATACCTAATGGCCATGGCTAAGCTGAAAATGTTGGAGGACTCAGTGGCTTCCAACAAGCAAAAGGGACTCATGGCTGAGACATGTGACTGGGAGGAATCTGATTCATCATCAGATGAAGAAGATAACAATTGTTTGATGGCCAACACTAATGTCCCATCAACAAGCAACTTCAAACAAGACCTGGCTGAAGCTGAGGCTCTCAGCAGCTTGGGGAACTGGAACCCAACAATGATGTATAAGGTACAAAATTTACAGTCCCGATGAAAAATTAAAATGTTTGAGTATTTGCTTGTTGATCTAAAAGCTGCTATTGGAAAGCATAATGTTTTGTTGTCTGAAATTTCCAAACTGAAAACTGATCTTGAAATAAAAACTAGTGAACTGGACAACTTTCATAAGTTGGAAACTGAACTTGATGAATTAAAACACATCAATTCCATTTTACTAGAAGAAAAGAGAGAGACAGACACAAAGCATGCCAAGCTTCAAAAGATTGTTGACTCTTGGTGCCAATCTGCACATAAAGTCAATCACTGTATCAGTCAACAGATCCCTGCTCAAATCCAAGTCTATCTTGGAGGGGATCTTGACAAAGCAGCTTCAATTGTTGAGATAAATAATCTGGAAAAAGACTTATCTACTCTTGGTGAGCTTCCAAGTACCTTCATTTAGAAAGTAAATGGTAAGCTAGTCTCAACAAATAGGTTTGTCAGGCCTCAAAACACTGACAGCTTGTGTGAAAAAGCTTTAAAAACTGATGATGGAATATGTTCTCCATCAAATCAGTCTGCTAAGTGCTCAGCTGGTTCACACAAGCAAAAGAAGGGAAAACAAGCTCAAGCTGCAGCTTTGGACACTAAACCTGTTAACAAGACAGGTTTCTGGATCTAAAGCTGATAGTAAGAGACATGTTAATCCCTTTGATGCTGATCATTTTGAGAAAAAGTTTTCAAAAAGTTAGCAGCCTGCTTTCAATAGGGGTAAGTCTCATGGTGAAAGTAAATCTGCTGTGATTTCAAATAAGTTCTTAAATCATAGTGGAAAATTGGTTATAAATGAAGGTAAGTCTTTCAAAACCAAAAATAGTGATTATGTTGATAGGCAACATCCATCACATCTTAGTAAAGGCAAAGGCAAAACCATTGCTCGACCTTAGAAAGTCAGGATTAAGTTTCCCAAACCTGTGGAAGGTCAAAGGCCAATCAAACTTCCTATATTTGATATATGTCCTCCTAAAAAGAGGAAAGAGGATACATGTAAAGCTGTTGCTATTGTGCCTTCTACTCAAAGTGTTGATTCTTCCAAAAACAGTAATAAGTTTGCTAAACCTACAGAGAAGCTCAACAAGAAAGTTTCAGAATGTGTTTCTGGAAGTACTTCTTCCAAAAAAGCTGTAGGTCCCGAGAGGTTCCCGAAGTATATAGCTTTAAGCTGTAGAGGGGGGGGGGGGGTGAATACAGCTATTTAAAAAACTACACACTATTTTCTCAATGTTTGTATGTATTATCAACAAATTGTTAATTACAAACAAGCTTGAATGCGGAAAGGTTCAAGCTGAGATGACAGATACAACAATATGTTCACTAGTCTAAGACAGACTCAAACTAGATTACAATGAATACACTTACTAATAAGCACTCATTGTGTTTACAAGACTTAGAGGGACAGTTTATGTAGAACAACTTAGACACAAAGAAACTGTATTACACAAGCAGGTTTGCATGCATGAAAAACACACTTGCACGTTCACTCTTGGCTTCAGCACTTAGATTTTTGGCTTATCTCTTTCTGACCTTAGAAGCTTCCTTTTATACTCAATCAGAGGATCTAATAGAAACTTCTTCATTGGACGGAATGAAAAAGGAAAAGTCTTGTTTGAAAAGACAACATAACTTTTCTGCACTTTTCTGAAAAGCAGACTTGTCTTCACATGTGCAGAACTTTTGTCTTTTCACTTTGTCTACTGTTGCATTGCCTTTAACCAAATAAGGAATGTCAACTTTGCGTCTTTCTTCCTTGTAATGGCCTATTTTGATATAAGAAAAAGGTCTGTCACCCTTTTTCAAATAACCTTTTGTCTTCATGTTACAGAACAGTGTGGGCAGGCTGAGCAGTTCTGTTTTCCACTTTGTCTTCGACTTTGTAAACTGATCTTGTAGCCAAAGACAATACATGATGACTTGGAAACATATTCCATAAAGTGTTTAGCCTGTTCACAAAGAACAGGTTCTGTTTACAAAGAACAGAACACTTGAAAAATGCCCAAGCTGCTCAACAGTGTAGAGCAGCGTAGACAGTTTATGTCCAGCCTGTCCAGCAGACAGAACAGCTTGGACAACTGTCTTAGTTGCAACACATGCAACACATAGAACAGCTTTGGACTGATATTGCAAATCATTTTCAGGTTTCAATAAGGCATATAACAGGCCTTAAATTTAACCTTCAAATGCATCAACAGGTTTGATTAGAAATCTCCCCCTCAGATGTAGAACAGGTTTGACTGAGGCCTTTTTGTGCCTAACAATCTCCCCCTATTTGCAATAACCAGTCTAAGCTGGTTTTGTCAAAAATCACTATATATTCTTACAATATACTTGTTGAAATAGAATTACAACATCAACATAAAGTAAAAGATCAGTTTATATATACACTGATTTTTGATTGTATTAGAACAACACATGTTCTTACAAAAGTACAACTAATGTACTGATGTATATTACAACTAATGTAAAAGGAAATTACAACATATGTAAAATAGAGTACAACTTATGTACATTGGACTGTTTTTGTTGGGAACAGATAATGGTAAGCCTATCCAATTGATGGACAGCTTCCATTCTTCACTTACCCAGATGGTAGATGGACTTCATCACAATGGAGGGGGACCTTGAAACATCTTTTCCAGCTCTTCCCTTGTTTCCTCAAGCTCTTCAACTTCACTTCTTATTATCATGAACTTGGGATCTTCAAGTTCACCTCTTTCAAAGAAGCCTCTGAGCTGATCCCAGATGGCTGCTCTCCACTTACCAGACTGCCTGAATGAAACTGCAAGTCTGAAGGCCACAAGTTGTCTTAGATCAACTTTGTATAGATCTGAAGCTCTTTGAAAGCATTTCTTCTGAGTTAAGGGATCTACAAAAAATGCCCCCAGCTCAGGCTCTTCAATGATCTTGCCATCTTCAAACTCTATTCCACTAGGCAGGCTGTGATCTACTCCTTTCATTTCAATGGCATAATCGCCTTGTTCAATAAGTGTAAGGAGTAGTTCCATTTCAGTGTCCTTCCTTGTTCTCCTGGCCTTTATTTTTGGATGTGTCACCAAGACACCTTCACTTGCTTCTTTGGAAATTAGGCCAAGGTTCTTTACTCTCTCCATCAGTTTCTTGACATATGCCCTGATTGTCTTAGCCGTTTCTGACTTTGACTCACTCAGGGCAACTGCCAATTCAATCCATTCTCTGTACCCCATCTGTGCTACGTCAGAGTAGTCATATGTTTCCAATTCAGGGCCTGTTGCACCCATCCTTGTTATTTTCAACTTCCACTGACTGCCTTTTCTTGATATAGGGACAGCTTTGACAATTGGTTCCTTGGCAAGCCTTCTTTCAGCAACATCTTGAAATTTTTTCTTTGCCAGGTTGTCAAAATGGTATTGAACTCTTGCATGAGGCACTGTAGGCTTGGTCACTGAGACCAGAGTACCTTTTTCTTTATCTGTTTCCTTCTCCCCTGCTGATCCCTTAGCAGCTTCCAATATTTTCTTTTGCACTTCCAGAGTAGTCATTTTAATTTTCTTTGCTTCTTGAAGTGCAAATGCTTTGGCAGCTTTGGCAGATTCTTCTTCTTTTCTAAGCACTTCCAGGGCTTGAAGCTGTTCTTCTCTAAACTCAAAGTACTTGTGCATAGGAAGACCCATTTCTTTAGCCCTGGCTTTGTGAAATTGATTTTCTTCCTGTTTCTGCTGTATGGGATCGACTTCTGCTATTGTTTTTCCTTTAGCTACTGTAGTGGTAGCAGCTTCAGGACTTTCTTCTTCTTCTTCTTCTTCCTCTAGGATCAGATGCCTTCTTCTGCTGCTTGGCCTGCCCTCAGGAATGGATTCCTCCCCCTTAGACTGAGCAGGGATTGGAGATTCAACCTGAGTAGACTGAGCAGCATGAGAAGCACCCTCTACTGTACCTGTTGCAGAAATTCCTGCTGTATGACCAGTTTGTGCTGCAGGCACTGGTTTCTCCTTAGGAGAGGAAGTTTTCTCCCCCTTAGACTTGGTCTTAGAGTAGACGACTTCTCCCCCTTTGAAGGAGATGTACCAGCACCTTCAACACCTGGTCTGCCCAAAGACACAAAGTCATCAGGCTTGCCAGCAGTTTTGGCAGCAGGCCTGGGACCAACAAGGCTAGTCACTAAGAAAGCCAAATTGTCCTTAACCTCTGCAAGCTGGGAAAGACAGGTGTGAAGAGAAGAGGATTGAGTGGCAGCTAGGGAGGTCAGCTTAACAATGTTTTCCCTATCAGACGCTGTGAACATCAAACTTTGAAGCTGTGCAAGATGTAATTCAAGAGAATCTTGCACATCACCAAGATTTGAAGACACAGTATTAGATAGGGAGCCAAGTAATGTGGTCAAGCTGGCCAAAGTGGCAGGAAGGGTAGACTTGCAAGAGGTGAGGAGAGATGACAGCTGTTGGGAAATGGCTGTCATTGAGGACACAGAGTCCTGTTGTAGTGAAAGAATGGAGGAGAGGGAGTTGGACACTGTTTGCAGCTGTGCAGTGAGTGCTATCAGGTGTGGAGAATTATCTGTTTGTGGAGTAGCAGGGAAGGAGTCTTTGAACGAATCAAAGAACCCCTTAAGCTGTTCAAACACAGAGTCTGAAATGAGAGAGGGTAGAGAGGTCATGGTAGTTTCCAAAGAACCAACTTTGTTGGTCAGCAAGGAAAGCTGATCCTTCAAAGGCAGGTCTTTGGGAGATGGAGGTGTATGGGTTGACTGTTTAGATTGGGTAGATGGAGAAGAGGATGATGAGGCTGGTGTTTGAGGATGTGATGGAGAGGGAAGAGGAACAGTAGAGAGAAGTTCCATAGCCTGGGCAAAAGTAATGTGGCCCAGCTTGGAGGGGTCAAAGGGTCCCTCCGCAGTGGCTGTAGCTGCATCATCAGGAGAAGGGGTTGATGTTGGGGGCCTTTCAGATGCTGCTTGTGTTGCAACACCTTCATTAAGGCCAGTGGTTGTTCCCTCTGCAGTGCCTTGGTGTAAAAGCACCTCATCATGGGGAAATGGGATATGCATTTCAACATCAGCAGTGGTGAAACCTGCTGATGGAGTTTGCATGGAGGGAGCAGCCTCACCAGAGGGATGGTGTGATCCCTGAGGTTCATCAGCTTGGGTTGTGGGTCCCTCAGCAGCTGTTTGGTGTAGAACAGCTGTATCATGGGGAGCAGAAGTTTGAGGCTGAGCTGCTGATTGGTCTATACCAGCAGCGTGGGCACCTCGTGCAGACTCAGGGTGTGAGGAGATTTTAGTGGGAGACAGTGTGGACGCAGTATGGAGTGGAGAGGACTCCTGTCTTTCAATATCCTCAGCCTGTTGGGAGGCTGGGATAGTTGATGTGAGTATCTCCGTTTGTACAACTGGTTCCTGTTGGGAGGAACCAGAGGGTCTAGGCTGACGCTGGGTAGACTCAGATTGGAGTGAAGCATGCTCTAATGGGACTGATCCTTCTCCCAAAATAGGAGAGGCAGCAGGGGTTGCTTCTTTTACAACTGAACCCTGTTGAGAGGGATCAGAGGAGGGGGTTGTTTTAGTTGTTTTCTTTTTGGATTTTCTGTGATAGAGGATGGATGAAGTGGGTGATTGGGGAGAGGAGATGAGAGGTTCAGACTGGACAGGTTTTGAGACTGTGTCAGAAACAGGTGGGTTGCCCTGTTCCATAGTCTCAGATGCCACAGAGGCACCAGCCACAGAGGCTTGAGGTTCAACAAATGAACCAGGGTGAAGAGTCTTCTCCCCCTCAGCCACAGAGGCTAAAGGTACAGACTCAGGCTGAGCTGATTTGGCCTTCTTTTTCACAGGCCCAACTTCAGCAGTTGCCAGGGTCCTCTTAACAAGTTTGGACCTGGCTTTGGATTTTCTTGTGGGAGCAGCAGCTTCCACCCTCACAGCAGAGGGTCCTTCCACCAAACCTAACAACCTCCTCATTGGTGTGGATAGAGGAGGCTCATTTGGAAGTACAGGAGTATGGAAAATTCTATTCCCTATGACAGGGAATGCAGCAGACTTAAGTAAAGGCTGAGAATTGTATAGATGCTCACCACAAACATGTCTGAAAACGAGGCTCAGAAACCTGGGATAACGGACAGCAGCTGGTCTTGGCTCTTGCTGCACCAGGTTCCTCAAGTTCATAAAGATCCACTTAGCCATATCAATGGTAGTCCCATCCACTAGCTGTAGGACTATTGGAACTTCATCTCTGCTCAGTTGGTCAAATGAACCAACATTGCTGCTGAAGCTCATCATCACCGAAGCAAACAGAAAGCTGTAGGTAGGAGACAAATCCTTCCTGTACAATGTTGCTCCAAGTTTGGGTTCTGCTACACCACAGAAGCGTAGCAGATTTCCCATTTGCTCGTTTTCAGGCTGGGGCATATCATATGACTCAGCAACAGGCAGATGAAGAATCTCCCTCAGAAGATCAGCAGTTATCTCAATGGTTTGAGTCCCATTGAGAATAATCCCTTTGATGACTTTGGTGTTGGGGTTGTAAGAACAGGTGTACCAGAACACATACACCATCTCCTGGTACAGGACACCAGGAGTTGCAGTCATAGCATAGTTCAACGGATGAACTTGCAGAAACTCCACCATTTGATCGTATCCTTTCCCCACATAGTTTTTGGGTATAGTAAGGTTTGCAACGTAGTTTGTGGGTTTGATGGTCAGCATTGTGGTGACTGATGGGTGTTTGATAACATCATCACCAACGAACACTGGAAGAAGGGGATTAGGTCTGTGAGCCATTTGGGAA
>JAANYP010004978.1:0-46831 GCA_020465985.1 Centrapalus pauciflorus | reverse complement strand
AATATCAGACTTCACCTTCTTTATGAACAGTGTGGTATCCACTTTACCTCTAGAATACCCATTGCTCATAAGAAATTCAGTAAGAGTGTCATACCAGGCTCTAGGGGCTTGTTTGAGACCATAGAGAGCTTTGTCCAACTTATAGACAAAACCTAGATGTTGTTCATTTTCAAAACCTGGAGGCTGCTTGACATAAACTTCTTCTTGCAGCTTCCCATTCAAAAATGCACTCTTCACATCCATTTGAAATACCTTAATGCTCTTATGAGCAGCGTAGGCTAGATACAAACGAATTGCTTCTAGCCTGGCCACAGGAGAAAATGTTTCATCATAATCAATTCCTTCCTCCTGTCTGTAGCCCTGAGCAACCAGTCTTGCCTTATTTCTAATGACATGACCTTGCTCATCCATCTTATTCCTGAAAACCCTTTTAGTGCCAATTATAGTTTTACCTTAGAAGAGGGGACCAGCTTCCATACATTGTTTCCTCTCAAAACTGATTGAGCTCTTCTTGCTATGGCAGTGATCCAATTGGCATCTTTTAATGGCTTCATCAACTTCTTGGCTCCATCAGTGAAACAAAACTAGAGAACATACAAAAGTTCCCCTAAGTTTGCCACGGTGTTTTGTATCGCCTTTGTTATAGTCACCAATTAATTTGAATCAATGGGGTGACACCTGATCCACTTAGGATCATTTTTCAATGATGATCTTCACCTGAGTTGTTAACATCTTCAGCCGGGTCCTGTTGAACAGCTCTCAAGATTTTCAGACACCTGTTGTCCTGAGCCGTTTCACTTGTTGAAAACATGTTCTGACCACTGTTGAACATATAGCAGAGGAACTGGGAAAATTCAGCATTGATGGTTCTGGAGCCATGCAGTTGTAATTAAGTCAGTACATTTATTCACACAGGGTGTATTGACATAATCATCATCATGTCCATCATGATTAACAGGTTCCACACTGGGTGTAGTGGAAGCTTTTGAGTCCTCTTCATTGATTGAATGCATCAGATCATCAAAGTTAATTTCTCCTGAAACTGATTCAGGAACAGCTTTGGTGGAGGCATTCTGGACTCTTCAAAGGTGACATTGATAGATTCATCTATCACCCTTCTTTTGTTGTTGTATACCCTGTAGGCTTTGGAGATAGCAGAGTAGCCAACAAACACACCTTCATCAGCTTTAGGTTCAAATTTCGACAGCTGGCCCCTTTGATTCAGAATGAAACAGGGACATCCAAACACATGGAAATAACTGACATTTGGGCTTCCTCCTTTGAGCAGCTCATAGGGAGTCTTGTTGAATCTTTTCACCACTAAGGATCTGTTTTGGGTGAAGCAGGCAGTGTTAACAGCTTCAGCCCAAAATGATGAAGGTAAACCTGATGCACACAGCATGGTTCTGGCAGCTTCAATGAGAGTTCGGTTTCTCCTTTCAGCAACTCCATTTTGTTGAGTAGTTCTTACTGCTGAAAAGTTTTGAGTGATTCCTTTCTCTTCACAGAAGTCTTCAAGAGTACTGTTTCTGAACTCAGTACCATGATCACTTCTAATCTGCTTTACTTGGGCAGAGTTCAGCATTTCCATCTTTTTGACAAATCCAATAATCTCTCTAGCAGCCTCTCCTTTGCTCTTCAGAAAGATCACCCATGTGTACCTGGAGAACTCATCAACCATTACAAGAGTGTATCTTCTTCCTCCTAAACTTGGGACATTAACAGGTCCAAACAAGTCCATATGGATTAAGAAGAGTGGAGTATCAATAGAGAAATTGTGTTTGGATTTAAAAGATGTTTTTCTCTGCTTGCCTTTCTCACAAGCTGTGCATAATCTATCTTTGGCAAAAGTCATAGAAGGCAAACCTGTCACCAACTCTTTCTTACAGAGTTTGTTGATGTTCTTGAAGTTCAGATGTGACAGTCTTCTGTGCCATAACCAGTTTAGATCAGCATTTGTTCTTGTGAGAAAACAGGTTTCAGTTGTGGGGTCAGCAGAATGCATATCCACAACATATACACCTTTCTTTCGTTGAGCACATAGCACAACTTTGCCTTGGGAATCTAATATGTAACCCAGGTGCTCATCAAAGTTAACCTTGTAGCCAGCATCACACAGTTGACTTATGCTGACAAGGTTATGCTTTAGCCCAATCACATAGGCTACTCTTTTGAACACTGCAGCACCAGCTTTAAGAGTTCCATATCCTTCAGTAGATCCCTGTACATCGTCACCAAAGGTGACTTTTGGCCCTTTTTCAGGTCTGAGTTCACTCAGCAATTCTTTACAACCTGTCATGTGCCCTGAGCAGCCACTGTCCAAGTACCAAACCTGGGAAGGTTGTTTTTCCTGCAGAGTGATAAGAGAATTATTAGTCATTTTTAGGGGAACTCATCACAGAGATGAGTTCTCCTACTTCATCAACATTTGTTGATGGACTTGACATATCCACACTAATATTCCCTATTTGAATGGTATCAGCTTGAATACCACTTTCAGTGACTTGACATTTCCAACACTTCTTGTAACAGCTGTGGTGGAAACAGCAAAGTCAACAGGCCTCATGTCCTCAGATTCAGGACAATCCTTGGCCAGATGTGTCTTCTTCCCACATTTGTAACATTTTCTCTTTTTAGGGTTTTTGGAAGAAGATCTTTCAGAAACACATTCTGAGTTATTTTTGTTGATTCTTTCAGCAGTTTTAGCAGTTTTATTACTTTTTGTTGAATCAACAGCTTGAGTGGATAGTTCAATAGCCACAGCTTTGGCTGCCTCTTCTTTCCTCTTTTTAGGAGGACAGATGTCAAAGACAGGGAGCTTGATTGGCTTTTGAGCTTCCACAGGTTTGGGAAACTTATTCCCAATTATCTCAGTTTGAGCAATGACTTTGCCTTTTGCCCCTACTGAATTGTGATTTATGCTGCCTATCAGCATATTCACTGTGTCTGGTTTTGAAAAGCTTATTCTTATTTAAGACCAGTTTACCACTATGATTTGAAAACTTATTTGAAATCACAGCAGTTTTGTTTTCAACATGAGACTTACCCTTGTTGTAAACAGGCTGCTTACTTTTTGAAAACTTGTTTTCAAAGTGTTTAGCATCAAAAGGATTAACACGCTTTTTACCATCAGCTTTGGACTCAGAACCTGTTTTGTCAACAGGTTTAGCATCCACAGCTTCAGTTTGAACATGTTTTCCTTTCTTTTGCTTATGTGAGCTAGCAGAGCACTTAGCAGGCTGACTTGTAGAACAAACTCCAACATCAGCTTTTGAGCTGAGTTCACACAAGCTGTCAGTATTTTGAGGCCTGACAAACGTGTTTGTTGAAATTAGTTTACCATTCACATTTTGAATGAATGTATTTGGAAGTTCACCAAGAGTGGATAAATCTTCTTTCAGATTACTTATCTCAACAATGGAAGCTGCTGTGTCAAGATCCCCTCCAAGATAGGCTTGGATTTGTGCAGGAATCTGTTGACTTATACAATGGCTGACTTTTTGTGCAGATTGGCACCAAGAGTCAACTATCTTTTGAAGCTTGGCATGCTTTATATCTGTTTCTCTCTTTTCTTTCAGTAAAATAGAGTTGATGTGTTTTAATTCATCAAGCTCAGTTTCCAACTTATGGAAACTGTCCAGTTTACTGGATTTAGTTTTAAGATCAGCTTTAAGCTTAGAGATTTCAGATAGTAAAGCATCATGCTTCTCAACAGCAGCTTTGAGATCAACAAGCATATATTCAAACATTTTAACTTTTTCTTCAGAACTGTAAGCCATAAAATTTTGTACCTTATACATCATAGTAGGATTCCAGTTCTCTAAGTTGCTGAAGGCTTCAGCTTCAGCCATATCCTGTTTGAAACTGCTTGTTGATGGGACATCAGTGTTGGCCATCAGACATTGATTATCTTCTTCATCAGATGATGAATCAGATTCCTCCCAGTCACATGTCTCTGCCATGAGTCCCTTTTGGCGATTGGAAGACACAGAGTTTTCCAATTTCCTCAGCTTAGCCATGGCCATAAGATACTTAACCCTATAGCCATCATCCTTGTTAGTCTTGTTGGGTTTGGATGACTGACCAACAGCTTTTGACACACAGTCAGCAGCTATGTGACCAGTTTTGCCACACTTGAAGCACTCAGCTTTGGATTTGACAAATGCCTTCTTTTTGCCAGCACTTGAACCTCCTTGCAGCATGTTTCTTCCAAACCTTTTCTTGTTGAACCTTTTGACAAGCATGGCTATCATTTGCTCATCATCTTGTTCAGCAAGATCTGCAGCATCATCTTCGTCTGACACCTCCTCCTTTTCATCATCCTGTTGATCAGGTTGAATGAACACATCACTCACCTGATTTACAGGCTGTCTCACATTAGCCACAAAGGCTGCACCTCTTCTGGACATTTCCAAGGCATTTCTCTTTTGTTGCCTTGACTGTTCATCATTCAGTAAGGATCCATACAGATTGACCAGATCCATACAGATTGACCAGATCCATACAGATTGACCAGATCCATACCAGGTTGTTTCTGGCCTTTGCATCCAGAGCCACCAGTCTCTTATCTTCATCAGACCATTGAGCTTTAGCTTTCTCAAAGGTCCTGATTTCCGGAGCAGCTCCTTCAACCTCTGGAGTTATAGCAGTAACAGAGGTTGGCACATATGGACCCTCCATCACTATCTCTGGCAGTTGTACATCCAGATTCTCTAAATAGAGCATCATTCTGCACTTCCAACCAGAGAAGTTTTGATGATTAAATTTTGGAGGTTTGCCCATAGAGCCATTGTCATAGTAAGAAGAATTTGCAGCACTGTTGTCCATGGAAACTTGGGAGAATGAGAGATCTAGAATGACACACACTCTAAACTGCTCTGATACCAGTTGTAGGTCCCGAGAGGTTCCCAAAGTATATAGCTTTAAGCTGTAGAGGGGGGTGAATACAACTATTTAAAAAACTACACACTATTTTCTCAATGTTTGTATGTATTATCAACAATTTGTTAATTACAAACGAGCTTGAATGCGGAATAGTTCAAGCTGAGATGACAGATACAACAGTATGTTCACTAGTCTAAGACAAACTCAAACTAGTATACAATGAATACACTCACTAAGAAGCACTCACTGTGTTTACAAGACTTAAGGGAACAGCTTATGTAAAATATCTTAGACACACAGATTCTGATTTACACAGAAGGCTTGCATGCATGAAAATCACACTTGCACGTTCACTCTTGGTTTCAGCACTTAGCTTTCTTCACCCTTCTTTCTGTCCTTAGAAGCTTCCTTTTATACCCACTCAGAGGATCTAAGAGAAACATCTTCATTGGACGAAATGAAAAAGGAGAAGTCTTGTTGAAAAGACAACATAACATTTTCTGCACTTATCTGAAAAGCAGACTTGACTTCACATGTGCAGAACTTTTGTCTTTTCACTTTGTCTACTGTTGCATTGCCTTTAACTAATTTAGGAATGTCAACTTTGCGTCTTTCTTCCTTGTAAGAAAAAGGTCTGTCACCCTTTTTCAAATAACCTTTTGTCTTCATGTTACAGAACAGCGTGGGCAGGCTGAGCAGTTCTGTTTTCCACTTTGTCTTCGACTTTGTAAACTGATCTTGTAGCCAAAAACAATACATGATGACTTGGAAACATATTCCATAAAGTGTTTAGCCTGTTCACAAAGAACAGGTTCTGTTCACAAAAAATAGAACACTTTAAAATTGCCCAAGCTGCTCAACAGTGTAGAGCAGTGTAGACAGTTTATGTCCAGCCTGTTCAGCAGACAGAGCAGCTTGGACAAACTGTCTTAGTTGCAACACATGCAACATATAGAACAGCTTTAGACTGAAATTGCAAATCATTTTCAGGTTTCAATAAGGCATATAACAGCCTTAAATTCAACCTTCAAAAAGCATCAACAGGTTTGATTATAAATCTCCCCCTCAGATGTAGAACAGGTTTGACTGAGGCCTTTTTGTGCCTAACAGTAAGTTAATCTCTGGTAAGAACAAAAGATACCTCAACATTAACTTTTTGGATGTGATCCCTTATGAAGTGATGTCTGGCATCTATATGGTTGGTTCTCGAGTGGAAGACAGGCTTGTTGGAAATGGCTATGGCACTGGTATTATCACACAATATAGGAGTTTCCTATATACCAATCCATAATCTTCAAGCTGATGCTGCATCTACAGAATCTGTCCACAGCAGCTTCGAGCAGCAATATACTCAGCTTCAGTAGTGGAAGTGGACAAAGAGTACTATTTCTAGCTGCACCGACTAATCAACTTTCCACCAAGAAGTTGACACCCACCTGTTTTGCTTTTTCTATGCAGCCTACAACCTGCATAACATAATACGTATAGCAAATTAAATCAAGGGTTGAGTCTTTGAGGCACCAAAGACAGAAACCTGGTCTACCCTTTAGGTACCGAAATATTCTTTTTACAGTAGCTAGATGTGACTCCTTTGGATCAGCTTCAAACCCAGCACACAAACTGGTTGCAAACATTATATTTGGTCTACTAGCTGTCAGATATTGCAAGAGCCCAATCATACCTCTGTAAGCTGTTACCGAAACAGGCTTACCATGAGTGTCAGAATCCAAAGTAGCATTGGTTGCAATTAAGGTTTTAATGGCACAACATTCATCAAATTTATATTTCTTCAACAGATCTAATGTGTACTTCCTTTGATTTTCAAAAATTCCATTTGAGGTTTGTTTAACATGTAATCCCAGAAAGAAAGTTAGCTCACCCATCATGCTCATTTCATATTTGGATTTCATGAGCACTGAAAAATTATAGCATTGTTGTTCATTAGTAGAACCAAATATGATGTACCCACATAGATTTGAACAATCATAATGTCAAATTTAACCTTCTTTATGAAGAGTGTGGTATCCACTTTACCTCTGCAGTACCCATTGTTCATAAGGAATTCATTAAGAGCGACATACCAGGCTATGGGGGTTTGTCTCAGTCCATAGTGAGTTTTGTCCAACTTATAGACAAAACCTGCATTATGTCCATTCTCAAAACCTTGGGGCTGCTTAACACATACCTCTTATTGCAGCTTACCATTTAGAAATGCACTCTTACCATCCATTTTAAATACCTTCATGCTTTTCTGAGCAGCATATGCCAGAAACAAAAAAATTGCTTCTAGCCTGGCCACAAGAGCAAATGATCCATCATAATTAATACCTTCTTCATGCTTATACCCTTGAGCAACCAGTCTTGCCTTATTTTTGATGACACGACCTTGCTCATCCATCTTGTTATTGAACACCCATTTAGTACCAATGATTGTTTTTTCTTTAGGCATGGGGACCAACTTCCACACTTTGTTTCTCTCAAACTGTTTGAGTTCTTCCTGCTTGGCAGTGATCTAATTTGCATCTTTCAAAGCTTCATCAATATTCTTTGGCTTCATCAGAGATACAAAACTTGAAAACATATAAAAGTTTCCATAACTGTCCCACCTGTTTGCACACCTTTATTGATGTCACCTGTAATTTGCTCATTAAGGTGAAACCTGATCCACTAAGGATCATGTTTCAATGATGATTCCTCTGTATCTTGAACACCAATTTCATTATCAACAGGTCTTGTAGAACAGCTTTCCTGATTGTCAGACGAACTGACATCTTAAGTTTGTTCATCTGTTGATGGACTATATCATTGGTGTTACACATCACTAAAGGATTCAAGATAATCAACATTGATTAGTTATGGGCATGGTACAGATACTATATCAGTTCACTTATTCACATATGGTGAACCAATACAGTCATCATCATGTCCACTATTTGTATCAGGTTCCACTCTGGATGATGTGGAAGCTTTGGAGTCATTATCTTCAGCATTTGTATTTAGAACATCATCAAAGCTAAAGTCTCCTGAAACTGATTCAGGTTCAACTTTGAAGGAAGAAATTGCAGCTTCTTCAAAGGTGACATTAACGGTTTCATTAACCTCCTTTCTTTTGGGGTTGTATACTCTGTAAGCTTTGGAAATTGCTAAGTATCCAACAAACACTCCTTCATCAGCTTTAGGTTCAAATTTTAACAGTTGATCCCTTTAATTAAGAATGGAACAAGGGCATCCAAACACTTGAAAGTAGCTTATATTTTGTTTTCTACCTTAGAGCAATTCATAAAGAGTTTTATTGAACCTTTTCACCACCAAGGATCTGTTTTGAGTGAAGCAGGCAGTGTTGACAGCTTCAGCCCAAAATGATAACGATAGACCTGATGCACACATCATGGTTCTGACAGCTTCTATAAGTTTCCTATTTCTCCTTTCAACAACTCCATTCTATTCAAGAGTACTATTTTTGTATTCAGTACCATGATCACTTCGGAGTTGTTTGACTTGGGTAGAGTTCAGAACCTCCATCTTTTTTATACACCCAATAATTTCTCTGCCAGTCTCTTCTTTGGACTTTAGGAAGATGACCCATGTGTGCCTGGACAACTCATCGACCATTATTAATGAGTATCTTCTTCGTCCTAGACATGGGACATTGACAGGTCGAAACAAGTCCATGTGGATTAAGAAGAGAGGTGAGTCGATAGAGAAATTGTGCTTGGATTTAAAAGATGACTTTCTCTTTTTATCCTTCTCACGGTCTGAATTTATATTTAACACACGGTATTACAGTTGGGAATACTGCACATGACACCCTCGTTTAATTAAGCTTCGGTTGCATGATGGTTTATGTAATACATACATGGAATTTATGCTGTTATAAATTCAACTCACCTGTTAATGTCCATACAATTGGTATTTTCGCGTAATCCTATGAACTCACCAACAATTTGTTGACATATTTTAGCATGTATTTTCGGGTAATTAAGACATGTGCATTCATCGGTAGCAACCTGAGGCTTCCAAATATTTTGGAGTCGAAATATTTTCATCAACCAACAGAGATTTATTTTCATTGTTATGAATCTTGTAATTATGTATTCGAATCTCTCTATTTTTGCGAACTATTTACATTTCATGTTGGTTTGTAAAACATTCCTTACTTTAAAGTTAAATTGATGTATTTTTTAAAAACATCCATGTAGTCGTGGTTCGTTATGATTATGGTTACGCTTCCGTGACGTCACGCTTTGTTGCCAATCGGGGTAACGGGGTGTGAAAGAAATGGTCTGTCACCCATTTTAGATATCCTCTTTGTCTTCAAGCTTCAGAAAAGATTTGGCAGGACTTTAGGAATTTCTGACTTTCCACCTTGTCTTGAGTTGTAGACTGATCTTTACGTTCAAGACTATGCACGAGAACATGGAAACATTTTCCATGAATTGTTAAACCTGTTTACAAAGAACAGGGTCTTTTCACAAAGAACATAACACTTACTTGTGTCAAAATTGTCCAACAGGTATGGACAGCTTTGACATATTCCGTCAAACCTGTCAAACAGAGATGGACAATTTTGGCAAACTGCCAGGTTAAAACTAGTGTAACAGTGCAAAGCAGACTTAGGTTGATTTTGCAAATCACTTATCAATTTGATTAAGGTATAACCTTAAAATCTCCACCTAAGTGTATAAATCAGGTTTGATAAGAAATCTCCCCCTATGACATAGAATAGGTTTGACTGAGGCCTTTTTGTGCCTAACAATCTCCCCCTATTTGCAATATTCAGTCTAAGGCTGACTATATCAGTTACAACATAGAAGTAAGGTAAATGATAAGTTTATACATAATGAAAACTAACTAAACAACTAATGTCTACAAAGAAAAATCTACAACTAATGTACAAATTTTTTTTTCAACTACTGGACTGTTCATATTGGGAGAAGATAATGGTAAGCCTGATCAACTGATGATCAGCTTCCATTCTTCATCTACGCATCGCCTTTAGATGGGCCTTGTTCTTTCTCTTTCTCCTTTTCTAAGTCAGCAGCAGCTTGGAAGAGTTTCTCTTGTTCCAGACCAGCTAGCATTTCTTTCCTGGCTTTAAAACTTTCAACCTCTTGTGTAAGGTAGAAAAGCTCTTGGTTGTCCAGATCTCCTCTGGCATTGCAAGCTTCTTCTAACAAATTTAGAATTGCTACTCTCCACCTGAAGTGCTTGATGTAAGTTGCCATGCATCTTAAGGCAAGAAGCTGTCTGACACAAGCTTTGGGAAAATCTGAAGTGCTTTGAAACCACATCTTCTTATTAAGAGGATCCAAAAAGATCCCTCACTTCAGGATCTTCAATAAAATCTGATTTCTCCCTAGTTGGGGACGAAGATTTCTTCCCCTTAGAAGTGGTCTTTGAGGCAGACTTCTTATCCCCCTTTGAAGGAGATGTACAGAGCCTTCAACAGTAATACTGCCCAAAGGAACAGATCTAGAGGGCTTGGCAACATCAAGCTTGGTAACAGGTTTAGGACCAACCAGGCTACGCACTAAAAAAGCCTAGTTGTCCTTTGACCTCCGCTAACTGGGTGAGGCATCTTTCAAGTGAGGATGATTGAGAGTTAGAGGTGGCTGATAGGATGGAAATGGCAGCCATGTCAGCATCACTAAACATAAGGCTTTTAAGCTATACAAGAGTAATAATAATGGACTCTGGCACCTCTTCAAAACCTAATGCCACTGTGTTGGACAGGGATACCATCAAGGTATTCAAAGACGCTAAAGTGGTAGGCAGAGAAACAAAACAGGTTTCAGCAATACATGACAGTTGGGGAGAAAGAGATATCAAGCTGGACACAGAATCCTGCTGATGGAAAAGAAGTGAGGCAGATTGGGCAAAAAGTTGCGGATGATCATCATTGTCAAGCGAGGGTACATCAAAAATCTTTCTCTGACGGGTGCTGTGATTTGATGCACAAACTCACCGAAGAACATCTCTGAAAAACTGAAACGCTTATTATATACTAAAGCTATCAATGCCGATTGCATCTTGGACACAATGTAATCAAAGTCGGCCTTTTTCGGTGCAAAACAGACCATAATGACGTGCACCAGATATCGCCATTGCCCGATCAATCCACTCTTTACATAAGAAGCCTTCGTCATATCCTGGGCATATCCTATACGCAAAAATACCGCTTGCCTTATATGAACAGTAAAATCTATAGGCCGCCCCGCCTCCTGATCCTCTGTGCCTAGCTGAAGGATTTGCCATAACATATCTGCTGAAAATACAATAGGCTGTCCCCCAACTCTTGTACGTAATACTGTAGGCGTCACTGAGCGATCTACCTGAAGATGCTCCCAAAACTGTCGTACATACGTCAACACTATCTACAAATTATGTGTCAGAGCATAAGCAACCCTCGATTGCGTCAAAAATTCAACCATATGTCGGAATGGTTGAGCTTCAGGCAGCTCTCTATCCACTGACATAACCATGTTTGTTTATTATAGAACGCTCGATCACCCATATCTGTACATAAAAACAACAACCATTATTAGTAATGAAAAATAAAAAGAAACTTGTTTATTTCGAATTTGCATATTTTCGAACTTACATAAGTTCGAAATCCAACACATTCGAATTTCTACAAGTTAGAATTTATTTTATAAAGACATTCGAATTTAAAACAAATTCGAGGATTATGTTCGAACTTGACTGACTTCGAATTTTTAGATATTTTAACAAATTCGAACTTTCTGACAAGTTTGAACATGATGAACATGTTCGAAGTCGATCATTTTCAAACTAAAATCCAAGATTTTAACCCCATTTGACTTAAAAATTAGTATGGTCTAGTCCTATTGGGTTTAGTCGAAGTTATATGTGTTTTATTTGAAGTTTCACCGTTAAAACTTGTGATTTTTAACCACATAGTTTAAACACAAAAACCTTCAAATAAACTTGATTTTTTTGCCACAAAAGAGTCCTAAACTACCCAAACTTTGTATGAGAATGATTATTATACCTAAGTATGTGATTAGATTCTAGAAAAGTGAGCAAAACTTCGAGGAATAGGTGCAAAATCGAAACGAGAAGTTCGAAAGAATAAATTCGAAATCGCCGGACACAAGTTCGCAGAAGCAAAGTCGAAGGTACGTGAATTAATTTATTCACTGTTGACCTATTTATACCAACAACATTCGAACTTGACATAAATTCGAAGTTACTGACAAATTCAAAGTGTAATTCGAATTTGTCTTAAATTCGAACTTTTATTGAAAATTTTGAAAATCCTTGAATAAAATTCAATTTTTTCAACTTTTTCGTGTAACGGAATTTTACAAACCTTCCAACATTATTCACACGAAGCAATAGATTTTCACGCAATGTTTGTTTACTCAACCAAAAATGCATCCGAGTAACTTTCACTTTTTTCCTACTTAGAATAAAATAAAATAAAATAAAATTAAGCAAAATAAAGTTTGAACAAAATCTAAACTTAAGCTACTCAAAAATACTTTAACAAACTTTACGACATACCCTAACAGAATATTTTTGGCGAGAAAGTCAAAGAAGGTTCAATCAGATAGCGATGTCAAACGCACTTTCAGTATTTCACATTTAGGAATTTTTGATTCCTTTGAATGTTTGTCGTGATATACATTCCAAGTCGATTGTTGGTATGATTTTCCCTTTTAAACATTTTACACTTACGAATATCCCTTTGCCTTTTTATTTATCAAGAAACTACCTTACGTGTCCCATACTTAGACATACTTTTATGATCAAGGCATACACACAATGATTATAACTTTTCGGTATTGCAAATTTTCTATGAAAGGCAAACATCAGACATAGTTCTGTATTTACATACAACAGAGAGTCTTAGTTTGTCTTAAAGCTTATTTATTTAAAGCTAACAAGACAGGGGTGACAGGTCTCTACTGACGTATAACATAGCGACTTATCTTGCTAACTCGAGTCAAACTAGAGGTAACAGGTTTGTACTTACGTACAACAAAGTGACTTGTATTGACTCTCTCCTTACTATCAAAATTTTTCTTTGCTTTTCTTTTCTTTAAGATGTATCTGATGTGGCTATACATCCACTAGAAAATTTGCATACCTCATTTAGAATCATTTTCTGTATGTCTCTAACATAAAAATTAAGACCATTTGATCATACATATAAGTTAGTTACAAATATGGCTTTTTCTTGAATATTTTATTAGCTTTTGAGATTCCCGTTGTGTATTATGCCTACCAAGACATCAAACAAGAAAATGTTCATCACATAGACTTTAAGGTGCATTATGTGTGAAAGCTTAACACTTAGAGATTATATCGACTGTGCTAATTTTCGTCACTTTGAACCTACGTCTGTAAGACTAAACTCTTTTTTTCTATATTCTCTTTTTTTGAATTTTTATGGTTTTCTCTCTTTTTTTTCATAAAAAAATAAGCTAATAACGTAACCTACAAAACTTACTATAAAAGGATATAAATTCTACTTAACTACTAACTTACTATAAAAAGAAGGAAAATATACTAAGGTCAAGTTACTCTGGATTACGCATACCATTCAGTTGAACTAAAAACTCAAAGCGTGACTTAACAAAAGCTTTAGTGAATAAATCAGCATTGTTATCTTCCGTTGCCACTTTTACTAGTTTTATCAAGTTCTTTTCAGCACAATCACATATAAAATGATATCTTATGTCTACGTGCTTTGTTTTACTGTGTTTAACTGGATTATTAGTTATAGCAATAGTAGATTGATTTTCTATCCTAATGGGAGGATGAGTGTAAGTCAAACCGTTGACACGTTAACACGGCTACCGAAGTCTGTTTCTTGCAAAACCTGTGAACAGCAACTGCCAGCAGCTAAATATTCCGCCTCACACGTTGACACGGCTACCGAAGTCTGTTTCTTGCATTGCCAGGATACGAGTCTCCCTAAAAGGAACTGACAACCTCCAGTTGTTGACTTCCGATTCAAGCTGCAACCTCCATAGTCTGAATCCGTGAATGCTTCCAATTCCAGATCACCATCCGCGTGATACCAAAGTCCCAACTTCGGTTTTGAATTGAGGTATCTTAGAATCCGCTTCACAGCTTTCATATGCATTTATTTCAGATTGGCTTGAAACCTAGCACAAATACACACAGCAAACATAATGTCAGGTCTAGACGCAGTTAAATACATGAGTGATCCGATCATGGCCCGATATAGAGTCGGATCCACATCAGTATCACTTTCTGTACCCGGTCCGAGATTGTGATTCACTTGAATCGGTGTGCTAAAGTGACCAGTCAGCTTTGTTCCCTCCATCCCAAAGCGCTCCAGAATATCGTACACATACTTCGTCTGATGGATAAACATGCCCTCCTTTCTCTGTTCAACTTGAAAACCCAGAAAGAAGTTTAACTCACCCATAGAACTCATCACAAACTTTGACTTCATCACCTTCTCGAAATCTTTGCACATCTGTTTGTCTGATGACCCAAAAATAATGTCATCAACGTACACTTGTACCAAGATAAAATGTTCACCCTTTCTCTTCACAAACAATGAACTATTAATTCTCCCTCTTTCAAACCCGTTGTCCAAAAGATGAGTTGATAGAGTCTCATACCATGCCCTGGGTGCCTGATGCAATCCATACAGAGCCTTATCAAGATGATACACTCTGTCTTGATACTTTGGATCTGTAAACCCGGGTGGTTGTTCAAGGTACACCAACTCCTTCACCTTTCTATATAGGAATGCACTCTTTACATCAAGTTGATAGACTTTAAAACCTTTCAAGGCTGCAAAGGCCAGAAACAAACGAGTTGCCTCAAGCCTTGCCACTGGTGCAAACACCTCGTTGTAATCAATTCCCTCTTCTTCGTTGAAACCCTTTACGACAAGCCTAGCCTTGTTGCGAGTTACAATACCCCGATCATCTCTCTTGCACTTAAAACCCACTTGGTTCCTATTGCAACTTCTCCTCGAGGTAATAGCACTAAATCCCGCACTTCAAGCTTTCTGAACTGTGACAGTTCTTCTTGCATCGCTTCAACCCAAGAGTTGCCTTTTAGTGCCATTTGCACATTTTTCGGCTCTACTTGTGAGATAAAACACGAATAAAGGCAAGTGTGAAAAGCCTCGGAGTCATTTCCATTGAAGATAAGTCATGTTCAGTTGTACCTGCATTTCCATCTAAAGGAATGTTAAATGATTTAAATAATGAATCATAATTATATATCCATTCCAGACCAGTTTGGGGTTCATGTGTATAACTTGTTACATCAACATTATACACAATTTCGACCGTACCATTTGTTTTATTAAAAACTCTTTTGTTTGGTGAGTTAGGCACATAACCTAGGAAATAACCTTCGTCAGCCTTTTCACCAAACTTAGGTTGATGTTTTGTTCTCATTAAAGTACACGGTACCCCAAACAGTTTGAAGCCAGTTAAATTTGGTGGTCTTTTATTCTGAACTTCATAACAGGTTTTGTTCAATGATTTGACAGTAAGGACCTGATTTAAAACATGACAAGCGGTATTCACTGCCTCCCCCCAAAACATGGTAGGAAGCTTTGAATCCGAGAGCATGGTCCTTGCTGCCTCTATCAAAGTCCTGTTTTTCCGTTATGCCACCCCATTTTGTTGTGGTTCATAAGGTGCACTAAATTGATGCACTATGCCTTTAGATAGGCAATATACACTAATTACTGTCTTTTTAAACTCTGTTCCATTATCACTCCTGATACGTTTTACCCTCGTTCCATAGGAGTTTTCGACTTGGTCTAAGAACCCAATCAACTTTGCAGTTATCTCGTCCTTTGAAACCTAAAAAGAAAACCCATGAAAATCGTGAGTAATCATCAGTGATAACTAAACGGTACCAACTACCGTCTATACTCCTTTTGTTGATAGGTCCGAATAGGTCCATATGCAACAAATCGAAAGTGGAAGCTATAGAGTTCTGAGTCTTTGACTTGTGTGACTTCTTGTGTTGTTTGCCTTTCTTGCACGGTACACACTTGTCTTCAAACTGAAAACTCTTCATAGGGACACCTTGCACCAGTCCATGTTTAATGATGTAGTTCATTTTCCTCAGGTGCGAATATGCCATGCGTCTGTGCCATAAGACTGATTCGGTCTCTAAAGCTTTAGATAAAAGACAGATCGTTCCCATCGATGAATCGGAGATGATCATGTCTAGCATGTACAAATTGTTCTTCCTTGGGGCTCTCATCATAATCCACTCTTCAGGAATTTTGAATCCCGACTTCAGCACTAACGCTTCAGTATCAGTAAACAACACTGAATTCTTCTTATCACAGATCTGAGAGACACTAATGAGATTGTGAGCAACTCTATGAACGTGATATACTTGATCAAGTGTGATAGTCCCATTAGTAATCACTCCTGTTCCAGTGATATTTCCTCCTTTGTTCCCGGCAAATGATACAAAACCCTTGTTCCCTCCCTTGAAGACCGTGAGCAGACTCCTTTCCCCAGTCATGTGTCTAGAGCAACCACTGTCGACGAACCACTTGTTGTTGAGACCTGTAGTTAACTCCAGCACATTAAAGAAAACAAGTTAGTTATCACCGGGAACCCAAGCCATGACTGACTTGGTAATACCGTTCTCATCCAAATACTTAAACTCCTTCTAAAACCCATCTCTCCTTTTTGGTGACTTGGGTGTTTGATTGAGAACCTATTGTGGTGCATAGTGATTTAAATTCACTCTTGGCCTTTGGGTAGGCATTTGTGGTGGAGCCCTCGAATAATTTCTATTATAGGGCATTTCAGATTGATATCCATGGGCTCTACCTGGTGTCTGATGTCTTACAGGAGTGTGTGACCTACCCGGAGTACTGTATGCTCTTCGAGGTGTTGTACTCCTATAGACTTGTTGAGGTCCTGACCTAGATTGAATTGGGACTGTATTCGATGAATTAGTCCTAACCACTTCATTTGGTCTACTGACACAGGTGTTTGTCTAACAGCAGTCTTTGGTGTGGCATGCACAATCTTCTCATTGTTCTAAGAACCACCTTGTGCTTGCTACACTTGGTGAGGGTTTATGTTGATCAGCCTTTCCAACATCAGGTGTAGATTCTACCTTCCTGTATGGACAGCTAGACGCAACATGTCCCCTTTCAAAAATTGACTTCTTATGAGTCCCTTTTGACTTTGGTGTCTCAGTAGTGTCATGTTCTTTCTTCTCAACTATCGTGACTGTTTCCTCTTTCTGATTATTAAAGTCAGCTCTAGCTTCTCCTATAATTTTATCACTAGAAGACTGCACAAATTTGACTTTCTTAATCGTAGCATTGTTATTAGTCACCTTAGTTGCTTTATCCTTATCAGATTCAGATATTGTTTCAGTTGCTACCTCTGACTCAACTGGTTTATCAGTCTTATCCTGAGGCTGAAGTACTATCGTTAAAAGGTGGAGGACTCTCTTTATACCATAAACCTACTGGTTTCTTAGATTGACATTGTGCATCTAAGATTTTCTCTAGATTCAGTGAAGAGTTCCTAAACTTTTCTAACTTACTATTTACCTCTGCAACCTTAACCTTTGCTTGAGCTAGCTCTACGTTTTTAATAGTTAGATCTTTGGTTAAAGCCTCCACATGCTCATACATCAGTTCAATCCTGACACACTGCTCACTTAGTTTTTCTTTTAAAACTATTACATCTTGAGCATCGGCTTTCAGCTTATTCCTAAGATCTTCTTGTATATCTAAGAGGCTAGCATTATCTGATTTTAAGGATTCAATTTGTGCAGTTAGATTGCTATGTGTTTCTAGCACTAAATCTAATCTATCATTAGAAGTAGCACATAAAACACATAAATCACGGAATGTAGAAAAGTTCAGAATTACCTTTGCATGATCAGATTCCACGTTAGCCATCTGCACAACAAAGTCTAGAACAGACTGATTATCTGACTTCTCCACCAACACAGAAGTTGTATCATTCTGTTCTATGTGCTCTGTTATTTCCTCTGCTCCCACATCCCCAGTCTCTGTTACTTCATCCATTAAGGCTCTAGCATTAGACTTTGGATGTGAACTCTAATCATATGTCCCATCAAAGCTGTTTGTCAGTTGTTACATTCTTTAACAGACCAGCGATGTTCGCTTGATTACCCAAATTAGCAGGCTGATATCTCCCCTGAGATTGATTCTGATAGTTTTCAACCTTGGGTCTTTGACACTCTCGAGCAAAATGTCCTAACCCCTGGCAGTTATAGCACTTAACTTTGGATTTGTCGAAGCCAATCTTATTGTTGCTAACGTTCAGATTTCTGCCTGTCCGTTTTATGAATCTCTTGACCCTCTGAGTCACCATGGCCAGTTGCCATTGAAGATCCATTTCTTCCAGATCATCAGGATCTACATGATCGTAGTCCTCTTCCCATAACGAAGATCATTAATTTTACCCTGTACACAATTTCCATATGCTGCAACAAACGAAGCCAAAAGATTTAGATGAGATTCGGCTGATTGTGCACTCATAGCCATCTTTGTGTCCTGTTGAGAAGTAGATGCTGATTGAGTCGGTTTCTCTTCCAGTTTAGAATACCCTAAGAAAGCAGGGCTGCCTGAGTCTTCTACTTCCACTGGAGTCGACGCTTCGCCCGTGTAGAATGTTGTAGCTGTTTTTTGGTCACTTGCGACTGAAGGTTTGGACTTTCCAAAATACATGTCCGGATCTTGTACTTGGTCATATTCCCATTCCTTCTTGAGCAACTGAAAGTTATAAGCCCTCAGCGTTCCTATAACTCCTTCGAGTGTAAGAGTTTCGAATTTCTCTTCATCATGCTTTATGATTGCTACGTACATCTCCCATTTCGCTGGTAAAGCATCAAGAAGTTTCTCAATCTTCTCTAATTCACGATAATCGACATCGTGATTGTCCAACTCAGTCAATAAGTGATAGAACCTGGTGATAGTCTCATCCAGCTTTTCGTTTTTCAATGTCTTGAAAATAACGAACTGCTGCTTAAGCATATCTGTTCTACCTTTCTGAACCCTCAGATTTCCCTCTCACCATTTCTCGAGTGCATCCCACAACTCTTTCGCTGTACGATAATTCATGAATGTGTGTAGAATCTCCTGAGGTAGTGCCATGCGAATGATAGAAAATGCTATGTTCTCAGCCTCATATAGGTTCTTTTGATCATCCTTCATCTTCTGATATGTAAGGACTTTCTGACGACCTTCAAACTCGTGAGTAGGCGGAATGTATCCCTTGTCGATATAGATCCACATCCGCATGTCATTAAAATGAACAAAGTCGGCTAACATATCTTTCCACTAGTAATAATCTTCCAACCTCATCAGCTTGGATGGTGAATTTGCCTTAACGACTTCGTGATCCATTTCAATAAACTTTTGCAAACTAGTCATCGTTCTAAACTTTTTAAATTCGAACTTAATTAATTTAATTTGAAATAAATTTAAAATCAACTCTTTCGAACTTGAGTAAGTTCGAATTATTTTAATAATAAATTCGTAAAATTAAATTCGAAATTCAGTAAGTTCGAATTCAACAAATTCGAAAATATGACAAATTTGAGGTTTCTGACAAGTTCGAATCTAGACAAATTCGAATGCTAGAAAATTCGAATATCAGTCAAATTCGAATGAAACCCTAAAATAAATTCGAGAGGAGCGTATTTTCTGACAAATTCGATTTTTTGACAAATTCTAACAAACCCTAATACCCCCTATCTTCGAGCGCCGCAAGTTCGAAAAACGGCTAAAAGTTCGATTTTATCAACTTTTCATTTTAAACCAAAGTTTTTAGGATTAAAAACTATGATTTCGACCAAAATGATGAACTAATATGAACTTCTCCCGGTTATCTTGCTTGTATAGCTCGAAAAACTAACCAAGAAGTGATTTTTCCGTCCAAAAACGTCAAGAAACCACAGATGTTGCACACGAAAACCGGAGACACACACGATGATAGACGAACAACAGAACGCCCAGACACGTGATTCTCCCCAAGAACAAACTCTCAAACACCTTGCAAGTTTGAGATCGCCTCTGCACTAATCCAATATCGAATTCTTCAAAAGTTGTTAATTAAAACGAACTAACCCTTAAATGTAACACCTGGTTCGAACTTGCCCATGACAAGTTCGACTAAGCCAAAGGCCATTCGAACTTGTCCTCCATAAGTTCGAACCATGACCTTTGAACTTATGTTTGAACTTATCTTTTAACTTATCTTTCAACTTATGTTTGAACTTATTGTAACACATTAATTACACCAAGTTCAAACATACATACAATCAATATCAAACATATATTATCAAACATATAACAAACATATATCAAACACGTATTAATATTCAATAACGAACAAATAGACTATTACAATATATTTTCTATGCTTACACTGCTATCGTCACACAGGATGCACTAACACACCTATTTGCAATAATCAGTCTAAGTTGATTCTATCAATAATAACTATATATTTATAAAGTACACTTTGCTGAAATGAAATTACAACATTGAAGTAAAGTAAAGGATCAGTTTATATATACTGATTTTGACTACAAACAACACATGTTTTTACAAGAGTACAACTAATGTACTAAAGTAGATTACAACTGATGTAATAGAAAAATTACAACTAAGGTAATAGAGTAACATATCTCCATAAAGAAATTCAACATGTTGGACTGTTGATGGTGGTAGCAAGTAACGGCAAGCCTGTCCAACTGATGGACAGCTTCCATTCTTCATCTACTCAGCGGCAGATGGACCTCCAAGCTGTGGTGGTTCTTCTTCTTCGAACATTTTCTCGAAATGCTCCCTAGTTTCTTCAATTTCCTCCATTTCATTTCTTAGGAACATGAAGTTGGGATGTTGAAGCTCTCGTCTCTCATGGAACCCTTTGAGTTGTTCCGAGATAGCTGCTCTCCATCTTACAGATTTTTTTAAAGGAGTTGGCAAGTCTAAATGCAATGAGCTGCTTAAGACCAACATTGTGAAAATCTGATGCTCTCTATAAACACTTTTCCTTTAATAGGGGGTCTACAAAAAATACCCCTAGCTCAGGTTCCTCTATCAGCTTGTCTGCTTCATGTTCCACTCCCCTAGGCAGACTGTGATCTACTCCTTTGATTTCAACAGCTACATCGCCTTGATCAATCATTATCATGAGTTCTTCCAGCTCAGTATCCTTTCTCCTTCTCCTGGCCTTTATCTTGGGTTCAACCACTGAGGTATCCTTGATTTGTTCTTCTGTAATCAGGCCAAGATTCTTCACTCTCTCCATTAAAGTTTTGACATATTCCCTGATAGTTTTAGCGGTTTTAGACATAGACTGGCTCAGGGCAACTGCAAATTCCACCCATTCTCTGTATCGCATTTGAGCAACATCAGTCTGTTCTTTTGCTTCTAGTTCTGGACCTTCAACACCGACTCTGGTTATCTGTAGTTTCCACTGTTTGCCTTTCTTTGAAATAAGAATAGCTTTGACAATTAGGTCCTTGGCAAGCCTTCTGTTTGCAACATCAAAGAGCTTCTTCCTTGCCAAGTTGTGAAAGTGAATTTGGGCTCTTGCAGAGGAGGATGTTGGCTCAGACTTGGTCACAGAGACCTGAGCACCCTATTCTTTTTCTCCTTCCTTCTCAGCCACTGACTCTTTGGCGGCCTCTAGCAGTTTCCTTTGGACATCCAAGGAAGGCATTTTAACTTTTCTTGCTTCCCTGTATGCAAAGGCCTTTGCAGCTTTAGCAAAAGCTTCATCTTTCTTTAGCTTTTCAAAAGCTTTAAGCTGCTCCTCTTTGTATTTGTAATAAGTCTCCATAAAAACACTCATTTCTTTGACCCGAGCCTTATCAAATTTTAGTTGAGCAGCTTTGAGGTAGTCAGGGTCTACTGAGGCTTTCTACTTCACTTTAGCTGTTGTGGTTAGAACAGCTTCAGGTTCCTCTTCCTCTTCTTCTTCTGTTTGCTCTAGTATTAGATGTCTCCTTCTGCTTGGCGTGTCCCCAGGAATGGATTCCTCCCCCTTAGATGGAGCAGGGTTTGGAGATCCTGCCTGCGGAGCAGCTTCAGTTGTTTGGGAGCCATCCACAGTAGGACCTGTTTGGGAAACACCTGCTGTTTGTCCCACTGATGTTGATTTCTCCTTAGAGGCAAATGAAGATTTCTTCCCCTTAGACTTGGTCTTTGAGGCAGATTTCTTCTCTCCCTTTGAAGGAGATGCACATAGCCTTCAACAATGGGTCTGCCTGAGAAACGAATTCAGCAGGTTGGGCATCAGGTTTGGAGCCAACAAGGCTATGCACTAAGAAAGCCAAGTTGTCCTTTACCTCTTCAAGTTGGTCAAGAGAGGTTTGAAGAAACGTAGATTGGGAAGTAGCAAGATATGATAGCTGAGAGATGGCTTCCTATTCAGAAGCTGTCAACAGCAAACTTCAAGCTGTGCAAGATTTATTTCAAGAGAATCTTGCATATCATCAAGGTTTGATGACACAGAATTTGACAGAGAGACTACTAAGGTGTTCAAGCTGGCCAACGTGGAAGGAAGAGTATTTGTGCAAGTGTTAAGGAGAGTTGACAACTGCTGGGAGACAGCTTCCAAAGAGGACACAGAGTCGTGTTGAGTATAAAGAATTGTGGAAAGGGTAGTGGAGAGTGTTTGCAGCTGTGCAGTGAGTACAAGCATCTGTGAGGATTGATCAGCTTGAGGTGGAGGCGTTGGAAAGGAAGTATTGAATGAATCAAAACATTCCTTAAGCTGAGAAGACATAGAATATGATATTATAGAAGGTAGGCAGGTCATGGAGTTTACTAAAGAACCAACTATGTTGGTCAGCAAAGATAGCTGATCCTTCAAAGGAAGATCTTTGGGTGATGGAGGAGTATGTGCGGATTGTTTGGATTGGGTTGAGGGTGAAGAATGAGAATGGGATGATGATGAGGCAGGTGTTTGAGGATTTGTGGGGTAATTCAGGGAAACTTTAGAGAGTAGTTCCATAGCCTAGGCATATGTGAGATGGCCCAACTTGGAAGGGTCAAGGGAACCTTCAGCAGTGGCTATATCTGCATCATGAGGTGAAGAGGTAGGGGTTGGTGGCCTTTTCGATGCTGTCTGTGTTGCAACACCTTCATTAAGACCTAGGGTGGTTCCCTCAGGAGTACCCTGGTTTGTAGGTACCTCTTCATGGGAAGAGGGGATGTGCATTTCAACATCAGCAGTAATGAAACCTGCTGATGGAATTTGCATTTGGGGAGCAGCCTCATCAGAGGGATGGTCCATTCCCTCAGGTTCATCAGCTTGGGATGAGGGTTCTTCAACAGCTGTTGGGTGTACAACAGCTACATCACCAGGAGCAGAAGTTAGAGGTCGATCTGCTGGATGGTCTGTTCGAGTAGCTTTGGCACCTCGTACTGACTCGGATGGTGTACGAGAAGTATGAAGTGGAGACTGTGTGGACTCAGTGTGGAGTGGAGTGGACTCCTGTCTTTCAATACCCTCAGCCCGTTGGGAGGCTGGGATAGTGAATGTGGTAGTGTCCTTTTGTACAACTGGTTCCTGTTGGGAGGAACCAGAGGGTCTAGGCTGCCTCTGGGTTGACTCATGTTGGAGTGAAGTCTGCTCCAAAGGTGCTGATCTTTCTCCCAAAATAGGAGAAGCAGCAAGGGTTGCTTCTTTTTCAACTGACTCCTGTTGGGAGGGGTCGGAGGGGCTAGTGGGGGATCATGGCTTCTTTTTGGCTAAGGATTTGCGTCTGTTGTATGATTTGAGGGATGAAGTGGAGAATGGATGTTGTGGAGAAGTGATGAGGGGTTCTGTTTGGACTGGAGGTGAGACTGGGTCAAAAACAGGGGGGTTAACCTGTTCCATGGTCTCGGGCGCCACAGAGGCACCAACCACAAAGGATTCAGGTTCAACAGATGAACTAGGGTGAGAGGTCTGCTTCCCCTCAGCCACTGAAGCTGATGGGGCAAACTTTGATTTAACTGTTTTAGCCTTCTTGAGGACAGGCTCGGCTTCAGTCGATGCCAGGTCCCTTTTGATCACCTTGGGCCTGGATTTGGATTTTCTCTTGGGAGCAGCCACTGGATCCACCCTCACATGTAAGGTCTGCTCTCTACGGATCTATCTTGTCGCGACACCTTCCAACGATGCGGAATCCTCGTTAGTGGCTTGACGGAAAGACCACGCACACCGAAACACGGAGACTACCACGGTGAAAGACGAACAACTAAAACGTCCCAACACGATGATTCTCTCCACATGAAACTCTCCAAATGCTAGCAAGTTCGAGATCGCCCTTTTGATTAAACTCTCCAAAATCTGAAAAGTCTCTGCAAAAGTCTGTTAATTAATCGAATTAACCTTTAATTATACTGACAGGTTCGACTTTGTCTAGGACAAATTCGAACTTGGCCCAAGGCCAATTCGAACTTGTCCTCCTAGACAAATTCAAATCTCAACATTTTAACTAAAATCGAACCTTATCTTTCAAACTTATGTTTTTGAACTAATGTTTTATCTTATGTTTGAATTTATCTTTGAATTTTATGTTTGAACTTTTTATAAAACATTACCCTAAGTTCAAACATACAAACAATCAATATCAAACACACATAAACAAACATATATCAAACACTTGTTAGTATTCAATATCAAGTAAATTAACTTACACAAAATGCTATCATTACTTAGACTACTATCGTCACACAAGATGTACTAACATCACAGCAGAGGGTCCTTCCACCAAACCAAGTAACCTCATCATTGGTGTAGAGAGAGGAGGTTCATTGGGAAAAACTGGAGTATAAAAGACTCTATTCCCAATGACAGGGAATGTAGAAGTAGTTAACAGGGGCTAAGAGTTGTAAAGTTGCTCACCACAAACATGTATGAATATGAGGCTCAGAAACCTTGGATATCTGACAGCAGCTGGAGTTTCTTACTGTACCAAGTTCCTCAGATTCACGAAAATCCAACGAGCCATGTTCAGAGTAGTCCCATCCACAAGCTATAGGACTATGGGGATTTCATCTCTGCTAAGCTGGTCAAATGAACCAACCTTGTTGTTAAAGCACATCACCACTCAGGGAAATAGGAAGCTTTATGTAGGTGGTAGATCCCTTCTGAATAGAGTGGCTCCAACTTTGGGTTCTGCTACACCACAGAAGCTTAAAAGATTGCCCATATGATCATTCTAAGGCTGTGGCTTGTCGTATGTTTCAGCTACAGGAAGATGAAGGACTTCCCTGAGAAGAGCAGTGGTTATCACAATGGTCTAAGTGCCATTGAGGATGGTTCCCCTGATGGTTTTAATTGATGGATCATAAGCACAGGTGTACCAAAACTCATACACCATCTCCTGGTATAGGACACCACGAGATGCAGTCATAGCATAATGCAGGGGGTGAACTCGCAGAAACTCCACCATGTTTTCATAACCTTTACCCACGTAGTTTTTGGGAATGGTTAGGTTGGCAATATAGTTAGTGGGTTTCAAAGTGAGCATCATGGTGACTGAGGGATGTCTTTCAACATCATCACCAACGAACACTGGAAGTAGGGGGTTGTTTTGGTGAGCCATTAGAGAATAGTGGATTGAAGGATACTGGACACTTAGTCGATTTAGGGTTTTTCAGATGGTTAAGGAAGCAGTAGAGAAGAAGAAGAAGATGAAACAGTGAACGGAGATATTTTTAGGATTTGAATGTGAGTGAGTAGGAGAGAGAAAGGTTTGGGCAGTTGATTTGAAATGTTCTTTAACGGAAAACGGAACGGTTTTCCATGACAGAACGGTTGTCAGACCGCTTGAACCTATTTAACTACCAACACACGTTAAGAAACATTATTCGTAGGTAATTAAGTTAAATAAATACAGAAATTAAGTAACTTAGTTGTGAAGAAAGGTAATTAAAACTGATGTTCTAAGTTGTTGTTCAAACCTGTGATGAGCAGGTTTCATCACAAGCTATTTATTTAACCAGTGCAGCTATATGAGAACATGTTTCTGTTCGACAGCTGATCAGGTTACAATACAACGTCTTGTATGACAGATTGAGAGAGTGAGCAGGTTGGAAGTTTGTTCAACAGAACAGGTTTGAAGTTAAAACTTATTTTGTCAAACCTGTTATACATCCAAGATGTCCAAGTTTTAAGAAATTGGCTAAGTATAGAACATGCAGAGCTTGTTCTGTCTAAGCTGTTTTGAGAAACTTGAGTAGTTTGAGACTTACGATATCTTAGAACATCAATGACACTTAGTCACTTTTATTTAACATGCCCAGCTTGCTTACAAGGTAATTAAACATGTTTTCATCAAGAGGCTTGGTGAAAATGTTTGCAAGTTGTTCATCTGTTGAAATAAAACTTACCTCCACATTACCTTTCTGGATTTGATCTCTGATAAAGTGGTGTCTGAATTCTATATGCTTTGTTCTGGAATGAAACACTGGATTATTGAAGATAGCTATGGCACTTGTGTTATCACACAGAATACGAGTCTTCCTATATACAAGCCCAGAGTCTTCAAGATGATGTTGCATCCATAGAATCTACCCATAGCAGCTTCCAGCAGCAATATACTCAGCTTCAGCAGTAGAAGTAGAAACTGTGTTCTGCTTTTTGCTACATCAACTGATCAACTTACCACCAAGGAGTTGACATCCACCTGTTGTGCTTTTCCTATCTAACCTGCAGCCTGCAAAATCAGAATCTGAATAACTTCTTAGTTCAAGACTTGAGTCTTTCAGATACCAAAGACCCAACCTGTCACACCCTGCTACCCCGGTTGGCAGCGAGGCGTGACGAGTGCGGAAGCGTGACCATAATCATAATGAACGACCACTATATGGACGTTTTCAAAGAAATACATCGATATAACTTTAAAAGGTAGAAATGTTTTACATAACCCGTAAATAATAAAGAGTAGTTCGCAAGGTACAGAGATTTGAATACATAATTAAATTATCCAAAATAATGCAAATAAATCTCCGACGGTTTGAAAAAGAATGCGACTCCTTAAGTGCGGAAGCTTGAAAGTGGTTACTTCTGAAGGCATACTTGCCTTAATTACCTGAAAATACATGCTAAAATACGTCAACAAAAATTGTTGGTGAGCTCATAGGTTTACGCGAAAAGACCAGTTGTATGGACATTATCAGATGAGTTGAATTTATAAAATCATAAATTCCGTGTATGTATTACATAAACCATCATGCAACCGAAGCTTAATTAGAATGAGTTTGCCCTGTGCAGTATTCCCATACGTAATACCGTGTGTTGAATATATATGCACTCGCTGTTAGCCGAACCGAGCTAACACGAATGGGGGACATGACTCCCAATAGATCTATCCACAATATACTCGCGCTTACAAATAAATGCAATTAACGGTTCATGATATAAGGGCTGATGGAATCCGAACATGTAATACATATAAGAAATAAACAGTTTTGATGTCCATATGAAAAACAGTGCATGTATTTCCACCCCAATAGATAGTGAAAAATAGGGGCTATGAAGACTCACCGAACTTGTGATGGCAAAACGACGCGCAAAAATGCAAAAGTGCGTTGTTTGATGGGTGATGAAACCGGAGGTGTTTAACCGAGTCCTAAATGATGATAAGGACTTAATATCACTAATATATGATAATATGTATATTTATAGATTTTTATGTCTTAAATCACCCAACATTACAAGTTTATAAATAAGATTTGCTTAAAACGTCAAGTTTATATATATATAATTTTCCAGCTTTTTCGGAGGTTTTTCGGCCTACTTTGAGGCTGTTTTTGACCAAGCTCCAAAATGTTTTAGACTTTGGTTTTCTAGGACATTAAACTACTATATACAAAGGATTTTTAGAATCAAGAACGGCCATTTTTCGAGTTGTTTAGGTTGGTGAAAAATCTCGTTAAAAACGCTATGTTGGCCATTTTTGAGCTGTCAAACTTTCGGTTTCTCAAATAATTTCTGGAGGTCTTAAACTTCAAAATAAATTATGAAAAATTGCAGATCTATAGTTAAGACATAGATCTAACTTTTGAGACAAGAATCAATTCATTTCGTTGAGTTATGAATTAGTTATGATTTTTCAAAGTCGATACAAATATTCTGCCGAAATTCCGTAGTTTATAAATTTAAAACAACTTATGATTCTTGTTGTTTATTTAAAGACAACTTGTTTAAAAGCCATAATAGTTATAAAACCACATATATAACACATGTTTTCATAATATTAACATGCTTATAATGTGTTCATATATTCATAAACACATTTAAAGAAACAACTTAAAAATAACAACTAGAAACTTATAAACTTGAGTTTTTATGAAACTTGTTGTTGTAGGTGATTATATATATTATGCAAGACTTATATAAACTTAAATATATGATGAAATAAGTTAGTATTTACTTACTTTGATGTATTTGGAGTATGAAATTGAGAAGAAGTTGGAACTCTTGCAAGATTTGAACCAAGAACACTAGAAGTTCACCAAGAACACTTGAATTTCACCAAGAACACTTGAATGAAAAGGTTTGTAGTGTGTGTGTGTGTGTGTGTTGGATCCGGTTTTGAGAGGAGAGAAAGAGATATTTTGGTGTGAAAATAATGAAAAGGAAGCCCTCTATTTATAGGCAAAGTCTTGGTCTTTCAAATTGAGGTGGAGTGTAAGATCATGTTGAAATGAAAGGAGAATGGGGTGTGAAAGATTTGATTATGAAAGGTTATGGAGTTGGGAATTAAAAAATTGAAATCAAATCTTGGGTAGTACTACCCTATGACCAGATTTTTATGGATTATTTTCATGTTATTATATATTTTTTTTTTTGTATAAAAGTATTTAGAATGTATTCTTGTATTTCCCTTTTCTTGTAAATTCATAAATACTTTTGAATGCATTGTTTTAATGAATTGTTTTAGTCTTGCATAATTAATGTTAAGTAATTGTATTAGTGTATGATTAGTGTCACTAATCATAATTTAATTATGTACTTAGTTGAATTAATCCCTCATATCGTAAATTGATCGGATTAATTGATTTCCCGATTCATCGCACCGATGAATTTGATTCTAATTGAGTTGAATTTTCTAATAAACCTTGTTAATCACTTGATTAATTTCTAATGACCACTGATTAGGCTATAATTGACTATTAAATACATATTAGGTCATTGTTGCTATCATGGTTTAGTGCCGGATGTTACAGTCTCCCCCTGTTAAGGGAATTTCGTCCCGAAATTAGCTCGTGTTCTCCACTTCTTGAGTACTTGAGAACAGGTGTGGGTATTTTTCTCGGAACTGATCCTCGCGTTCCCACGTAAACTCAGGACCTCGCTTAGAGTTCCATCTGACTTTTATTATCGGGATCCGGCTGTGCTTTAGTTTCTTGACTTCGCGGTCCATTATTTCTACAGGTTGCTCAATGAAGTTCAACTTATCGTCTAACTCCAGCTCGTCCATGGGTATAACGAGTGATTCATCAGCCAGACACTTCTTAAGATTGGACACGTGGAAGGTATTATGAACGTTATTAAGCTCTGGGGGCAGGTCGAGTCGGTAAGCTACCGGGCCAATTCTTTTGGTGATCTTGAATGGTCCGATATAACGAGGATTGAGTTTTCCTCGTTTCCCAAAACGGATTACGCCCTTCCAAGGCGAGAGTTTCATTGGTACTCGTTCTCCTAATTAGAATTCAAGGGATTTTCTTCCTACATCTGCATAACTTTCTGACAATTGCGGGCAACTTTTAGTCAGTTCCGCAATCGTACTATCCTTTCGGTAATTTTGTGAATGATCTTAACGCCAATGATTTGGCCGTTTCCCACTTCTTCCCAATAAATTGGTGATCGACACTTTTGCCCGTAGAGGGCCTCAAACGGAGCAGCTTTAGTACTTGAGTGATAGCTATTGTAGTACGATAATTCCACTAAGGCAAATAAGTATCCATTACACAGGCTCTTAATGTACGTTCTAGGGTTTGGATCGTTCTATTATTCTGACCATTGGTCTGAGAGTGATATGTGGTACTCAGGTCCAGGTTTTTATCCACAGTTGGCTATAATAATTGCCAAAAGCTTAGCTGTAGATCTGCTATCCATATCAAAATGATTATAATAGGCACTCCGTGTCCGGAGACGACTTCCTTGAGGTACGTTTGGACTAGCTTATTCATCCTGATGTTCTTCTTGATTGGTAGGAACGCGCGGATTTTGTTAGGTTGTCGACTATTACCCAAATGGTTTCTGATGGTTTATCTTAACTTTGGAGCGTGTTAGGAATTTTCTGACCGATTTGGCAAGTCATTCTTCATGATAGGCCACCCGTATAGTTTCTTAAGGTCATGATACATTTTATTGGATCCGGGGTGAACGACATATCTTAATTTGTGTCCTTCATCCATAGCCATCTTTCTTATTCCACCAAACAGAGTAATCAGATTCTATTCATGAATTATCGATTTTTATTAGCCCTTATTCTAAACTATTTATCCACTTGTACTCTTAACGGCTTAGCTCCTTAGTTTTCCTCAGTTGATAACGAATTTTCACGGTTGCCATTACATATTAGTTCCATCCAACGGTACTACTTCGTATTCGACTCTTTCTGGTTCAAGATGTGTTGGAGGCTCTTATGGTCTGTGAATACAATACACTTCATACCGTACAACTATTGTCTCCAAGGATTAAGACTACTGCTTCAAGATCCAGATCATGTGTTGTGTAAATCACCTAGTGAACCTTAAGTTTTCATAAAGTATAAGCTATGTCCCTATTTTTCTATATAAGCCCATTGTGTGAAGCGTCACAGTAATCTATAAATTTCTCGTTCCTCTTAAGTATGGACAAAATAGGCGCGCTGCACAGTTTGTGCTTTAATAACTGGAATGATGTCTCCTGATCCTTGCTCCAATCATACTTAATGTCTTTTCGGGTCAGTTTTGTTAGAGTTCTGGTGGTCTTTGAGAAAATTGCTTATAATAAGTGGCAAGTCTTAAGGACTGTCGTATCTCTATGGGGGTTCTAAGAGTTGACCAATTCCTGATAGCCTTGATCTTTGCGGGGTCGACTTGGATTCCTTTACTATTGTTCACGTGACCGAGGGATTTCACCTCTCCTAACCAAAAGTCAAATTTAGAAAGCTTAGCATATAGTTGTTCTTTCTCCGATAATTCCAGAATCAGTCTTAAATGTTGCTCATGCTCCTTCTCGTTTCGTGAGTAGATTAAAAGTCATTCATGAATACAATCACGAATTTGTCTAAATAAGGTTTGCACACCCGATGAGGTCCATGAGTACCGTTGGGGACACTGGTTAATCCAAACGGCATTAATAGGAATTTATGATGACCGAAACGGAATCTGAAAGCTGTCTTTGGAATATCTTTCTTGTGAACTCTAACCTGATGATAACCAGACCTAAGGACGATCTTCGAATAGAAGCTTAATTCTTGGAGTTTTGTCAAACAAGTCATTGATCCTTGGAAGTGGGTATTGGTTCTTTTAGCTTATTTAATTTCTCGGTAATTGATGCACATCCCGAAAGTTCCATCCTTCTCCATTATGAACAAAACTGGAGCTCCTCCAAAGCCAGGAACTCGGTTTGATAGACCCTTTTGCTAAGAGCTCCTATAGTTGGTTGGACGATTCTTACACTATTGATGGGGCTAATCGGCATGGTGCTCGAGCCACTGGTACCGCACCTGATACTAGGCCTATTTTTGAATTTGACTTGCCTCGATGTTGGGAGTTCAGGTAAGTGTTCTGGAAAAACTTTGGGGTAACCATAAATAATAAGAATATTTTCGAGCCGCTTTCCCTTTGGCTCCCTCTCTATCAACACTTCAGGGTCCTAATGCTAGAGATGATGCTTACTTTGGTATTTCTTGCTTTGCGTTGGACGGTAAGGACCTTCTTATTGGCTAAAGGTATATGAACTATGTTCTTGTTGCATACTATTTCCTCACGATTTTCGATAGCCAATCCATGCCTATGACCACGTAAACACTTCCCAGTTTGATGGGTATCATGTCTGTTTCAAAGAGTCGGCCTACTAATTCTAAGGAGCATCCTCGACTTATATTATTTGTCTTAAGCGTCTCACTGTCATCAACCTCAATAGCATAAGTAGCACTTAATGGAATTTATCAGCTTCGTGAACTTAGTGGATATAAAGCTCTTATCAGCACCAGTATCAAATAGTAGAAATGCATAAGTGGTATCTAATGGGGTAAGAGGATAAGTCTACGGGTTTGAAATTTCTTAGGCAGATAGTCACAGCTTTATCTATTCCTACGCAGAGTTGTAGTTAAAACTTAATTCCTCATAAAAGTTCTTGATACTTAATCTTTGTATGTGATATGGTCAAAATTTTTTTGATAAATTCTTAAGCCTTATTTACCCTAAGATATATCAGATAGTAAAGCCTAGATAAATACTATAAAATGGTAGAAGGGTACTAGGTATGAGATGCCTCTGGGGTTTCCTCGTACTCCAGAGTGTTAAGTCGTTGGGTTAGTTCTGCATTGCGGGTTTTGTGCTCCGCTAGGCGTTGTCACAATTTGTTGATTCCGTCTGGTTGAATCGCCTGTTTATTCTGGTTGGCCTAAGGTTTATTGGTGGTTTGCATTGCCTCCTGCTTAATCCTTGCAAAGATCTCACTGACCTCTTGGTGGATTTTGTCGAAATTGGAGGTCAGGTCTGGCGGCCCTTGCCACCAACAGAGACATTGTTTGTTACGTAGGTTTCTGGGTAAGTGTCGGCACTTGAGAGGAAGATGGTGTTCTGACTTCAAACTGGATTTGGATCCCCTCTTCGTTTCTCCACTCTTGGAGAGTGTGAGGCATCCATCCCCACTGTCCTATGCTTGCCCGTTACTACTGCGGCGGGCTTGGCTGATGGGCAGGTACCGGGATAGACTCCCGTTGTGCTAGTCACACCCTTTCCCTAGGGGTGAATTTCGATATGTCATTGTCATCAGGGTCCATATATGTGTTCACAGTTCTTGAAGAAAGTTTAGTTTTTGTAACAGTTATAGTCTAGGTACTAATGCAACCTAGTTCACTATAACTATGGCTCTGATACCAATCTGTCACACCCTGCTACCCCGGTTGGCAGCGAGGCGTGACGAGTGCGGAAGCGTGACCATAATCATAATGAACGACCACTATATGGACGTTTTCAAAGAAATACATCGATATAACTTTAAAAGGTAGAAATGTTTTACATAACCCGTAAATAATAAAGAGTAGTTCGCAAGGTACAGAGATTTGAATACATAATTAAATTATCCAAAATAATGCAAATAAATCTCCGACGGTTTGAAAAAGAATGCGACTCCTTAAGTGCGGAAGCCTGAAAGTGGTTACTTCTGAAGGCATACTTGCCTTAATTACCTGAAAATACATGCTAAAATACGTCAACAAAAATTGTTGGTGAGCTCATAGGTTTACGCGAAAAGACCAGTTGTATGGACATTATCAGATGAGTTGAATTTATAAAATCATAAATTCCGTGTATGTATTACATAAACCATCATGCAACCGAAGCTTAATTAGAATGAGTTTGCCCTGTGCAGTATTCCCATACGTAATACCGTGTGTTGAATATATATGCACTCGCTGTTAGCCGAACCGAGCTAACACGAATGGGGGACATGACTCCCAATAGATCTATCCACAATATACTCGCGCTTACAAATAAATGCAATTAACGGTTCATGATATAAGGGCTGATGGAATCCGAACATGTAATACATATAAGAAATAAACAGTTTTGATGTCCATATGAAAAACAGTGCATGTATTTCCACCCCAATAGATAGTGAAAAATAGGGGCTATGAAGACTCACCGAACTTGTGATGGCAAAACGACGCGCAAAAATGCAAAAGTGCGTTGTTTGATGGGTGATGAAACCGGAGGTGTTTAACCGAGTCCTAAATGATGATAAGGACTTAATATCACTAATATATGATAATATGTATATTTATAGATTTTTATGTCTTAAATCACCCAACATTACAAGTTTATAAATAAGATTTGCTTAAAACGTCAAGTTTATATGTATATAATTTTCCAGCTTTTTCGGAGGTTTTTCGGCCTACTTTGAGGCTGTTTTTGACCAAGCTCCAAAATGTTTTAGACTTTGGTTTTCTAGGACATTAAACTACTATATACAAAGGATTTTTAGAATCAAGAACAGCCATTTTTCGAGTTGTTTAGGTTGGTGAAAAATCTCGTTAAAAACGCTATGTTGGCCATTTTTGAGCTGTCAAACTTTCGGTTTCTCAAATAATTTCTGGAGGTCTTAAACTTCAAAATAAATTATGAAAAATTGCAGATCTATAGTTAAGACATAGATCTAACTTTTGAGACAAGAATCAACTCATTTCGTTGAGTTATGAATTAGTTATGATTTTTCAAAGTCGATACAAATATTCTGCCGAAATTCCGTAGTTTATAAATTTAAAACAACTTATGATTCTTGTTGTTTATTTAAAGACAACTTGTTTAAAAGCCATAATAGTTATAAAACCACATATATAACACATGTTTTCATAATATTAACATGCTTATAATGTGTTCATATATTCATAAACACATTTAAAGAAACAACTTAAAAATAACAACTAGAAACTTATAAACTTGAGTTTTTATGAAACTTGTTGTTGTAGGTGATTATATATATTATGCAAGACTTATATAAACTTAAATATATGATGAAATAAGTTAGTATTTACTTACTTTGATGTATTTGGAGTATGAAATTGAGAAGAAGTTGGAACTCTTGCAAGATTTGAACCAAGAACACTAGAAGTTCACCAAGAACACTTGAATTTCACCAAGAACACTTGAATGAAAAGGTTTGTAGTGTGTGTGTGTGTTGGATCCGGTTTTGAGAGGAGAGAAAGAGATATTTTGGTGTGAAAATAATGAAAAGGAAGCCCTCTATTTATAGGCAAAGTCTTGGTCTTTCAAATTGAGGTGGAGTGTAAGATCATGTTGAAATGAAAGGAGAATGGGGTGTGAAAGATTTGATTATGAAAGGTTATGGAGTTGGGAATTAAAAAATTGAAATCAAATCTTGGGTAGTACTACCCTATGACCAGATTTTTATGGATTATTTTCATGTTATTATATATTTTTTTTGTATAAAAGTATTTAGAATGTATTCTTGTATTTCCCTTTTCTTGTAAATTCATAAATACTTTTGAATGCATTGTTTTAATGAATTGTTTTAGTCTTGCATAATTAATGTTAAGTAATTGTATTAGTGTATGATTAGTGTCACTAATCATAATTTAATTATGTACTTAGTTGAATTAATCCCTCATATCGTAAATTGATCGGATTAATTGATTTCCCGATTCATCGCACCGATGAATTTGATTCTAATTGAGTTGAATTTTCTAATAAACCTTGTTAATCACTTGATTAATTTCTAATGACCACTGATTAGGCTATAATTGACTATTAAATACATATTAGGTCATTGTTGCTATCATGGTTTAGTGCCGGATGTTACACAACCCTAGTGTACCCTTAAGGTATCTGAAGATTCTTTTTACATCAGCTAGATGTGATTCCTTAGGATCAGCTTGAAACCTAGCACATAAACAGGTAGCAAACATAATATCTGGTCTACTAGCAGTTAAATATTGCAAGCTCCCAATCATGCCTCTGTAAGCTGTTACTGAAACAGCTTTGCCACTGGCATCAGCGTCCAATTTTTCATTGGTTGCCATTGAGGTTTTGATAGGAGAATTTGATCAAATTTAAACTTTTTCAAAAGATCTAAAGTGTACTTTCTTTGATTGATGAAAATTCCATTTGAGGTTTGTTTAACCTGTAATCCTAGAAAGAAAGTAAGTTCACCCATCATACTCATTTCATATTTTGATTTCATGAGTAGTGAAAAGTTCTTGCATAACTGCTCAATAGTAGAACCAAATATTATGTCATCCACATAGATTTGAACAAGCATAATATCAGATTTCACCCTCTTTATGAACAATGTGGTATCCACTTTACCTTTGGAATAACCATTGCTCATAAGGAAATCAGTTAGAGTGTCATACCAGGCTCTAGGGGCTTGTTTTAGACCATAGAGAGCTTTGTCCAACTTATAGACAAAACCTGGATGATGTTCATATTTCAAAACATGGAGGCTACTTGACATATACTTCTTCTTGCAGCTTTCCATTCAAAAATGCACTCTTCACATCCATATGAAATACCTTCATGCTTTTGTGGGCAGCATAGGCTAGAAACAAACGAATTGCTTCTAACCTTGCCACTGGAGCAAATGTTTCATCATAATCAATTCCTTCTTCCTGTCTGTAGCCTTGAGCAACAAATCTTGCCGTATTTCTAACATGACCTTGCTCATCCATTTTGTTCCTGAAAACCCATTTGGTGACAATTATTGTTTTACCTTTAGGAGCAGGGACCAGCTGCCATACTTCGTTTCTCTCAAACTGATTGAGCTCTTCTTGCATGGCAGTGATCCTATTGGCATCTTTTAGTGCTTCATCCACTTTCTTAGGCTCCATTAGGTACACAAAGCTAGAAAACATACAAAAGTTTCCTAAGCTGTCCCATCTTGTTTGTACCCCTTTGTTGATGTCACCAATTATTTAATCATTGGGGTAACACGTGATCCACTTTGGATCATGTCTCAATGAAGATTCTCCTGCATCATTTTCATCTCCAACAGGTCCTGTTGAGCAGCTATATAGATTTTCAGACACACTGTTATCTTGAGTCTGTTCACCTGTTGAACATGAGTCTCCATTGTTGAACACATCAGCAGAAGATCCAGGGAAATCAACATTGATTAGTTCAGGACATGGTGTATTAATTATGTAAGTACACTTATTCACACAGGGTGTATTAACATAGTCATCATCATGTACATTGTGGTTAACATGTTCCACTCTGGGTGTAGTGGAAGCTTTTGAGTCGTTTTCTTCATAGATGGACTCCATGAGATCATCAAAGTTGAACTCTCCTGAAACTAATTCTGGAACAGCTTTGGTGGAAGCACTCCTAGACTCCTCAAAGGTGACATTGATAGATTCATCTATCACCTTTCTTTTTTAGTTGTATACTCTGTAGGCTTTAGAGATAGCAGAATATCCAACAAACACACCTTCATCAGCTTTGGGTTCAAATTTTTCCAGCTGGTCTCTCTGATTCAAAATGAAGCAGGGACATCCAAACACATGGAAATAACTAATATTTGGCCTTCTCTCTTTGATTAACTCATAGGGAGTCTTGTTGAACCTTTACACCACTAAGGATCTATTTTGAGTGAAGCAGACAATGTTGACAGCTTCAGCCTAAAATGATGAAGGTAAACCTGATGCACAAACTATGGTTCTGGCATCTTCAATTAGAGTTTTGTTTCTTCTTTGAGCAACTCCATTTTGTTGTGGAGTTCTTACAGCTGAAATGTTTTGTGAGATCCCTCTTTCTTCATAGAAGTCCTCAAGAGTACTCTTTCGGAATTCAGTATCATGGTCACTTCTAAGCTGCTTGACTTGAGCAAAGTTCAGCATCTCCATCTTTTTTATAAATCCAATAATTTCTCTAGCAGGCTCTCCTTTGCTCTTCAGAAAGATCACCCATGTAAACATGGAGAACTCATCAACCACTACTAGAGTGTATCGTCTACCTCCTAGACTTGGAACACTGATTGGTCCAAACAAGTCCATGTGGATTAAGAAGAGATGAGTATCAATAGAAAAATTATGTTTGGATTTAAAAGATGTTTTTCTCTACTTTCCTTTCTCACAAGTTGTGCAGAGTTTATCCTTAACAAAGGTTATAGAATGCAAACCTGTTACCAACTCTTTCTTACAGAGTTTGTTGTTATTCTTGAAGTTCAGGTGTGATAGCCTTTTCTGCCATAACCAGTTCAGGTCTGCATTGCTTCTGGAGCTAAAGCAGGTTTCAGTTGTGGGATCAGTAGATTTCATGTCCACAACATATACACATTTCTTCCTTTGTGCACACAGCACAACTTTGCCTTGGGAATCTAATATGTACCACAGGTGCTCATCAAAGTTTACCTTGTAGCCAGCATCACACAGTTGACTTATGATTACAAGATTGTGTTTCAGCTCAGACACATAGGCTACTCTTTTAAATATAGCATCACCAGCTTGAAGGGTTCCATATCCCTCTATGGATCCCTGAACATTATCACCAAAGATGACTTTTGGCCCTTTTTCGTGCCTGAGATCACTCAGCAGATCCTTGCAACCTGTCATGTGGCCTGAGCAGCCGCTGTCCAAGCACCAAACCTAGGATGGTTGTTTGACCTGCAGGGTGTAATGGGAAAAATATTAGCTAAATTTAGGGGAACTAATCATAGGGATGAGTTCTCCTTCTTCATCAACATTTGTTGATAGACCAGTAAGATCAACACTAATATTTCCTATTTAGATAGTATCAGCTTGGATACTATCCTCATTGACCATGTTACTTCCAACACTGCTGGTTTTTGCAATGTTGGAACTAGCGGTGTCAGCAGGCCTCATGTCCTCAGTTTCAGGACAGTCTTTGGCCATATGTGTCTTCTTCCCACATTTATAACACTTTCTCTTTTTGGTCTTTTTGGAGGAAGTACTTCCAGAAACACATTCTGGAACATTTTTGTTGAACTTCTCAGCAGGTTTAGCAAACTTATTACTATTTTTAGAAGAATCAACAGTTTGAGTAGAAGGCACAATAGCAATAGCTTTACATGTATCCTCTTTCCTCTTTATAGGAGGACAAACATCAGATATAGGAAGTTTTATTGGCTTTTGACCTTCCATAGATTTGGGAAACTTATTCCCCACTTTCTCAGGTTGAGCAATGGCTTTGCCTTTGCCCTTACTGAGATGTGATGGATGTTGCCTATCAACATAATCACTGATTTTGGTTTTGAAAGACTTACCTTCATTTATAACCAATTTTCCACTATGATTTAAAAACTTATTTGAAATCACAGCAGATTTACTTTCAACATGAGACGTACCACTGTTGAAAGCAGGCTGCTTACCTTTTGAAAACTTTTTCTCAAAATGTTCAGCATCAAAATGATTAACATGTCTGTTACCATCAGCTTTAGATCTAGAACCTATCTTGTTAACAGGTTTAGTGTCTAAAGCTGCAGCTTGAACTTGTTTTCCATTCTTTTGCTTGTTGGAACCAGTTGAGCACTTAGCAGACTGATTTGATGGAGAACACATTCCATCATCAGTTTTTAGAGCTTTTTCACATAAGTTGTTAGTGTTTTGAGGCCTGAGAAACCTCTTTGTTGAGACTGTCTTACTATTTACTTTCTGAATGAAAGTACTTGGAAGCTCACCAAGAGTGGATAAGTCTTTTTCCAGATTATTTATCCCAACAATTGAGTAAGATCTTCACAGTCTTCCTCCTTAGAATTCTACCATTTCATCATCAGCCTATTGATCAGCTTGTGTGAACACATCATACATCTGACCAGCAGGTTGTCTCACGCTGGCCACTAAGGCAACACCTCTTTTGGACATCTCCAAGGCATTTCTTTTCTATTGCCTTGACTGCTCATCATTTAGTAGGGACCCGTACAGATTTACAAGATCCATACCTTTGATGGTGACTGAGTTTCTTAGAATAGTAGAGAAATAATTCCATTCCTCAGGCAGAATGTCCCAAAACTTGTTTACCAGAGTTAGGCTGTCATTGGTGATCCCAACAGCTTTGAGATAATTAATTAGGGCAGTGAATCTGGTATAGGTTTCAGTGAGAGACTCCTTTGGCTTTGCAAAGAATAGTTCATACTGTCTAACAAGATTGTTGATCCTGTTATCCAGAGTGATAGTGAGACCATCATAGACGGTACACAAAGTATCTCACATCTCCTTTGCAGTCTTCATTTTCTCAACCTGTTTGAACACATCATCAAGAAGAGAAATAACCAGGTTGTTCCTGGCCTTTGCATCAAGAGCAACCAGCCTTTTCTTTTCATCAGAATATTGAGCTTTTTCCTTTTCAAAGTATCTGATCTCAGGAACAGCTCCTCCAGCAGCAGGAGTGATAGTAGTAACAGAATTTGGCACATAGGGACCTTCCATTACTATCTCTGGCAGTTGTACATCCAGATTCTCTAATTAGAGCATCATTCTGCACTTCCAACCACAGAAGTTCTGATGATTGAACTTGGGGGGTTTGGGCATTGAACCATTGTCATAGTAGGAGGAAGAGCTGGCAGCACTGTTGTCCATGGGAAAATAGGAAGGATGAGAGATCTAGAGTTAACACACACTCTATCTGCTCTGATACCAGTTGTAGGTCCCAAAAGGTTTCCCTAGTATGTTGTTCTAAGCTGTAGAGGGGGGTGAATACAGCTAATTCAAACTCAACACACTTTTCTCAATGTTTGTGTATTTTATCAACAAGTGTTAATTACAAACAAGCTTGAACTGCGGAATGGTTCAAGCTGAGATGACATATACAACAGATGTTTAACTCATCTAAGACACACTCGGACTAGGTACAATGAATACACTCACTAAAATGAACTCAATGTTTACAAGACACAGATGGACAGCTTGAATAAGAATAGCTTGGACACACGTTACTGTTTTATTCAAGCAGACATGCATGCATGAAAAACACACTTCAATGCACGATCTGAATTTCTCACTCTTGGTTATCTCACATTCCTTAGAAGCTTCCTTTTATACTCTCACTGAGAATCTCTGTGAAGCTTCCTCATTGGACAAGGAGATAGTGGGACGGCTTTCCAAAAAGACAAAACAACTTTTGTACACATTCTGATAAAGCAGAATTTTTTCTGCATGGCAGAATCTTTGTCTTTTTCTTTTTGTCTCTGTTGCAGAATTATTTAACCAAAAGAGGAATGTCAACTTTGAACCTTTCATATTCTGTTAAGGCCATTTTGATATAAGAAATGGTCCGTCACCCATTTCAAATATCCACTTTGTCTTCATGTAACTGAACAGCGTAGGCAGTCTTTTGCAGCTTCTGTTTTCCACTTTGTCTTCGACTTTGTAAACTTATCTTGTAGTCCAAAACAATACATGAGGACTTGGAAACATATTCCATAAAGTGTTTAGCCTGTTCATAAAGAACAGGTTCTGTTCACAAAGAACAGAACCGTTAGTATTTGTCCAAGCTGCTCAACAGGATTGAGCAGCGTAGACAGTTTATGTCAAGCGTGTTCAACAGAATAGAACAGCTTGGACTATCTGCCTCAGCTGCAACAAATGCAATAGGGTAAACAACTTTGACTAATATTGCAAATTACTTATCAGGTTTCAATAAGGCATTAACAGGACTTGAACACTTAATATTTGTCCAAGCTGCTCAACAGGATAGAGCAGCATAGACAGTTTATGTCCAGCCTGTTGAACAGAATAGAACAGCTTGGACAATCTGCCTTAGTTGCAACAAATGCAATAGGGTAAACAGCTTTGCCTAATATTTCAAATTACCTATTCGGTTTCAATAACGCATTAACAGGCCTTAATTATACCTTCAAGTGCATCAAACAAGTTTGATTAAAAATCTCTCCCTGAGATGTAGAACAGGTTTGACTGAGGCCTTTTTGTGCCTAACATTTACCTAACTCCGAAGGACCCATTTTTAAGTGGGTACCTCACTGTTTACAGTGTCTTGTAGGTAAATCATGTATGGTACCTGGATTCCGGATGTTCCAAGCATATGACCGGACAGCGAGACTCCCTTTCAAATTTCGTTGATAAATTCTGTGGGACGATTAGGTTTGGTAATGATCAGTTCTGTCCAGTCAGAGTCTATGGAAGTTTGGAGTATGACCAGTTCACTATTCAAAAGGTTTTCTATGTTGATGGTCTTGGTCATAATTTGTTTAGCATTGGTCAATTGTGCGATAAAGGGTTACATGTCTATTTCAAAGCTAACGGATGTAGCATTAGATCTGGGGAAGGAAAGGAAATTTTTGTTGGAAATAGAAATACAAATTTGTACTCTATTGATATGGCCAATCTAAATGTGAGAAAACATGTCTACAAAGGAGTCACGGTTTTGCAATCGTCGTCTTTCTCACTTGAACTTCAAAGATCTCAATAACCTTGGCAAAGAAGGTTTAGTGAAAGGCCTTCCAACTCTCAAATTTCCGAAACAGCAGTTGTGTGCGGCTTGTGAGAAAGGAAAGATGATGAGAGCCTCACATAAATCAAAATTTGAACATTCTTCAACAAAGCCTTGAGAGCTGTTTCACATGGATCTCTGTGGGCCACTGAGAGTACAAAGTATAAACAAGAGAAAGTATGTTCTCGTAATCATCAATGATTACTCGAAATACACATGGGTTTTCTTTCTGCGATCCAAATCTAAAGCTACAAATATAATAATTAACTTCTTGCGCAAAATTCAAGTCAAGTTGGAGCTGACTGTGAAGACCATTAGATCTGATTATGGTACTGAATTTAAGAACAAGTTTTTAGAGACCTTTCTTAGTTCTTTAGGAATATCTGTTAGGCATAAAAAGGCCTCAGTCAAACCTGTTCTACATCTGAGGGGGAGATTTTATAATCAAACCTGTTGATGCATTTGAAGGTTGAATTTAAGGCCTGTTATATGCCTTATTGAACCTGAAAATGATTTGCAATATCAGTCTAAAGCTGTTCTATATGTTGCATGTGTTGCAACTAAGACAGTTTGTCCAAGCTGCTCTGTCTGCTGAACAGGCTGGACATAAACTGTCTAAGCTGCTCTACACTGTTGAGCAGCTTGGGCATTTTTAAAGTGTTCTGTTCTTTGTGAACAGAACCTGTTCTTTGTGAACAGGCTAAACACTTTATGGAATTTGTTTCCAAGTCATCATGTATTGTTTTTTACTACAAGATCAGTTTACAAAGTCGAAGACAAAGTGGAAAACAGAACTGCTCAGCCTGCCCACGCTGTTCTGTAACATGAAGACAAAAGGATATTTGAAAAAGGGTGACAGACCTTTTTCTTATATCAAAATAGGCCTTTACAGGGAAGAAAGACGCAAAATTGACATTCCTAAATTAGTTAAAGGCAATGCAACAGTAGACAAAGTAAAAAGACAAAAGTTCTGCACATATGAAGACAAGTCTGCTTTTCAGAAAAGTGCAGAAAATGTTATGTTGTCTTTTCAACAAGACTTTTCCTTTTCCTTCTGTCCAATGAAGATGTTTCTCTGAGATCCTCTAAGTGAGTATAAAAGGAAGCTTCTAAGGTCAGAAAGAATGAGAAGAAAAAAGCTAAGTGCTTAAACCAAGAGTGAACATGCAAGTGTGATCTTCATGCATGCAAGTCTTCTGTAAACCAGCATCTGTGTGATTAAGCTGTTTTACCTAAGCTGTTCCTTAAGTCTTGTAAACACAGTGAGTGCTTCTTAGTGAGTGTATTCATTGTATACTAGTTCGAGTCTGTCTTAGACTAGTAAGCATACTGTTGTATCTGTCATCTCAGCTTGAACTCTTCCGCATTCAAACTTGTTTGTAATTAACAAATTGTTGATAATACATACAAACATTGAGAAAAGAGTGTGTAGTTTTTAAATTGCTGTATTCACCCCCCCTCTATAGCTTATAACTATATACTTTGGGAACCTCTCGGGACCTACAACTGGTATCAGAGCAGTTTAGAGTGTGTGTCATTCTAGATCTCTCATTCTCCCAAGTTTCCATGGACAACAGTGCTGCAAATTCTTCTTACTATGACAATGGCTCTATGGGCAAGCCTCCAAAATTTAATCATCAAAACTTCTCTGGTTGGAAGTGAAGAATGATGCTCTACTTAGAGAATCTGGATGTACAACTGCCAGAGATAGTGATGGAGGGTCCCTATGTGCCAACCTCTGTTACTACTATAACTCCAGCGGTTGAAGGAGCTGCCCCTGAAATCAGGACCTTTGAGAAAGCTAAAGCTCAATGGTCTGATGAAGACAAGAGATTGGTGGCTCTGGATTCAAAGGCCAGAAACAACCTGGTCATTTCTCTCCCTGATGATGTGTTCAAGCAGGTGGAGAAAATGAAGACAGCAAAGGAGATGTGGGATACTTTGTGTACTGTCTATGATGGACCCACAATCACACTGGACAACAAGATCAACAATCTTGTTAGACAGTATGAACTCTTCTTTGCTAAACCAAAGGAGACTCTCACTGAAACCTACACCAGGTTCACTGCTCTAGTGAATGATCTCAAAGCTGTTGGGATCACCAAGGACAGTCTTACCCTGGTGAACAAATTTCTGGACATTTTACCTGAAGAGTGGAACTACTTCTCAACAATACTAAGGAACTCAGGTACTATCAGAAGTATGGATCTAGTCAATCTGTATGGATCCTTACTGAATGATAAACAGTCAAGGCAACAAAAGAGAAATGCCTTGGAAATGTCCAGAAAAGGTGCAGCCTTTGTGGCTAGTGTGAGACAGCCTGTAAATCAGGTGAATGATGTGTTCATTCAACCTGATCTGCAGGATGATGAAAAGGAGGAGGTGTCAGACGAAGAAGATGCTGCAGATCTTGCTGAACAAGATGATGAGCAAATGATAGCCATGCTTGTCAAAAGGTTCAACAAGAAAAGTATTGGAAGAAATATGCTGCAAGGAGGTTCAAGTGCTGGCAAAAAGAAGGCATTTGACAAATCCAAAGCTGAGTGCTTCAAGTGTGGCAAAACTGGTCACATAGCTGCTGACTGTGTGTCAAAAGCTGTTGGTCAGTCATCCAAACCCAACAAGACTAACAAGGATGATGGCTATAGTGTTAAGTACCTTATGGCCATGGCTAAGCTAAGGAAATTGGAAAACTCTGTGTCTTCCAATCGCCAAAAGGGACTCATGGCAGAGACATGTGACTGGGAGGAATCTGATTCATCATCTGATGAAGAAGATAATCAATGTCTGATGGCCAACACTGATGTCCCATCAACAAGCAGTTTCAAACAGGATATGGCTGAAGCTGAAGTCTTCAGCAGCTTAGAGAACTGGAATCCTACAATGATGTATAAGGTACAAAATTTTGTGGCTTACAGCTCTGAAGAAAAAGTTAAAATGTTTGAATATATGCTTGTTGATCTCAAAGCTGCTGTTGAGAAGCATGATGCTTTATTATCTGAAATCTCTAAGCTTAAAGCTGATCTTAAAACTAAATCCAGTAAACCTGACAGTTTCCATAAGTTGGAAACTGAGCTTGATGAATTAAAACACGTCAACTCCATTTTACTGGAAGAAAAGAGAGAAACAGATATAAAGCATGCCAAGCTTCAAAAGATAGTTGACTCTTGGTGCCAATCTGCACAAAAAGTCAGCCATTGTATAAGTCAACAGATTCCTGCACAAATCCAAGCCTATCTTGGAGGGGATCTTGACACAGCAGCTTCAATTGTTGAGATAAGTAATTTGAAAGAAGATTTATCCACTCTTGGTGAACTTCCAAATACATTCATTCAAAATGTGAATGGTAAACTAATCTCAACAAACAGGTTTGTCAGGCCTCAAAATACTGACAGCTTGTGTGAACTCAGCTCAAAAGCTGATGTTGGAGTTTGTTCTCCAAAACAGCCTGCTAAGTGCTTTGCTAGCTCACACAAGCAAAAGAAAGGAAAACATGTTCAAACTGATGCTGTGGATGCTAAACCTGTTGACAAAACAGGTTCTGAGTCCAAAGCTGTTGGTAAAAAGCATGTTAATCCTTTTGATGCTAAACACTTTGAAAATAAGTTTTCAAAAAGTAAGCAGCCTGTTTTTAACAAGGGTAAGTCTCATGTTGAAAACAAAACTGCTGTGATTTCAAATAAGTTTTCAAATCATAGTGGTAAATTGGTTTTAAATGAAAATAAGTTTTTCAAAACCAAACACAGTGAGTATGCTGATAGGCAGCATAAATCACAATCCAGTAGGGGCAAAGGCAAAGCCATTGCTCAAACTGAGACAAATGGGAATAAGTTTCCCAAACCTGTGGAAGCTCAAAAGCCAATCAAGCTTCCTGTCTTTGACATCTGTCCTCCCAAAAAGAGGAAAGAAGAGACAGTCAAAGCTATGGCTATTGAACTCTCCACACAAGTTGTTGATTCAACAAAGAATGCTAAACCTACTGAAAGAATCAACAAAAACAGCTCAGAATGTGTTTCTGAAGGATCTTCTTCCAAAAATTCTAAAAAGAGAAAATGTTACAAATGTGGGAAGAAGACACATCTGGCCAAGGACTGTCCTGAATCTGAGGACATGACGCCTGTTGACTCTGCTGTTTCCTTCACAGCTGTTACAAGCAGTGGTGGAAATGTCACAGTCACTGAGGATGGTATACAAGCTGATACCATTCAGATAGGGAATATTAGTGTGGACATTCCAAATCCATCAAGAAATGTTGATGAAGTAGGAGAACTCATCTCTGTGATGAGTTTCCCTAAAAATGACTAATAATTCTCTTATCACTCTGCAGGAAAAACAACCTTCCCAGGTTTGGTACTTGGACAGTGGCTGCTCAGGGCACATGACAGGTTGTAAAGAATTGCTGAGTGAACTCAGGCCTGAAAAAGGGCCAAAAGTCACCTTTGGTGACAATGTGCAGGGATCCCCTGAGGGATATGGAACTCTTAAAGCTGGTGCTGCAGTGTTCAAAAGGGTAGCCTATGTGGTTGGGCTAAAACATAACCTTGTTAGCATAAGCCAACTGTGTGATGCTGGCTATAAGGTTAACTTTGATGAGCACCTGGGTTACATATTGGATCCCCAAGGCAAAGTTGTGCTATGTGCTCAACGGAAGAAAGGTGTATATGTTGTGGACATGCATTCTGCTGACCCCACAACTGAAACCTGTTTTCTCACAAGAACCAAAATGCTGATCAAACTGGTTAGGCCACAGAGACTGTCACATCTGAACTCAGAACATCAACAAACTCTGGTTAAGAAAAGAGGTGGTGACAG
>JAANYP010004977.1:0-125065 GCA_020465985.1 Centrapalus pauciflorus | reverse complement strand
AAAAATTGATCTTAAATATTTCATTTCTTTATTGATATTATAATTAAATAATGTTTATACTGAATAACATTGGTTTTTTGTCATCAATATTATATCATTAAAGGTTAATGCATATATATGTATAAATTGACATTTCATATTATACAACATTACGTAATAACATATTCTTTTGTACAAATTATACAATTTTTATTTGAATTTTGTCTTAGTTTATCAAATATTATAAATTTATAACAATTCTACCATCTATGTAACATTTTAACGTATTTTAATTTCAAATTCAACTTATATATTCATAATAAATAAAAACATTGGTGCATCATTTATATAAAACTCACTTCATTACACAAATAATATTATTTTATTTTATAAAAAACACATCACAACACATCCTATTGCAACGCACGGGCACCCATTACTTGTTTGGAACATAATTACAAGGATCTTGAAGCATGTGTTATAAATTCAAATTTTATTTATGTATTTATCATATTTAAGTAATTAACTTTTGTATTTCAAGTGTAAATTTATAATTAAACAAATAAGTATTTTACATAAACCATATAATAATAAAGATTCTAATCATAATAAAGTTTAGAATTAAAGTTTGATTACCTTAAAATTTAGGATGTTACAATTCCAATTCCAGCAACCAATCTGATTGATGATCCAACTGTTCTCCCAACTGGCTACACCTATCGCAACTCTATTCGAGTTTCAAAGAATGTCATACTTCCTACCGGTGCCTCTGGATGTAATTGCAAGGGTAGTTGCACTAACCCAAGAAATTGTTCTTGTGCTAGGCTTAATGGCTCTGATTTTCCTTATATACATCGTGACGGTGGCAGGTGAAAATTTACTTGTTAAAGTAGTTTTAATGATTCCACTAAATGTTGTCCCCTAAAAAAATTATCCATGCCGGAACCTTGTGATAGTGTGGCCTTAAGGAGTTTTTTTTTTTATCCATAAGCTGCGTTTGAGTATTTTTTTTTTTTAAGGAGCTTATTAAAATAATTAGTTATTTCAAGTAGCTTATAGAAGTAGTTCGATCTTGTTAAAATTAAAATTACCTAAATAGCCTTAATTAATATTAGCTACTTATCTTGTTGTATCTTTTTCATATTTGTTTTTGTTGGTCCCTATGAGATGACTAACAAGAACTACAACTGCTACAATAGATTACAGAAGGGGGGGTCGAATGTAATCAAACAAAACAGTAGATTTTTCAAAGATTAATTTGTTTTATTGATTTGTATCAAAACAAACTAATTACAAACATACGGATTTAGAACAAGTATAAACCTATTCTATGTTTGTAGTCTCTGAGACAGATGATGCAAGAATTCAAACTACTCAGCAAGTATATGAATGGAGTTCAGGTCGCTGAAACAATGTTTGCTCGCTGAGAGTTTGCTCGTGAAGTGTTTGCACGAAAAGTGATTTCTTAGATACGAGCTCTTGCTTATATAGGCACTTCTGCATTTAATGCTCCCAACCATATTTTTGATGTTGTCGACTTCTGATTGGTTGATAAGGAAGCATTTAATGAAAGGATGGCTACTTGTCCTTAGTGTGTCAGATACTCGCTGATGGAACTTCTTGGCTTGTCGCTGTGAAGTGCTCGCTGATCATCTGTTTCAGCGAGTCACTCTTAACTCTTCATCAGACTTCGTCTTCAGGGAGTTGTTACTTTAAGACTTGGACAGCTTCGAAGGGTACCTCTTTCAGCGTCTTTGTTAGGTGCTGATGAAGTACTTCAGTTTGCTGATGAGCTTCAGCGACTGAGACTTTTTCTATCATTTTCTTTAATATACAAATATGAACAAACGGGGACCTAACAAATTCCCCCTAAAATGATAAGAAAAAGGTACTTAGTGCTCTTCTATACAATATGAACATATACACAGTTCAGAGCCTAAGTAGCAAACTTAATGGATCCTAAACTCAGAAGCTCGCTGAGATAGCTCACTTCAGCGAACAACACTTAGTCAAATAATCTTGACCCATCAGTTCTGTTTTTGGGTTCTTTTCAATGAATAAACTTTTTCTTTCATTTTTCATTCAGATTGCATTACAATACATTTGAAAGACAAAAGTACAACAAATGAGAATTACTTGAAAAGAAATTACATGTACAATTACAAAACCAAATCAAAATTTTTCAAGGAGAGCTACTTGGCCATCTTCGGTCTTTTGACTTTCGGCTTCTGAGATTTTAGCTTCAGTATCTGATCAACCAAGTTTAAGAAGCCTTCATCAAGATACTTGGATATTCTGTTAATGTGCATCAACATCCTGAGTTGTTCTTCTGAGCACCTGGGAAGATCATCAAACCGTTGCAAATGTTTCTCTCTTCCGATTTTAAACATGATGCCCTGGACCGGTTCAGCTAGTACAACTCCTTGGCTGAATCTGACACCCTCAGGGAGAGAAGTGTCCAAGCTTTCAGCGACTGTTGGTACTGCTGTATTTTTCCTTGAAGTTTCCAACAGTGCTGCAGCTTCTTTGTCGGTCTTCGGTTGTACAAACTTTAGGATCTCAGCAGGCGTGTGATACAGCGACACATCGATACCTAACATTTGTTCAGCTTCATCCTTCGACTGGAACTTCTCCTTCAGCAGCTCAAGTAGCCTGTTTCTTGCTGCTGAAGGTTTCTCCCTGAGAAGAGACTCTGCGATTTCCACCCACTCGCTGAAGCCGAAGAAATGTAGACGGCTGTTGATGGGCGAGACAAACTCCATTTCGTTGTTGTCTCTAACCACCTTCAGGTCTATCATCGTCTTCTTTTCAGAGTTGATTGAAGCGTAGGCATGTACGATCGTTTCTGGCCTTTTTCGCTTTGTCATCAACTTGGTGTATTTCTTTCGCAGGTCTTGATCATCAGCATGTGATCCAAAGACGATTGTGTCACTGTCGTTTTTGGATTCTTTGGACTTTTGCGGAGCTTTGGACTTTGATGGAGCTTTGCCTTTGCCTTTGGTTGCCAGGGATTTTGCAAGCCTTTGATCAGCGGCTTCTTGTCTTTGTCTCTCTCTTTCTTCCCTGGCATCTTGAGCAATCAGCGCCTGGATAGCCATCTGATCCGCTCTTTCTTCTGGAGTGATATTTTCAATGTAATCCATCAGAAGTTGCGGATCATAGGCTTCCTTAATGGGGTTGGATGTTTCATGTCCCCTTCTCATGTTGTACCTGCTTTGGTCCTCGAGGAAATTAGCTATTTTAGCCAATCGCATTTCCACTCTTACTCTTTTGTTTCCTCGAGGAGCCTCCCCTGGCCAATAGTGGTCATCATCTGAGTCAGTGTCTTCGACTTCAGTGACCAAATTTTTCATTTTCCCAGTTACAAGGGGAGGAGCAGGAGTTGGGTCAGGCCTTGGTTCTTCAAAGGCTATTATGGCTTTGGGCCTGACCTTTTGGACTTTCTGCGGGAGTCCTGCCAAGGGGGCAGCCTTCTCTTGCTCTACTTCCTCCATAGTTTTGAAGGTGGGAAAGGTATAAGGTTGAAGGTAGTGTTGGTTGGTTGGTAGGTTAGATAAATCTACACCTATTGTAGGTCCGGACCATAGTGACATGGCCCGGAACTGGTATTCGCTCTCGAGATGAGAGCTGAACCTAAGGTGTAGATCATCGGGTACAAAAACGGGAAAGGCATATGTGTGTGTGGGTGATGGAGAAGGGCTATGGGATGGTAGGGGAGGTCTTTTTGGTGGTGACGTGGGGGGTAGGGTAGGTGAAGAAGGCTTAGCTGAAAAGAAACTAGTTATCAGCTTCTGTTTCAGCGAGCTCTTTGGAGGAGTGCTCGCTGAGAAGAAGTTAGTAATTAATCTCTGATCAGCGGGAACTTGAGCTGATTGTTGCTCAGGTTCAGACTCTTCCCCCTTTGAGGCTTGACTTGCCAGGAGGGTAAGAAGAGCCTCAACTTTGAGCAACAACTGCTCAAGGGTCGGCTGGGCAGGGGTAGGCTGAGGTGGGGTAGGGGTTGGCTGAGATGCCAAGGAATCAAGAGTTTTCTGCAAACTCTTCAGCACAGCCAGAATCTTTGGATGAGTGGCGGCTGAATGAGTCTTCAAAAACTCCATAATTCCTGTCATGGTGCCCATTGGTTCAGCTACAAAATTGCCAAGGGCGTCAACGATTGGTTGGCTGATTTGGGCTGAGGTAGGCACCAGCTGTTCGAGTGATTCATAAAGACTTTTAAGAGAATCTTCAATGAACTTCCCCAAGCAGTTGGTGCTTTCCTGGTGGATGTGAGTGTGAAGGCTGGTGAGGTTGGTTAGGTGAAGGGCTAAGGACTCCTTCAGAGATTGAAGGTTCGCTAAAATGAACATATGCTGTTGTTTATTATTTTCAGCGATAGTGTGTTTCAGCGAGTCCCGGGTTTGTGTTTGGGTATGGGTGAGGGTATTGATCGTTGATGAAAGAGTATTCTGGTGTTGAATGAGAGATTCAACACTAAGAGATAAACGATCAATGTGGTTAAAGGTAGAGGCTTGGTGGGTTTGTATGGAGGAGCGGAGCTGAGAAGTTTCAGATGTAAGCTGACGCACCGCCATTGTTAATAGGCCGATGTCATCAGCAGGGATGTTGGAGGGAGTGTGGGGCGGTGTTTGGACTTTTGTGGGAGAAGTCTCTGAAGCAACATGTACTTCAGGGACTAAAGGCACAGCCGTCTGAGGAGGATCCTCCTCAGCCGTTTCATTATCAGAGTCAAAAAGTCGCTGAATAGCGGCTAATCTTTTCTGATAAATCTCAGAAGATATCTTCTGATACTCTTCATCTTCTCGGTTATCCGAAGAGTCACTTGAAGAGTGTGCAGGGATTGGTTGTTTTCCCTCACTAATGGCTTGGGTTTGAGCCATTCTTTCATTGGGAGATGCAGCCTCAGAAGTAGATGGTGTTTGGTTTACCTCATCATCGGCTGCTGTGACATTTGCCTCAATATCAGCTGTCACACGTCTGATAATATCACTGGCAGATTGGGATTTGGGAGAGGTCCTCTCACCTTCAGAGGGGTGTTTCTCTAAAGGGTCGCTGAGAACAGTCTTCGGTGCCTCAAGGATAGTTGGTTGTTGACTATCCCCCTCAGCAGCACCAATTAAGGAGGAAGAAGAGAAATGAAAGGGTTTTACAAGAGTAGGAACTTTTTCTATGGCAAGGATGGGAGGTTCCTTGCCTATTTCTTCACCAATTCCCCCTACAGAAGATGTGGGAATGGTTGCTTTCTGCTGTCCCTTGGAAAGATCAGCGAGCTTTTGAGAGCTCGCTGAGGGCTGGCTGGGTTCTGCGTCCTTGGGCACGGAGGACGTCTTACGTTTATTTGTAGTGGGCTGGCCCTTTGGGTGTTCCTTAGGTTCTTTTGAGAGAACCTTAGGTTTGGATTTTGGGTGGGAGCGTTTTCTTTTTGGTGTTGGTGCTTGGGTAGGGATCAGCGGCTCTGATGATCCCGTTGCACCAGGAATCTCATCAGCCTGCTGGGAGGCACTGTGAGATTTGGGAGAAGAAGTAGAAGGTAAGGGATTGGAATTTACGTACCTGAGCATGGCTTCAGTGAGTGATGCTTCGTTGACGTCAACTTTCAGCAGTTTGAAAATTGAAGCACCAATCACTGAGCTGGTGAAGGAGGTCAGCGTGTCATCATGATAGTGTTCCTTCATCATGCGCCTGAAGACTAAGGAGAGAAAGCGATTGTAGTTGATCACTACTCCCCTTGTCTTCGCCTTCAGCTTCTTTATCAGATCATCTGAAATCTATTTTCAAGTCGAAAACTAGACCAGCGGCAATTTTAAGGTGCATTGAGTTTGCTTGGTCGTAGCTTCCAGTGGCTCCTCCCAGTGATTGGATGATGTTGGTAAAGAGAAATCTCCATGACGAAGTCATGAATTTCTTCTTTACCAACTCCCTCTCCTCAAATGGGTAGCCAATCCTATCCAGCATGGCCGTAACTTGGGCCTCAGTTGGTTCCCCCTCGAAAGATTCTCCCTTTTTGCAGGTAGGGAGACCCAATGCCCGTCTTAATGTCTTGATTCCGACAGAGCACTCAGTAGCACCATCTTGGAGAGTAAAATTTATCATCTGAGTGTCGGAATCAACAGTGGCAGTGTACCAAAACTCATACAGATAGTTATGGTAAAGTTTGCTTGGAGTTTTGGTGAGAGCAGAGTGTATTGGGTGTTTTTGAAGAAAAGTGACCATGGGTTCCAGAAACTGATGAGTTTCTGGAACAGAGGTGAATCCAAGCATGTTGTTCGTCTGGATTTTGAGCTTGGATGCATCCTCTTTGAAACAAGGTGCTTTTGTGACATTTGCAGTAGGGTCCCATGTCTTCGCATCCATATTCATGCATAATGCATTCCACAACCAAGGAGGAGATTCTGCATCAGACACTTCAACATCATATCCTTCAACAGAGCCTTCAGGAATTTTCCAAATACCCGTTCTCTCATATAAGTTCACTGCTTTCATACCCGCTGTTATACGCTGAGGGGAACCCTCTTCAGAACCTTCGTACTCACTGCTTTTGACCTCTTCAAGATCATTTTCATTTCGATCCGCTTGTCCACAGCTTTCTTGAATAACCTCTCTAGACCGATGAAGAATATGGAAAACAGCAACCTGCGGTGTAATGTGTTGGTTTTTTACGATATCTTCAGCCGGCCTTCTTTTTCGATGTAAAACCAAATAACCAACAATGATGATACAAAGAAAGAAAGCAACTAGGAAAGCAACTACGCAAGCAACTACGCAAGCAACTACGAAAGCAAATGTGGAGTTGTCCATCCTACAAAATCAATGCAAACATTAGGATTGTCTAGTACATTTTTTATTCAAGTAAAATGAAAGAAATTTTGGTCCTCTAATATGAAATAAACTTGTCCTGCAAAATGAGTCACTCGAACAACCTATAAAACAAGAACAAGTATTGTAGCGGAAAATAGCGATGACCTACCTATATGCTATGTAGCGAATAGTGAGAAATAGCAACCGCTATGTGAATGATCAAATATTCCTGTGAATGGATGTTTGCCATTTGCAATGTTTTCTTCCAGTAACTCCAACCTACGATTTATGTTTGTTAATAGATTTATTTCTTTTGATTTAACCTAAAACGAGTTGATATATGCAATATGTTTGATTTTTGAAGATAACAAGATGAGAACATTAACAAATGCATTGAACAGGTAATTGAGTTTCCTTTTAATTAATAGTTATTTCATTTTAGTTTAGTCGGATTCTATGTTTCATGTTTGGAAGGGAATCGCACCAAGGAAGATATACACAACAAACAATTGTTCATATATATATATATATATATATATATATATATATATATATATATATATATATATATATATATATATATATATATATATATGTTGAAGCAATTGTTCGGCATGAACATAGAACAACAAAGGTTATATTCTTTTTAAAATCTCAACCTTATTTAAATTCTTGGATATGAAAGTGGAGTAATGTACTAATGTGGTTAGTGTTTCTATGGTGGAATCCCAAATCTGGACCGAAACCAACAGCCCCTTCAAAGGAGAAGACAAATTCTGATACTCCCATAGTTGTCAGTAGCGAATAGCGGACGATAGAGACAAGGCACCTATTTGCTATGTATCGATAGCGTAGCGATAGCGACCGCTATTTGAAGTTTAGCGATATAGTATCAAAAACCAATATATATATATATATATATATATATATATATATATATATATATATATATATATATATATATATATATATATATATATATATATATATAAAGTTAAAATGTTTAATGTATTTCATATTTTAACTTCAAAAAACGGTTTAAAACTACTAGAAGGCAATCATACACTTTTATACACTTTTAGCAAAAGCAGATATAGTAAAACTAAGAAATAATTGATAAGTAAAACTCTAACACACTTTTATATACTAAACCCTAAACCCTAAAATAAGATATAATAAACTAAACTAATAAGTAATAATAACTAATAAATATATACACTTTGATTGCAAAATCAGAATGTTGAACCAACACCCAAGTATGGTTGCTGTCAAATAAAAAAAAGGAAAAAAAAAATCGGAATTAACCTTCAAATAAGTCGAAATCGGCAGGAGTGCTGGACTGGTGGATTCAGGAGGATAAAATAGAGCAGCCGGCCGGAGATCTGAGTTGACCGGCAATCGACAACTAGCGTTGACCGGCGACTGGCGACGGAAGCTGACCGGCGAGCGACGACGAGTTTGACGCTGGTGGGGACCGACGTGGGGTTTCACGTTTTTCTTTTTGTTTGTATCTGCTGATTATGTTTGGCCTAATAGCCTTTATATATATATATATATATATGTGGTTCCAATCTTTTGTGTTATATCTTGCTTAAATGCTTAATGTTAAAAATAATTATCTATTATATAACCACTTTTTTAGTATGTGATAGTTTTATTTACTTATATTTTTTAATAAAAATGATTACCATGAATAGAAAATAACAAAGTTATACCAGCCAGATACAGAGGCGTACGCCTCTGCCTCCGAACCGCCTCGGACCGCCTCACTCAACCAAGGCGTACGTCCCCCAGAACCACCCTAAGGCGCCGTCTCATATTTTAATAAAAATGGTAAGAAGTATTTTAGGGCCCCTTTGGTTCACGGAATGATAAGTCACATGGGATTTTATTCTTTTTTCTCAACTTTATTTTAATTTCTTATTTTAAGAAATAAAATGTATTTTGTTTTGGTTTCGCTGTCCATTACATTTTTTAAAAAAAATTAAGTTATTATTTTAGTATATGTTTAAAAACATTTTTTATTTTTTTTAAACTGGATTGCTCTAATTAAGCTTCCGATTAGATGGGTGGAACCGATTGGTTTGGGGCAATGTCATGTCATCTCTACGTCTCAATCTCGCAAGCAGAGCAACCGACAACTACTCATTGAATCATGATTTCACTTTCTGAATTTTCCTATTCAGAGCTTCTTTCGGACCCTTTGCTCCATGAACCGAAGATTTATTTAAATCATATAACTGTTTCTTTTAATAAATTAATATGTTTCTCCAGTTATATTAAGTAGTATTTGAGTTTGTCTTTTGTCTATAAATAACATAGTAGAAAGTTTACCGGCTAAATCGAGACAAAGAAGAGGAAAGACTTTTTAATAAAATGTTATCATAAAATTAATTTATTTAAAACTTATTAACAAAACACATTAATTACAACACTTGAATGAAGTTAATATATTGTATATATTAACTTCATTCAAAATTTACTTACAAATCCTATTAGGGTTAAATTTATTGGATTAGAGGACCAAGACATGCCAACGATTGTTTTGTTGAGAATGTTATACATTAATTTTGGTATAGTCATTAGTCGTTACTCTACTTACATACTTGGGTTTTAAACCAAGCCCAAATAACACACTCAAACAAATAATAAGGGAACACCAAAGAATCAGGGAACACCACCATTTATGTGTCCTATTTCAGTTGCACGTTTCAAAATTTCAATTCCAGACTCTAAATTAACTCCATGAAAGAAAATTTGCATCTGTATAAAACAATCCAAATAAGACTATAACATATCTGAATCAAACCAAAATTTTTACATGTTACGATGTTACGATGTACCTCAAAACCAAAATTGTTACATCTTTTCACAAAAGGGAAGAGAGACTGTTTAAAATTTAAAATACTCAAAAAATGGTTGTCATATAATACCTTTGTGCTTAGTCTTATAGCATAATGGTTTGGCTTTGGCATCAAATGAAGTTGAAGGCGTATACTTCTACAATCAATTCTGGTTGCCATAGACCACTACTTATGATGAAGACGAGAATACTATGATTTCCCTTGCGACTGCAATCAAGGATTGGAACTTGGTTTTGAAGAAAAGTCGAGCAACGGAAGACGGCAGATGATTGAAATCGATGAAGACGAGAGTTCCCGATTTGGTTCAGATCGTCGTTCCGATGGGCATTGGGGTCGGTTGCAGAATCATTCTAGGCCGCTTGTGTCGTCGATTTGGATCGGTTGCGTCAATGATATGGGCCGCCTGCGTCTTCGATTTGATCCGATTGCAAAATCATTCCAATCGCATTCCATAGATGATTGGGTACGATTTGGAACGCCGATTGGGAGATTATTTCACATGGCTACACCTGTCTACCAAGCAGTTACCTTCAACACGATCAAATAATGGAGCTTTGGCTACCATTTGGTCATTTGGTCCACACTGCTACATGAAGCAGACTGGATTAGTTTAGGTTCAAGGTTTAGGGTTCAGGGTTTAGATCAAATAGTTGACTTGTATTAGTGCTGAAACTATTGACATTTCTTAACTCTGTGACAGGCTAAGAAATATATAGATCAAATCTAAGTGAGTACATTCTAAGTGAGTACTCACCTTTGTAGTATACACCCTCTGGTCCTTTCCGTGCAATACAGAGGCCCTGATCACAGGGACAAGGTTGGAGCTCATCCTCCCACAGAAAATATCCACATCCCCAATCTTTAACCTTTGGCTGCCATAGAGTAAGTAAATCAACCAAATTATTAGAAAACAGATTAATATATATATATATATATATATATATATATATATATATATATATATATATATATATATATATATATATATATATATATATATAGAGAGAGAGAGAGAGAGAGAATCAAGATCAAGTGAGAAGTCTATCTTTTTGTGAGAAGCGTCTATAACTAGCAGCCCGAGATATTTTGAACTACCAGCCCGAGTTTTTTGAAGTAGCAGCCTGAGAAAATTGTGTTTTCCTATCTGTTAAGAATTCTTAACTAGCAGTCCGAAAATTTTAAACTAGCAGCTTGAGTTTTTTGAACTAGCAGCCCGAGTTTAACTAAAATCTGAATTATAGACACCTCTTAACTGATCTCCATATGGCAATTCAGAAACCTCCCAATCTAAACCAGAAAAATACCATATCAGCATTATCACAGAATACAAACCAGTCCTATAGCAGTATAAATCTATATAACAGCCCCCTATATAATTCATAAAATCACCAGATCCATTATATCCATATTTGCATCCCCATTTCAGCAAAACATACAAATCAAAATAGGCTAGGGGCATATAAATTATTGTGACGCAAGACATAACAGATCATGATGTAGAAGTCATGCATATTCAAATCACACCAACAGCCCTTAAAAATCTGATCAGGAAAGCATAAAATTTTCAGATCAATAGCCTTTATGGTCCTTATCAGATGTAAAATGAGAGGATCAACATGAAACCATAAATGCATCCAAATCAAATCATAGCATCCATATGCTTGTGTGTTTGTTTGGATACTGATGGAAGAGGAATGAAAATTCCATTTTCGTGTCATGTTTGGCTTCTTAAGGAATGGAATAAGCTTTCCTTTAGGCTTAAAACATGTAAACAAGCATCACGATTAAGATGTAAATAGAGGGTACAGACTCAACCTATGAGAATTAAACAAAGTATTTGAAGAACTTATGTTAGTTTTGATTGAAAATAGAGGGTAAGGGATGATGAGGGATCCGGTGTGGGTTTTGGGGGGAAGGGGGGGGGGGTGTTGGTGTACGGGCTCCGGCCCGCCGGCAGATCCAGATTCGATTGCAGGTTAATACTTCCCCATATAGGGCCCCAAACATTTTAGGGCCCAAAAATTAATAAAGTTTCATACTAGATCTGCCCCTGCCTTAAAACATTTCATACTAGATCTGCCCCTGCCTTAAAACATCCTTAAAAATTACCGGCTGACCTTCCCTTCATGGGTTGAACGTTCTATACATTGTTCTAGTCTAGACCATCATTGTTCTAGTCTATATTAGTATTTAAAAAAATATTGAGTAAATAACAAAAATGGTCCATGTGGTTTGCTTCATTATGAATATCCATAACAGGGACCATTTTTGTTAGTTACTCGATAATTTTCTTTTCCAAATACTAACTATTGAAAGAGGGTTGCAGAACTTAAATACTAACCATTTAATTTGATACAAATTTTATGCAATGTGATAATAAAATGTGAGAATAAGATTAATTTAGACTGTAAGCGAAGAAAACGATGGAGACGACTGAACTTTCGGTAGTAAGTATCAAAAAGTTCTAAGGAGCCGAAAAGAATTGAAATGCCGAAAAGTTCAAGTGTCGAAAACTTGGAAGTGCTTAGCCTTGTTATAAAACCTATGAGATCTCATTTGGGCTAGACTTCGTGTCAGCCCCCACCTCCACTCGGTAGCGGTGGCACCCATAGCCGAGACGGTTGTCCACTCACATTCGGGTGTAGACAGTGTAAACCAACATGGAATACTGACTTTCGTCTATTATTCAAGGCTTATAAATGCCTTCACGCGCATCAAACCACTTAAGCACATTCAATGGTATATTTGATTTGACTATGAGGCTCGTAATAATCATGGTAGCTGTCTTCCGATGACAACCCCTTATAGTCTGTATTTACGCCATCTATTAACATGAAGTGATCCATGTTTGAAAGTTCCTATATTCACAAGAAAAAACGATCGAGAGTGCTCGCACACAAAATATCGTGAAACAACACTCAGGATCAAAACTCAAACCCAATTATGCAAAGAGAAGGAAAACTAACAGCACACAGGGGACAAAATTGAACTTTCTATTTACTTCTGATGTGAGTGGATGGGGGGACAAAATTGAACTTTCTATTTACTTCTGATGTGAGTGGATGGATGCGGAATGCAAAAAAATGTAGATAGGAGGAAAAGAATATACCTATTTACTTTCTGAAGCTAGCAGCTATGGTGTTCATAGTTCGTTTGTTCCTATTTTGGCAATCCACATCAACTTCACCAGCGGGAATTTACACCAAGTTAGATATGCACGAAAATGTAAGAGGGGAAACAGGATGAACAAAGAAATTTAAAAAATTTTCATTCTCACCTATCTCGTACCACTTTCTCATGTTCTTTCTCCCTGAAAGGGAAAGCCTCATAGGTATTACAGGATGAACAAAGAAATTTAGAAATATGTAATTCAGATTTATAGTTTTTCATTCTCACCTTCATGTTGCCTCTTTCGCTTGTTCTTTTTCCAAGACTGTACAAGCCTCTCAGGTTGTTTTCGAGTACGACGAACAATTACCTCCGGGTTTTCTTCTCCTTCTGCCTGTACTACCGGGATTTCATCTGCTTTTGCAAAATACGAAAAAAAAAATATTTTAGGATATAACTAAACAATTTTGTTTTCTTGCTTGAAAGACAAGTGATGCTCCTAATTCAGGTGTGAGCTATCAAAGTTGATTTTCTTGCTTGAAAGGCATATCTAATTGATTACCCAAAGATCCTCCGTGGGAGCACCTGCAACACCTGAATTAGATGGCTCGGGTAAATTCAAAGCATTCTCCATGTACTCTTCGGACGGCGTCATCATAGTTACTAGGATCGCAGAAATGCCCATGATTTTCCGATCCAGTTCGTGTGTTCCCATCGGAAGAAGTAAGAAATTGAGACTTGTATATAAACACCATGGGCTACTCCCTATATTAAAACCTCATGTGTTTATATGGTTGTCTCTTTCTTACGGTGGGCGTAGAGTATTGGTCCTAACACGCGAATCGGTCTTGATTGTGGACGTTCCCAATAATCAACAATTTTGGTCCTATCGTACATTGGAACGCGATTTTGAATCGCTGGGATCAAGTTTCCATTGAAACCGATACATATTGGTTTCCAATCGACGGACATCAAGGATCAAAATTGAAACGACGATTGTGATATGGGGAATCCAAATACACCAAAATCGATTGTGATTGAGACGACGTTCTAGACTCCAGCTTGAACGATGGTTCAATCAAATACCAAAATCGATTTCAGATGGGTCTATAGATTGACTGGAATCGGTTTCGGTTTTGATTATCGATCACTTCTTCCAGTTCCATACACAATCGATTGAGATTAATAGGACGTAAAATTGATTGAGATTATACACTGACTTTGATTTTGGAATTTGTAGTCGACTAGTCGCTATGGGAACTAAATGAACAGTAAGTGAAGTGTGAAGGGCTGATTGCGATTATAAAGATAACAATTTTAATAAAATAATATGTACCATCACCTTGGACATGCATACCAGGTCGGCTGCCATGGAAACTTCGCGAAGAGGAGCCCTCATTGTTGGAATCTTCATTGTTTCCATCCTCATTAACTTCAACACATCATGTATCAGATAATCAGTTTCAAAATCAATGTCAAACAGCCTCATATAAATTGTGAACTAAATGAACAGTAAGTGAAGTGTGAAGGGCTGATTGCAATTAAGTGTAAATGGACGAATGGAGCGATCCCCGTTCTAAGTAACTATGGGCGTCATCATATCCATCACGTGCAAAGTATAAAGATAACAATTTTAATAAAATAATATGTACCATCACCTTGGACATGCATACCAGGTCGGCTGCCATGGAAACTTCGCGAAGAGAAGCCCCCATTGTTGGAATCTTCGGAATCTTCATTGTTTCCATCCTCATTAACTTCAACACATCATGTATCAGATAATCAGTTTCAAAATCAATGTCAAACAGCCTCATATAAATTGTGAACTAAATGAACAGTAAGTGAAGTGTGAAGGGCTGATTGCAATTAAGTGTAAATGGACGAATGGAGCGATCCCCGTTCTAAGTAACTATGGGCGTCATCATATCCATCACGTGCAAAGTATAAAGATAACAATTTTAATAAAATAATATGTACCATCACCTTGGACATGCATACCAGGTCGGCTGCCATGGAAACTTCGCGAAGAGGAGCCCTCATTGTTGGAATCTTCGGAATCTTCATTGTTTCCATCCTCATTAAGTGTAAATGGACGAATGGAGCGATCCTCAGAATTTACATTACCTTCATTGTTGAAAACTCCGTGGTGTTCTTCATTAACCAATGACGGCGCACAGGGAAGGATATCTGACATTACAAAGTTTCAATAACATTGTTAAAAACCATATAATTGGTGTAGCTATAAAAAGAAATCAAGTATTACCTTCGTTGGCATCCTGAACACACGTATCAGGATGATGCCTTTTTTCATAATATAAATTTATGTATTTTGAATAATACTCGGTCAATTTTCTCTTTGTATGACCCCTTGCGGACTTTGATTGTAATTCATCCGAAAGCTCTTCCATGGCCTTCTTATTATTGATTGATAATTGGCATGGAACGCTATCTGGCCGATGGTACACTATGGTGCAAAAATTGAACAGAATGGTTCGAGAATAAAAAATTCTTTGATTCTTGTATCCTTGGTAGTTATTATATGGATTCCAGTGTATATCCTGGAAGATTTTTCGAGAAATTAGTTTCAAGTGAATGAGAGAAACAAACATGGTCATGAAAATTCAAATTTGGTTTGTTGAAACACCTGTTCCTGAATATCGCCAAGAACATTAACCAAGTTTAAAACAGCACGCGTATTTTTTGATGGTGAGACCATACGCGGGCACCAGTGAAGGAAGAGCGGGATTTGCTTGGGTTGCTCGCTTTCTTGTTCGCTCGATATCTTCATATTCATATAAGCAGTTGCTACTGCTGGAATTCTTTCTAAAAAAAACAACTAAAGAAGAAAAAAATATACATCCAGTGTAAATAATATAAACATGTTTTAACTTTAGAAAAAAAATCCATACCTCAAGAAAACAACTAAAAGAAGTTTTAACATACAGTGTAAATAATATAAACATGTTTTTTATCTTTCTAAAAAAATCCATCCGGTCAGTGTAAATGATATAAACAGGTTTTAACATTAGAAAACCCGCATATGTAACATACCTCAAGGATCCAACTTGGTCCATTGATATTTGTTCGGTCACCTCCAAGGTTTGAGTGCAGCATAGCCAGGGCAGCGGCACCCCATGCCCAGCTATTCAGTTTATCGGGGCTTACATCTCTCAAAAAATTGAGCAAGTAGATAGGAATGGAAGGAGAGTCACAGTTTGGAAGCACCATTGTTCCAATCAGGTATAGAAGATAAGCTCGAGTGTATCTGTCGAGGAGTTCATCTTCTATGCCAGTCGGAACAACCATGAATTTATCTTTTAACCATGATCTTGACAAATGTTGATTTGAAGACTTTCTACCGTCTTCATCGCAACCAAGAAGGCTTTGGCAAAGAGCCTCGGAATCCTCGTCATCGCATACAATTGGATGCCCATCGGTAGGCAACCCAGACAATGCATGTATGTCCTGTAGTCCCAAATAAAGTTGGGTGGTGCCGTTCAACAAAAATACGCTTTTCTTTTTGTCATAAATGCCTCTGATATATGTCAAAAAGTCCGTCCTCTGCTTATATGCTGTGAATTCTCTAAAATTATGGAAACAGCTTCCTTCCAGTCTTTGTTGAACCCTACTGTCCAATTTCCATTCTTTGAAGGAGTAAGGGTTTGCTCCTGTTTTCTGTATTGAAATTAGACACTACAAAGTGTTATATAAACTGAAAAATACACCTACTTGAGATTTGAGAAATAACCACTTACCTTTGTTATATTTTCTTCAGGTTAAGCAAGAATCCTGTAATTTTACGGTCTCAAATAGTCAAAACATGGGAATTTCCTATTTGCCAAAAAAAACTATATAATGCTAGTGAATCGAATCACATGTACGGTGATATGGTTGGAGGAAAGGAGCTAGAATTGCAAAGTCCAACAATTAGTTGAATAGGTGTAAGAGAATAGCTAGAATTGCTAATTTCTAATCAGGGCACTGACCCAATCTCCTCACATACCAAAAATCGGGGAAAATAATAATAGCTCATAGGAGTCGAGGCCATAAACTTAGAAATACAAGTTGAAATCAATATTAAAACTAAAATAACTAAGAAATCAAACCAAGGAAATTAATTTTTATCTAAAAGAACAAAAAAAATAAACTGATTTTTATGACAAAGAAATTGAAATAATTTAACACAAACCAGAGGTGATGATGCTTCACAAAGATGAAAGAAGCCAATGAGAAAGGAGTGACTGTGATTTCTTTCCGTTCACCTCCTTCGTTTCCCCCGTTCAAGAACACAGGGAGGTATTTGTGTAGTAACCAGTGTTTTTATAGTAATCGTTAAGAAAATTGTCTATGTCAGTTATCTAGTACCTACCTAGAAACGTGCACAACTGGACTGTAATAAAGTGCACAACAGGAGAAAGTGCACAGCAGGACCAGGCTACTTTACATCCAACTAAAAACATCACAACACAAAATTTAATTTTTCAAGCACAAAAGATTAAGTTATCAAAAGCTACTAACATGGATGAACCACTTTATAATTTAAAAAAAATTAGAGAAGAAAAATGATGAATAGAAGCAACGGAGGATTAATTTACAACCTACAAATCAAACTTTAACCTTGAAAGTGGAGTAACAAACAACTTACAAATCAAGTAAAAATGGGTTTCTACATAATCTAAATGCAAAATTTTGAAATATTAATTATTCAAAATTCACAACATACAAATTGGACTCAATAATCCAAACACTTCATTGAGGCATTTCACCGAACACTTGGTGTGCGGTTTAGCCAAAGGCACACATTCGAGTCATATCACGAATCCAATGCCACCCAATGACTACAAACACTTCTATTAACATTATGGGATACAAAATAGTTCATTAGAACATCCCAAACCATCGTACACACAATGTTAGACTCCATTAAGCCCTACATTGGGGTTTTAACACAAACCCACCAATAAACACGAGAAACAACAAGATATTAACATCATTGTGCTCCAAATCAAATATATAACAACATATATCAAGCATAGGGTCGGATTCTAACTTCACATAAAAACCTTATTCGGGTTAAACCCTTGAAATGGAGCTTAAAAAGATGAGGAGAAGAAGATGATGACAATGAAAGAGTTATACCCTTGATTTAGCTCCAAACTTGATCTCTTTCTTTTCTCCTTCTTTCTCTCTTCTTCTTTGTTCTCAACACACAAAACACACACAAAAATGGTATGGTTGTGTGTGTGTGGGTGACCGTATATAGGAAAGGGAGGGGGAAATGAGTTTGCCAATTTGGCAACTCCAACCGTCCGACTGAAGATATTCTTCCAACATTAAATTACATTGCATTATTTCGCATTAGTTTATTATTCACTAGGTTATTTAAAAAATAAATATTTATAGATATATATTTACACTAATATGTTTCTGATCAATCATTAATCTAGTATAACCCCTACTAGACATTTTTTAAACAAATCAAAAAACCAAAAAAGAAATTAAAACAATGCATTTGTTTACAACAACACACTTCCAAATTTCAACATTTATATTTTGGGTCAATTGCTGAAAATAGCAACAACTTTTGACATTTTTACCGTTTATAGCAACATTATTTATTTTTTTACCAATAATAGCATGTCACCCACAACTTTTTACCGTTTAATAGCCACGGGTGACCTGGAAACCTGGTTAGCAGGTCACCCACAACTTTTATTTTACCAAAAATAGCAACGTGTTTTCATATTTGTACCAATAACATCAACCAATTCAAAAACAAACCAAATAATAAAAAATTATTCGTATGATGTGTTCTTGACGTGCATATGAGTGTTGAAACAAATGAATACACATTCAGATTTTGAAAAAAATGAATACATCTTCCTGGTACAAACGTGTTTTACTTTTTATCTTGATAGGCAAAATCAAATTCAACACACGCCTACCGGAATTTGGATTTTATCTTGGTCGCCGATGACGCCTTGGTTTCATCTTCGTCTCCTACAGATCAGAATTTTACATCCCATTTTTCTTCATCTTCTACAAATCTGGGTTTCACGACGGGTTTTTCCATATCTGGGTTTCACAAAGGGTCTCCCCAGATCTGGAGTTTTCATTTTTGGATTTATCTATATCTAGGTTTCGAACCTGGTGTTTTAAGGTTTAATTTTTCGTATGTGAATTCTGATGAGCTCTTTAAAATGAGTTTCACATCTGGGTTCTAAAGTTGGTAACTAGATCTTAACGATTCTATAGTTGTATCTGTTCAAGAATGAGTTTCAAGAATTCTATAGTTGCTAATCATCTCTTGTGTGATGGTTATATTTTGACCGCCAACGATGGCGTGAATGATATCATTTTCAAGTTGTGCGGATAAAGCCACATATAACGGGGATTGCTTCATAAATTCAATAATAGAATGAAATATAGAGTTTTTTGGTGTCATTTCAAAACATGCACAAACATTGTGATAACGATTAAATCTTAAATCGGCCATCTGAACCTAATAACAGAATCACAAAGCTAATCGAAGAATTAACAAAATCACAATTTCAGAGTAATCGCAATTTCAGAGCAAGCGCAGAATTAACAAAATCAAAATTAAGAAAATCGCAATCAACAAAATCACAAAACAGAATCGCTTATGTAACACCCCGATATTTTGAGGTATTAATCTTAAATCTTAAGTATTATCATTATTATCAAAGTTCCTTAATGTTAATTTCTTTAAACAAAATAATAATAATAATTTCCTAATCATAAAATAATATAAATTACAAAATTTTATTACCCAAATATGATCAACATATAAATAAAAGCTTAAATAACTAGCATATGCTTTAAAGAATAGTAATATAAGCATTATACGCTTGTACATGGTTAAACTGTAAAAGAAATGGAAGGAAATGGTTAATTGTCAAAAGGTTTAAAGTGCAGGGGGTTAAAATGAAAAATGTTTATATTGATCTCATCTTCTTGAATTCATCAGATTCATTATCTCATGTTGTTCTTTTCCCCTACTACACCCACGAACACACATACAAATACTTAAATCTTTAAAATTTTCAATTTTTTTAACGACAAATTAACATAATCCTACTTCTAAACTACTCATTTTTGAATGAGGACATTAGACTTACTTTCAACACCTAAGTTTAAACTTTCCTCCGACGGGAGTTGAACACGTGACCTCAGAGTTACTTATCACCCTCATACCAGATGCATCATTTCTCAAAAAACTTAGAGATTAGGGAGGGACCAAGAGAGAAGAGTTAGAGTGTTGGAAATCAAACACTTCGTGAGGTGGTCGGGGGAAGAGTCGCCGGAGGAGGTGAGCTTTTTCTTCGTCAGGTGGCCTTAGAGGAGTAATTGGTGAATGTGAGTTTTTTCGTGAGGTGGCCAGAGGGAGAGGATTAACCACAGGAGGAGTACCAAGTAGAGATGGCAAAAAAACCCCGAACCCGATGGGAAACCCGACATCCGAACCCGTTTTGACCGGAGACGGGTAATACGCGAATACTAAAACCGGGGACGGGGACGGGGATGGGATTACCCTCGGGTACCCGTACCCGTACCTGACCTCGTACCCGAAACATAATATAAATATAAACAATATATATTATATATAAAACCTAAATATTGCATATGAATAGCATAGTTAAATACATATATGAGTAGTTAAATGTTTAAATATTATACATATGATACATATATTATATGAATAGTATATAAAAATGTTACACACATATATATACACATCACACATGCATTTCTTGTTCAACATTATTATTTTTTATTTTGAGTAACTTTAAAAATGTTGTATCATCTAAATAATATTAAGTATATTTTTGAAGTTAAATTTGTATTAAAGTGTTAAGTTTCACAATTCATTATAATTACAAATAATACACATCTAATATACGTAGGAAAGTCGTATTAACATACTAATTAATCTAATGTTATTTAATTTGATTCTTTTGTAGGAACTTTATTACATTAATAATATTTGGAGTTTTATGTTTCCTTTTTGACATTATAATTAGATTTAATTTTATATAGAAATATTGCATCGTTATAACAATTTTTATTAGGTAATTGATCAATTAATTTTTTTTTTGTCGAGTTATTAATCTAATGTTATATTATATAAATATATAAATATAATATTTTATGACCAATTTTTGTATTTCATAAACATTAATTATAAAATACATAATGTAAAATTTAACGGGTAAAATTTCCCGAATACCCGTCGGGGACGGGTATGGGGATGCAAAGTAAATACCCGTCGGGGACGGGGTCGGGGATGGGGACGGGTTTTCAAAGTCGGGGTCGGGGACGGGGAAAGGGGTCCACGGTAATACCCGTCCACGTTGCCATCTCTAGTACCAAGTGAAGGTGACCTTTATCATCGTGAGGTGGCCGGAGGGAGTGGAGTCGCCGGTGAAAAAACTTACACAACCTCAAGGTGTAACCGGTGGTAGAAGTGAAATGAGGGTAACCAGTCATGGGGAGAATAGAAAAGCCGGTGGTGGGTTTTCCTGAGGTGGCCGGAGGGAGAGGAGTGATGCAGGAGATGTTGCCGCCGGTGAAAAAACTTACACAAACTAAAAGTGTAACCGGTGGTGAAGTAAAATGAGGTAACCGGTCATGGGGAGACTTCAAAAGCCGGTGATGGTTTAGGTTTGCATCGGAAATGATAAAACTTTTTGAATGTTTTCTGACACGTGACTTTTTTTGAAGTTCTAATTTAAAATATTTATTCTGTATCCGGTTAATTTAAAGGGTGCTACTATTCTCACCCTATGTCTGTCTATTTCTACCCCATATAATTATAATATAATTATTATCTAATTATTATATACTTTTTACCCAATAATGAATAGGTTTACACCTCATTGTCAATGAGTTATTCTAATTATTATGTAATTATCACCATTACTTTCTACCTCATAATTATTATATAATAATGAAATATATACTTTCTACCATATAACTTTCTACCATCTTTTTTGTTTTCTAATCTTTATACTTATTTTATTGGATGAATATCATATATACCCCTCCAAAACTTCATAATATCATATATACCCAACCTATTCTAAACATCATAATATCATATATACCCAATTTTAATTATTAATATCACATATATCCATCTTAAACATCATTAATATCATATATACCAAATTCATTAATTTAATTATTTTTAAAACATTTATACCTCATAATTAATATTGCTTATTAATTAATGACCATTATACCCTTATCCATTTATTCATTCAACTAAACTTCAAAATATCATATTTATCCAACTTAAATTAAAATATCATATCCCTTTTAATAATTTTATATAATTTATTTTGTAAACTTTACTAAATAAATTCTTCAAACTAAAACAGATTAACATTAAATATAAACATAAAAAAAGTTGTATTATGTTTTTGCTCGTTTGTAATCAAATCGTATCGTCTTATTATATTTTCTTACTGGTTTATTTCTACAGTAATCTATATACAATTAACTGATAACATATTATGTTCTTTTTTTCTTTTTCTTTTCGAACTTTATAGTTGCATCGCATTTTGTTTTTTCTTAAATCTAGTATATATATATTTTTTGTTTTCTAATACATTAGTTTCTAAATTTTTTCAAGTTTGCATTCGTTTTATAACTATTGTTTATTTATTTTACTTTAATTTTTATAATTAGTTTAGAATCCGAGTTATATTTTTTTCACGACGTAATTAGTTAGTTGTGTATATTTTTTGTTAACTACAAGATTATATATATAATCCTATATATTTAAAGTCCAGTTTTATAATAATATGTTTAATATTTAGTAACTTGAAAATATTTTAATGTTAAAGGTTTGTTTAGAAAAAATATAATCCCATCGTTAACATAAAATATACACAACTAATTGCATCGGTTAACAAGTTATAAAACGAATGCAAACTTGAAAAACTAAAAAAATATATTTAATTAAAAAAAACAAAATGTGATACAACTATAAAATTTTAAAAGAAAAAGAAAAGAAAGAACATAATATGTAATCAGTTAACTGTATATAGATTACTAAGAAAATATAATAAGACGATACGATTTGATTACAAATGAGCAAAAACGTGATACAATTTTTTATTTTTATTTTTAATGTTAATTTGTTTTAGTGTGAAAATTTTATTTAGTAAAGTTTACAAAAATAAATTATATAAAATTATTAAAATGGATATGATATTTTAGTTTAAGATGGATAAATATGATATTTTGAAGTTTAGTTGAAAGAATAAATGAGTAAGGGTATAATGGTCATTAATTAATGAACAATATTAATTATGAGTTTAAATGTTTTAAAAATAATTAAATTAATGAATTTGGGTATATATGATATTAATAATGTTTAAAAGGGATATATGTGATATTATTAATTAAAATTGGGTATATATGATATTATGATGTTTACGAGGGATATATATGATATTAAAATTTTGGGTTGGGTATATATGATATTATGAAGTTTGAAGGGGTATATATGAGATTCTTCCTATTTTATTTTACATATTTTTTTTGTTACATAGATTTAAATGTATAATCCACATGTTTTTTTTTGTCTTCTATTTTATTATATATACTTGCTTATTTACCCATGTACACATGTGTATTTTTAATAATTGTTTATGTTTTTAAAAAGTTTAATATAAAATTAAGGATATTATGAAAAAACCAACTTGTTTTCTTCTTTTTTTTTGTGTTTTCGTACTTTCATATTATTTTCTTCAGAAAAATCCTCAAATTAATTTTTTTCGTTTAGTGAAATTTGACTATAAGAATCTGATTTTTCAGTTTTTAAAAACTCAATCTACCAATTATAATCTGACTCTACGAGACAAATTTCACAAAACCAAGAAAAAAAAACTAATTTCAAGATTTTTTTGAAAAAAATAACATGGAGAGACTAAAACACGAAAACCGTGAAAATTTATTGATTTTTTTCGTAATAAACCCTAAAATTAAATACAAATTTACTTATAAATAAAATTTTCTACTAAATATGTATGAATAGTATTTATCGTGTCTCATTTTTTTAAAAAATTTTATTTTTAGATTCTTGTGTATAAGTAAAAAACTAAAAATTTGCTTTTTACATAGAATACATTTTAAAAACTTTAGATTAAAAGAAAATTATAAAACAACTCATTTTCAATATCACATTATTTTACTTTTTAAATATATATAAAATCGCATAGTTAGCTAACATTAGTAGTTAAATCTGAAAATATTTAAATCAATTAAAAAGTTATCTAAAAATAAACTTAGATTAATATTAGAATATTTAAAATATTAGAATATATGATATTACATAATTATTAAAATAATAATTATTATATTGGGGGTAGAATTAGATAAAAATATGGGGTGTAAGTATATAATAATTACATAATCATTAAATAATAATTATATTGTAATAATTATATGGAGTAGAAATAGATAAAATATGGGGTGTAAATAGATTTACTCTATTTTAAAACATACTAATTTTTTTTGGTTATATTCATTCTCATGTGATCATGTCTTGTTGTTTTGGTTAATTTTGTATTTATCCCTTAGAGTGAAGGGTGTACTCATCTTTCCCAAACTTATCTTTCTGTACACGTCAGCGTCATCAGCTTTTCTCTCTCCACCTTTTCCCACCTTTCTAAGGTAAAAATACCTATCTTTCTATACCTTTCTATCTTTCTTAATTTTTTATAAATAAATTCATTTTAACTAACAAAACAATTATTAGAACTAATAATTAATTTCATAAATATTTAAAAACTATTACATAAACTAAACATTAAAAATTACCCAATTAAAGTAAAAAAAATACATAACAATAAATAAAAATTAAAATTACGAATGAACATTAAAAAAATACAAACTAGCCGTCTAAATTTGGTATTTGGTGATCGTCTCGCATATATTGTCCTCGTCATTCTGTAGGGCAATTTCTCCATGCCCAATGTGTACAGTCGATGCTGCCAAACATTCCACGAAATCCATGTTTTGCTTCATGGAACGCGTACAAATAATGAATATCAGATTCAGTCGGTCTACGCAAATATTTTCGTCTGTATAGCTGAATAATTCCCTTACAGAATTCTTGCAAGCTTTCACGCGAAGTTCTTTCAGACATAAAAAGAGATTCGTCAATCGAATCAGGCACCATGTCATATGCGAGTTGCCGAATAGCAGATGTGCATTTTTGTAACGCAGTAAATCCCCTTCTACCTCGAGCATCCCATCGCAAGGTAAAAAATTCAAAATGTTGCTCCATATCGTAAACTATTCGTATGAATAGTTATTTGCGCATCTGGAACCTCATTCTGAAAATATCATCTCCATAGAGAGGATATTTAGTAAAATAATTACGCATTAGACGTTCATTTGCAACTGTTCGGTCTCTCCGAATTGCAATTCTTCCTCTAGGTTGACTAATTTGCGCAGAGCTGACATTTAAAAATGCTGCAAAGACTTGTTGATAATGTTGAGATTCGTCTTCCGACGACTATTCGGTTGATGAGCGTGACGACGAAGACGTAGTATACGGTTCCATCACAATAAAAATAAAATTGTGAATGATAGTAAAAATTTTAAGTTAAGTGAAACAGAGAATTTTAAAAGTGTATAGATTGAAAGATGTGATGATTTAATGTATTGGAGTGAAATAATTATAGGGTAAAAATTTTAGGTTAAATTTTTTTTTTTTAATTATACGGTCATTTGACCGTTGGAGAGGAAAATGACAAAAAAAGGAGAAGGGAGAAGGCAGGGTGGAGCGGGGAGGGGAAGCCGGGCGGGGAGCTTTATGCGCGGGGCCGCCGAGGTGGGGCGGTGTAGCCGCCGGCTTCACTCCGAGGTGGCAAGGCCGCTTGGGCAGCGGCTTGACCACACCCACCACTCTTAAAGTAAAGCTACACATTCACATGCAAATAGAATGTTTAAAAATAACAACAATATAAAGAAGTGAGTTATTAACGATTTACCTTGAAAAACCCAACTAATTTCATTTCCGAGATCACCTATTCCAACCATGAACATAGTAAAATAGAGTCTCTCTCATCCCTTCCGCTCGATCATATGTTGAATGCAGAAAAAAAATTGTGTGTTCTTACTTCTTTTATACAAATGGAAAAATAAAGATTCTGCAAGTTGGTGAGATCGAACTGTTAAGAAGTGATGGAACTGATGTATAAGAGTTTTTTAGTTGAATATTCACAAAATTAATTAAGAACCTGACCAGATTCTCTCATTTCTGTTCACATAGTCAAGAAAGAAAAAATCAGCCAGAGAGTTATCAAATCAGTTGATGTGTGAGAAACGACAGCTTTAAATGATTTAAAAAAAATCATGAAATTAAATTGAAACAGGTGAACAATGGGAAATCCGAAACTCAACCGGGTATTCCTTAAACCCGAGTAAAATGGGGATGTGACGAGAATCACTTTAATCATTGACTCCGATCTTAGTCTTATTTAAGATGATAGTATAAATTATTATGTTTATGTAATTTTATAATGTAGTTTATTCACTACGGTTTATATAAATGATTGATTATCTATATATATAACTTTTATATCGTTCAATATATTATGTTATTTTATTTTATATCTTTTATAAGCCTTTTACATAAATTTTTCCAGTTTGGTTGTATTATAAATTTTTAGTTATCAATGATTCAATGTATATAACTAAAAAATGTTGAGATATAATTTGTTATAAAGTTTATATACATGTATAAATATTTTATACCCGATGGGACCGGAAATAGGAACAGGAAATCAATACCCAACATTGACGATGACGAAGACCAGGTGCGGATGCAGTGTATAAATAGGGGTGTCACTCGACACCGATAAAATTTTAAAATACTGAGTTACGTATGTATTAAAAATTCGAGTGACACCTATGATTTTTTTTAGTGACACCTACGAAAAATTTATGAAAGTATTATCTAAATATCTAATATATATTTGTTGATTTCGTTACCCAAACTTATTAAAATATTACTGAGTTTAATCCTAAAAAACTAAAAAGAAAAAACAGAAACCCAATAGATTTAAAATTAATAAGAGACTAGATTCAAGAACCAGCCCAAAAGATTAAAAAAAACGTGAAAAAAAAACTAGCTCAAACCTTGTTGAAGACACCGGTCCAATTGGTTGAAAAAACCCTAATTAATATCATCGCTTCTCATCGGTTATGGTGATACTTAAATATGTTGAAAACCCCCTGACCGTCTTTTTGGGACTTTGATGCATCAAAGTTATTAAGGTTGGCGGAGATGTATCCGAATGTTTTTAATTATGATGAGAATGTTACTCATGTGCATCAACTTGAATACTATATTGAGAATGCGAAAGACGATCCACTATTTTCTAATTTGAATGGAGTCCGCGAGCTTGCGAAATTAATGATGGAAACTAGGAAATATCTTTCGTATCATTTGGTTTATCAATTGTTGAAGCTGATATGTGTTTTGCGGTCGCAACTGGGACGGTTGAGAAATAGTATTGTACGATGTACTATTTTAATTATAAAAAGCTTGGTATTTGTTAATTTTGTGTTGGCAATCCGTTTCACTGACCCAGTTCATATTAGAATAAAATTGAAATGAGCGAGTCAGTAAAAGAAAGAAAAAACAGTAAAAACAAATAAAAAACTGAAAAAGTTTATGACGAAAGTCAGAAACAAAGTCCAAAAAACCTTCACGGGTTTAATTTTTGGTTTAAAATAATTAAAATGATGGATTCGACTTGAGAATTTATATTTATATAAATAATTTCTGTTATTTTGTTAACTTACTTTTTTATTTGAAATTTAAATAAAACGTAGATAGTTATCTAATAATTTTAATCTAGTTTAACAATATTTGCTTAAATCGAATAAACAACTAATGTATTGGTATTGATATGAAGGCTGAAGCTGGTTATTAAAACTTTTATATAAATTATAATATAAGAATAATTATTAACATAATCAATACTGCAACACATTTTTTATGTTTTTCTCAAATTTGTAAACTTAAATTTTAATTTTGAATTTTAAACAAAGCGTTGATAGTTTTCGAATAATTTTCAGCTATTTTAACAATATATGTATAAATTGAATAAAAAGTTGATGAATTGGTGTTGATATGATGTTTAAGTTGGTTATGTAAACTTTTAATATACGAATTATTACTACTATATACATTTGTGGAAGTGAAATTTGTCGTTTTAATCATTTTGAATGTCGTTTTGGCCTTCAATACTGTTCATAGTTGGGGTTTTATCCTCTACAACCTTCCTTTTGTTACAACCTCTGTCCTCTTTCCAAGTAAACTTAACCATTTGTCATCGCCTTTTGCTCTTTAAATGTCTTCTTACTTTCCAGTATTGCTAATAACAGATGAATATCATTGTTTTTTGGATAGGGACATTGAAACATACAGAGACGAAATAGATGAAAGAAGAAGAACCTAAAGCTAAACATATAAATACGGAATTGACGACCGCCGTGTTTTGTTTCAACTTTACGGTCGGCAATCGGAGACCGATGATGGATGACAGCGGAGAGAGATAGGAAAATCCATCTTATTGTCCCATTGACTGTTGTCCGGTCACTTCCTCTCGCTCGCCATCTCCGATCACTCTCTATTGCCATCGTCATTACCGATAAATTTACAGACGGATTTTTTTTACAAAACAAACATCCTTTTTGTCTTATAATCATTGATGAGATAGAAATGTAGAAGTTATGAAGAAATTAATAACTCGAAACAAAAATTTTCAATTGATCTAATTAGAGAGTGCAATGTGTATATTTAATTGACTGAGCATGCTAATCAGGGTAGGGATGGCAAAAAAAAAAAAAAAAAAAAAAACCGAACCCGACGGGGAAAACCAAAAACCGATCTAAACGGGGCGGGTTTCCCAGAACCCGATTAAGTTAAACGGGGGACGGGGCGGGTATGGTATTGCTAATACCCGTCCCGTATACCCGATTACATAACCCGTTTAAATCCTCGAATACCCCGATTACTTTTAATAGCAACATTCTATATATATATTGTATATATTAAATATATAAAAGATGAATATTTTATCTATTGTATATATTATATATAAAAATTGTTATGTATAATTTAAAAAACTTATTTATTTACATGTAATTTAATGAATAATGTTTTTTTCGTTATCATTTGATAGATATTACAAATTTAATTTAATATTAGTATTGAAATTTTAACATACATGGACGTTTTAAGCTTAAATTATGAACCACGTTGTAACAACCCAACTTTTAGCCCAATTTATTATCTGATTATCGAACCAATAATGTAATTTTATTACATTATTTGAATTATAATTTAATTAAGTATTGAAATATTTAATTAAATTATATAAATATTTAAATTATGAATTAATAATTTATTAAGATAATTAAATAAAAGATATATAAGATATGAAAGTAATAGTGGGTTAAGTAGCAAACATAACTAGTTGAAGTATATAAACGGAATTAAAGACTCATTAATCATATTTGACTCTCTCTCTCTACTCTCTCTCTCTAACTTTCTCTCTCTAAGATTTTCTCTCTCTACTTCTTTCTAACTTATTTCTCAAACCGACCGACCGATTATCAAGATTTATATGTCATCGGAAAGATCTCAAAGCATACTATGAAACACCTCGTTCTAATAACGCGGCGCTTTTACTAAATTCTGCAACATAACCTCGAAGTAATAAAATAAAGCTTTCTAAGTTCAACCTCAAATTCAGTGCATAATAAACTAAACCATAACATTCAGAGTACGCTAGAATTTAAATGTGGTTATTACAAACAAATTGAAAGCCTAGGGATCTACCCATCCCAATTATAAATTCATTAATAATTTCAAATTGAGCGGAAGTCTATCTGATACCACGAGTCCTCAAACTCTAGATCCTGAAGCTGGTGCTTTTCTCTAGCTAAACCTGAAACATTGCCCCCACAACCGGGGTAAGCCGTCGCCTAGCGAGTAACAGATTTAATAGCACAAATAACACAGTAATATAAATGCACAAGTTATCAGGCACAAATTCAACATGTGTAGCACCCGGCCTTCCCAGCAGTGCGTCCACGAATAGGTAGTCTGTGCAGCATCCGGCCTTCCCAGCAATGCATACACAGTAACACAGCTTGCGGCACTCCCGACTTACAGCGTATAAATAATGCAGCCACACAGGCATGCAGTCAACACATAAATACACAGTATCCATACCGGGGAAAGGGTTATCATATAACAACTCATGGTGATGAAAAGAATATCAGATAATCGAGGCAATATGACAGTGAAATGGATAAGCATGACCAAAGAAATGAAAACAGATAACCAGCATAAACATATTATAAAGGATCATTCATGGAATTAAATCAATTACTCACAGTGCTTGCCAATCTGTAACCCGCCACGCGACTATCCGAATATCAGCTGAAATCACTACTGAGAATCACGCGTCTCAACCAAATTTCTAGAGTCCTGTTATAAAAGTATATTGTCTATTTATCAATATTCTTAACTTTATAACTTACTAAGTCTGCTATCTATTTATTAAATTAAAGTTCGGAAAATATAGATTTATTTGTTACAGTTTATTTAGTTTATCCAATTATTGTTTATATAAAATTTATTGAATACATATTAAACTCTTGCATGAAAGTAAATAATTAATTAGATTAATTTTATTTGAAACCCCTTTATACTAGGATTATTCCATATGGTACTTCTTAAATCCACCATACTTTACTCATACAAACTCATTTAGATTAAGACTATTGACAACCCAAAATCCACTACCCAACTAATAAATTAAATTAATTTGGGCCGATAATGATTAAATAAATAAATTCAACTAACCCTTTTAATTAACACATTTAAATAGTGCAAAAAGTTAGTTAAATGGACAGCCCAAAGAAAATAAATAAACCCACTAAATTATTTGACCCAAAAATTTACTTAAACTAAATGGCCCATTATACAATTTAATTAACAACCCAAAATTGGTTATCAATTTGTGAAAGCCCACTTGAGTTAATTAAATACCCAAATTAAATTTTAAACCTTATTCAATTTTATTAGCCTAAAATAATAATAATTATTATAATAACCAACCCAACTAAATATTTAGAAGAAATATTAAAACAACCAAAACTAACATTTAAACTTAAATCCATATATTTTTAGCCCAATTTAAAATAAAATAAAAAACAAGCCCATTTTAATCTAAATTTGAAAAGCCCAAATAAATAAACTAGGAAAAAAAATAGCAGCCCAAATTTTATGTTTTAAAACCCCAAAAAAAAAAAAAGAATTAAAAGAACAAAAAATATGCAGCCCACACACATTTAATCTTAAAACCCAATTTAAATTTAACCTATCTATTTCTACTTTGACTCAATCGGTCAACCACAAAGAAAAAAAAAAACAATGGTCCTTGAGCTCCATATTTCACCTGCGACAGAGAAGAAGAAAAGGAAGGATGCGGCGCTGGTGGCCGCCGCCGTCGCTGAACCCCCTCACTCCGGTCGGATTTCGGCCACATCGCACTACTCCCTCGAATCTTAATCCCTTATCTCTCTCTCGACGGAAGCTAGAAGACGAGCAGACAGACCAACAAAACAGAGGCAGTGGCGCCTCCGCTGCCGCCGTCGACCGGTGGTCACGCCGCCGTCTTTATCTCCGGCAGTATATCACATACCCATTATTTTTACTTCTATTTACCAGTTTGATCTCTTGTTTTCCATTTTATTAGTTTGTTCATCACACCACAAAATACAAAATATTAGAACCCTCTCAAAATTTCTTAAATTCGAATTTCATATTCAAATAACATTTTAATCTTATTCCTAATCTCATTTCTAGAGTTTTTATGTAGATATTTGCATCAATCATTAAAACCCACTAAAACCTCCATTAATGTTCTTGGAGCTTTTAAATCTTGAAAAGAAAATAAATGGTGAAGGTAATGGTATTGGATGATGTTGGTTGTTCATTTTCTTATTAACAAACCATAATTATACTCATTTGTAGATTCTAACATTTAAAAAAAAACTTCAGACGAAAATTTTGGGTTTATAGATATTACCTCAAGGGTTCAATAATGGTGATGAATATGATGATGATTGTTGATCCACCTTGAATTTCAACCCCAAAAAAATCAGTAAAAATATAACCCAAAGGTGTGTGTATGTGTTTGAGATGAAAAAATACTGCTAGGGTTTATACATGTATATAATTATAGGGTTTATGAAGGGGTTGCATGATGATGATGATGGTTATAATTGAAATGATGTACCCATACATGCATATTTTAATTTCATTTTATTTTATTTTATTACTATTATTATTATTATTATTATTATTTTTACACCATATTGATTTATACAATTAATAGCTTCTTATATATATATATATATATATATATATATATATATATATATATATATATATATATATATATATATATATATATATATAAATCAAGAATATGATAATGATTTAAACCATATCTACTCGAATTAATATTTAAATTAAACGACTAAAATTAAATTAATTACCTCAAAATTAGCGGATGTTACAATCTCCTACAAGTTGGATTGATCTCGTCCTCGAGATCATGTAGATTTGAACAGATCGGGGTATTTCACCATCATCTCCGTCTTTGGCTCCCACGTATAATTCGGTCCACGATGATGTCGCCATTTCACTAAGACCATCTCTATCTGTCGATTCCTCAACTTGCTAATCTTCTCATCAACTATCTGTTCGGGCTCCTCGACGTATCTGAGTCGTTGGTCGATCTGAACATCCTGAGTTGACACCATCTCCTCGGCATTCTTCAGACATTTCCGCAAATAGCTGACATGAAAGACATCGTGCACACCGGCCAGCTCTGGTGGCAAATCTAATCGGTACGCTTGTGCACCTATACGCTCTGAAATCCGATAGGGCCCAATACATCTAGGGCTAAGCTTGCCCCTCTTGCCGAACCTCATGATACCCTTCCAGGGCGACACCTTCAACATCACAAAGCTACCAACCTCAAGCTCCACTGGTCGATGCCGCTTATCTGAATACATCTTCTGTCGATCCTGGGCATCCCTCAATCGTTCGCGAATAATCTGAATCTTGTCGTGCGCAATCTGCAATAGCTCGGGTCCGCCAATAGGTTTATCACCTACCTCTCGCCAACATGTGGGTGTACGACACCTACGACCATACAACGCCTCGAACGGTGCCATGCCGATAGAAGAATGATACGAGTTATTATAAGAAAACTCGATCAACGGCAAATGAGCATCCCAGTTCCCACCGAACTCTAACACGCAGGCTCGTAGCATATCCTCAAGAGTCTGTATTGTATGCTCGCTCTGGCCATCCGTCTGTGGGTGAAATGTCGTGCTAAGAGTAACACGCGTACCCAGCTCGTCCTGTAAGCTCTGCCAAAACCGAGAAGTAAAACGCGAATCTCGATCAGACACTATCTTCTTAGGCACCCCATGTCTAGCAATGATCTCGTCTATGTAAATCTGTGCCCACCGATCCATCGAATAAATCACCCTAACTGGAATAAAATGTGCGCTCTTCGTAAGTCGTTTAACCACAACGCATATCGAATCATGTTGTCGCTGTGTCTTCGAGAGCTTGGCCTTCACTTGCAAACAAGTGGTACACTGCTCTACGAGTCGACCCCATCCCGCTTCAAACTGGCCACGTAGGTCACGATACATCTTCGTAGTACCAGGATGGACAGGTAATCAAGAATTATGAGCCTCAGCCAACAAAATATCTCGCAAACCATCGAGTCTAGGAATCCAAATCCGCGAATCAAACAACAATACCCCGCGACTATCAGGAGAAAGACGCTCTATATAGCCAACCATCCGCTCAGACTTCAGATGCTCCGCCGATGACGCCTCAGACTGATATCTCAAAAGATCTACAATCATGGAATCTTTCGCAGGAGGACGTGCTGTCGCACAACACAATACACCAGAATAGGACTTGCGACTCAACGCATCAGCGACTACATTCGCTTTACCAGGATGGTAAAGGATCTCGCAATCATAGTCCTTAATTAACTCCATGGCACGCTGTTGTCTCATATTTAGCTCATTCTGGTCGAAAATGTACTTCAGGCTCTTATGATCGGTGAAAAGCTGACATCTCGTGCCATATAAATAATGTCTCCACAATTTCAACGCGAACACCACTGCCGCCAACTCTAAATCATGAGTCGGGTAGTTCCTCTCGTGGATCTCCAACTGTCTTGAAGTAGAAGCGATCCCTCTTCCTCGTTGGATCAAAACAAACCCGGGATCGTGTAAAGATGCATCTCTGTAGACAATGAAATCATCGTTGCCCTCAAACATTGAAAGAATCGGAGTCTCACCCAAATATGGCTTCAGCTCCTGAAAAACTTGCTCCTGCGGCTCTCCCCAAACGAATCTCACTTTCTTCCTCGTCATCTCGATCAGTGGCACTGCGATCTTAGAGAAAATGCGAATAAAACGCCGATAATAACCGGTCAGGTCGAGAAAGTTACAAATCTTTGAAGCATTACAGGGTTATCCCAATTCCGAATAGCCCCGCCATTCGATGGTTAACAGATATAGCCTCACCACAGATCGTGTAGCCAAGAAACTGAACTTTATCATTCTTGTACAACGTATGTATGGATAAATTTTAAATCCAAATATTAGAGTAATATTAAATCATAATGATTCTCATTAATATCCTTGCAAACATTATTATCTATTTACGTGAACAAATTCTAATTTTTCATAGTGTTGTTAATCGAGTAATTCATTTCGTGCAATCACATTTGTATGTTACAGCAAGGTTACATAGTAATTGTTTAATTATTCGTTAAAACTTTTTTTTTTTAGACATTAAAAGTTATTCGTTTATTTGAGTTCAAGACCATTTTATAGTTCCAATAGTGTCAGTCTCGTTTCATTTCCCACAATAAGTTCAATTTATATATTTGACCTTGTATAAAGACCCAAGTAAACCAAGCAAATTTCATTCGATCTTAACAAGGTTTTAATACCCGCACGCGGCTACATGGTGAGTGTGACTATAATTTATGTTGTTTCTTATTTGTAATATATATCATCAAACATAAAACCAATAAAATTATATAAAAAATCAGTATCTATTTGTTGTTTGTATTTATAGTTTCAAACTTTAAAACTATTTCATTTTAAATATTGACTAAATATCATGTATAGAATATTTAAATCTTTATTAAATATTAAAAGGTCATCATTCATTTTTTTCTTCAAGCTAATATTTTTAATCACTGCATCGGAGCTGTCATTCCTCGCAAATGAGTTATAGCAGTGTATTAGTTACAAATCAATCATACATCATCGGCTACGATCAGACTCACAGTATCGCTCGCTAACTTGTGTACGTAATGTTAGGTTATATCGTATTGATTCTTGTGTTCTTATGTATCTTTTTCGCATCCTTAACCTATTATGCCACACTTTCTCGTCTTGATTCATGTTCACCCTTTTTTTTTATAAATCATTTACAGATTCGAGTATTACTTTGAGTTTGTCAGATTCTTTAACTGCACAACATACAGATATCAAGAAGGAACGATACCACCACCCAAGGGTGTGATCACAGAAACAGTGAATAGAGACTCTCGTCTGTAGCGCGCAACTGGAAAGACTCTAGTAAGACCACACAGACCAAACAAATTTGCACCAAGTGCGTGAACAATCAATGACACGAAAACACATTCTTGACTATCTGCAGGTTATGGTCCCATGATGATGAATCAAACAAAGTAACGAATAAGTAAAATGATTACAATAGAAGTGGAATGACCGAAATACTATAGAGATCGAATACATATTTGAACAAGACTGATATATCATGTATATGCAACAATCGAAAGTTCTGACAACTCTTATTTATGGTTAAAATCGTAACTTATTGAATTCATGATAGAGAGTGGCATTTTTTTTTCCAACCATATCGGTAAATACTTTTTATGTGATTATCTCAGTTTAGTTATTTAATTATTTGATTATCGCATATAATATATTTAATAGAAGCTCTGCAACATACTCCACCATATCACTCTCCAAACAGTAGCTCTGGCGAAATGTCTTCTCTAAACATTCTAGCTAATCCAGAGCCTTCACAGGCTCCATAGTGTTGAATATCGTGGCTCTCGTCTTCATCCATAGCGCGAAAATTAAATTTATGAATTTACTCACCAATTTTGTTTTATATTCATACATGATTTGTTTATGGTCTTGCTCATAAGGGTATATGTTTATACATATATTTATGAAGGTTACAGTTAAATCCTATATTAACCGTACCCAATTCCTAAGGCCATCAGGGTAGAGTTGAACTCGTAAAATCATAACTTAAGCTAATAGTGATCATGCATCCTACGGTTTAAGACTAAGTACCAAAAAGGTACTTAATTCACTTAAACCAAACCTGTCTCTGATATTGAAACACCCCGTTCTAATAACGCGGCGCTTTTACTAAATTCTGCAACATAACCTCGAAGTAATAAAATAAAGCTTTCTAAGTTCAACCTCAAATTCAGTGCATAATAAACTAAACCATAACATTCAGAGTACGCTAGAATTTAAATGTGGTTATTACAAACAAATTGAAAGTCTAGGGATCTACCCATCCCAATTATAAATTCATTAATAATTTCAAATTGAGCGGAAGTCTATCTGATACCACGAGTCCTCAAACTCTAGATCCTGAAGCTGGTGCTTTTCCCTTATCAGCTAAACCTGAAACATTGCCCCCACAACCGGGGTAAGCCGTCGCCTAGCGAGTAACAGATTTAATAGCACAAATAACACAGTAATATGAATGCACAAGTTATCATGCACAAATTCAACATGTGTAGCACCCGGCCTTCCCAGCAGTGCGTCCACGAATAGGTAGTCTGTGCAGCATCCGACCTTCCCAGCAATGCATACACAGTAACACAGCTTGCGGCACTCCCGACTTACAGCTTATAAATAATGCAGCCACACAGGCATGCAGTCAACACATAAATACACAGTATGCATACCGGGGAAAGGGTTATCATATAACAACTCATGGTGATGAAAAGAATATCAGATAATCGAGGCAATATGACAGTGAAATGGATAAGCATGACCAAAGAAATGAAAACAGATAACCAGCATAAACATATTATAAAGGATCATTCATGGAACTAAATCAATTACTCACAGTGCTTGCCAATCTGTAACCCGCCACGCGACTATCCGAATATCAGCTGAAAGCACTACTGAGAATCACGCGTCTCAACCAAATTTCTAGAGTCCTGTTATAAAAGTATATTGTCTATTTATCAATATTCTTAACTTTATAACTTACTAAGTCTGCTATCTATTTATTAAATTAAAGTTCGGAAAATATAGATTTATTTGTTACAGTTTATTTAGTTTAACCAATTATTGTTTATATAAAATTTATTGAATACATATTAAACTCTTGCATGAAAGTAAATAATTAATTAGATTAATTTTATTTGAAACCCCATTTATACTAGGATTATTCCATATGGTACTTCTTAAATCCACCATACTTTACTCATACAAACTCATTTGGATTAAGACTATTGACAACCCAAAATCCACTACCCAACTAATAAATTAAATTAATTTGGGCCGATAATGATTAAATAAATAAATTCAACTAACCCTTTTAGTTAACACATTTAAATAGTGCAAAAAGTTAGTTAAATGGACAGCCCAAAGAAAATAAATAAACCCACTAAATTATTTGACCCAAAAATTTACTTAAACTAAATGGCCCATTATACAATTTAATTAACAACCCAAAATTGGTTATCAATTTGTGAAAGCCCACTTGAGTTAATTAAATACCCAAATTAAATTTTAAACCTTATTCAATTTTATTAGCCTAAAATAATAATAATTATTATAATAAGCAACCCAACTAAATATTTAGAAGAAATATTAAAACAACCAAAACTAACATTTAAACTTAAATCCATATATTTTTAGCCCAATTTAAAATAAAATAAAAAACAAGCCCATTTTAATCTAAATTTGAAAAGCCCAAATAAATAAACTAGGTAAAAAATAGCAGCCCAAATTTTATGTTTTAAAACCCAAAAAAAAAAAAAAAAGAATTAAAAGAACAAAAAATATGCAGCCCACACACATTTAATCTTAAAACCCAATTTAAATTTAACCTATCTATTTCTACTTTGACTCAATCGGTCAACCACAAAGAAAAAAAAAACAATGGTCCTTGAGCTCCATATTTCACCTGCGACAGAGAAGAAGAAAAGGAAGGATGCGGCGCCGGTGGACGCCGCCGTCGCTGAACGCCCTCACTCCGGTCGGATTTCGGCCACATCACACTACTCCCTCGAATCTTAATCCCTTATCTCTCTCTCGACGGAAGCTAGAAGACGAGCAGACAGACCAACAAAACAGAGGCAGTGGCGCCTCCGCTGCCGCCGTCGACCGGTGGTCACGCCGCCGTCTTTATCTCCGGCAGTATATCACACACCCATTATTTTTACTTCTATTTACCAGTTTGATCTCTTGTTTTCCATTTTATTAGTTTGTTCATCAGACCACAAAATACAAAATATTAGAACCCTCTCAAAATTCCTTAAATTCGAATTTCATATTCAAATAACATTTTAATCTTATTCCTAATCTCATTTCTAGAGTTTTTATGTAGATATTTGCATCAATCATTAAAACCCACTAAAACCTCCATTAATGTTCTTGGAGCTTTTAAATCTTGAAAAGAAAATAAATGGTGAAGGTAATGGTATTGGATGATGTTGGTTGTTCATTTTCTTATTAACAAACCATAATTATACTCATTTGTATATTCTAACATTTAAAAAAAAACTTCACACGAAAATTTTGGGTTTATAGATATTACCTCAAGGTTTCAATAATGGTGATGAATATGATTATGATTGTTGATCCACCTTGAATTTCAACCCCAAAAAAATCAGTAAAAATATAACCCAAAGGTGTGTGTATGTGTTTGAGATGAAAAATACTGCTAGGGTTTATACACGTATATAATTATAGGGTTTATGAAGGGGTTGTATGATGATGATGATGGTTATAATTGAAATGATGTACCCAAACATGCATATTTTAATTTCATTTTATTTTATTTTATTACTATAATTATTATTATTATTATTATTTTTACACCATATTGATTTATACAATTAATAGCTTCTTTTATATATATATATATATATATATATATATATATATATATATATATATATATATATATATATATATATATATATATATATATATATATATATATATATATATATATATATATATATCAAGAATATGATAATGATTTAAACCATATCTACTCGAATTAATATTTAAATTAAACGACTAAAATTAAATTAATTACCTCAAAATTAGCGGATGTTACATACTACAACAATCTACTATATTACATGCATACGAATTGGAGGTAAGAAATTACGTTTTTAGCTTTTATCATTTTCGGTTTAGAAGATATAAACTCGAATTTACCATTTTAGGTGATTAAAGCTAGATTAACTTGAGATTTAACTAGAAAATGTATAATATAATTGAATCTAGGCTTAATATTTAGTATATATATGATTTTAGACTTAAAAATACATGTTTTGAAGCTATAACTTATGAACAAATTCGAAATATCATGGACAAAGTCGAAATGCATGAACAAACTCGAATATATTTAAAATAGAATCAAGAAATTCGAATTTGTTCAATAAAATCAAATGGGTGTTCGAATTTGTATATAGGTTCGAACATGGATTCGAATTTAATCCCATAGCTTCGAATTTAATCATTAAATTCGAGATTAGCTTCGAATTCAGTTATGTATTTCGACTTTAGTCAATGAATTTTGATTTTAGCTTATGTTTGTGTTGGGATTTGAATTTAATCCTATAGTGAATTAAAGCATTTCGAATTTGGCTATAAAAGGAATAAAGGTTCGAATTTAGCATTGAGGATTCGAATTTATATATATATTTCGACTTTAATCATATATTTGAAATATAAACTTGAAACCCACACTCCCTAAATTTAAATATATTGAATGAAATACATACACAACACATAAAATAACAAAATAATTAGCTTAATGATTATATATATATATATATATATATATATATATATATATATATATATATATATATATATATATATATATATATATATATATATATATATATATATATACATTGATCTTTAGAGAATATTAATTAACAAAGAATACAAATGAAAGAAAGATTTTAATGAGATTGATGACCATGTCAAGATATGGGATTTTGAGATTAAAAGATCAACGAACGAACATTGAACCTATTAATAGAATGAATATTGAATACACTATTCAAATGATATGAATAACAGATTGAGCAACAAGCAAAATGGCGAGCATCTGAAATCTGATATAAGTCAGATAGTGGTTCTAATCCACTGCAGATTGTGTGCAACAGAGTCAGAGCCAGAAAGTGCAAATAACCAGTAACGGTGAGTTGTAGATTTTACTTTAACTGCAAATTATGTGAATTGAGACTTTTGTTGCATGATCCTGATTTTATTGGCATTCTGATCTTATTGAGCATATTGATAATTGCCATGATTACTATGAATTGTTGAGCCGATCATTTATTCTTGTAGCTTCTATTTCATTGACGAGTCATTTGATTGTTAAGCTTAACTCCATCACTATTGCTCAGTGTTGGGTTAATGTTAAGCTTATGAGGTGCTGATTTACGTGATGAAAGCACAGAGGGTAGCTAGAGCTGAGCATTTCGATGATACCCATATAGCAATTACTGGTAGCTAGCCCAGTACGTGGCTGATCCCCACTAATGATGTGTGTGTATGGAGTTATCATCATCCGAGCATTCCTTATGAATTTGTCTAAAAGTCTCAAGAGCAACAACAGTTTTATAACTGGGAGCTGTGCAAAGTCGCGCATCTAAAGAGCATTTATTGGCCAATGTCCCTTCGAGATTTGAGCTGTGCATGAGCCTAGTGCAGTGCATAAGCAATAGAGCTGAGCCGTGCATGAGCCGAGTGCAGTGCATGTGCTTCCACGTTCATAATTGCATGTTAAATGTGAAATTCTACATTCTCACTAAGCAAATAAGCTTACCCCGTTGTTGCATTATTTTTCAGGTAAAGGCAAAGGATTGGCTGGACCTAGTTCATAGGTCAGGACTCTGAAAGAGCTTGAAGTGCTTTAGAACCCGTTTTAGCTCTTGGTACTTGATTGATGATTGAGTTTTGGGGTTCGGGGCTAGTCTATATTTTGTGCTTTGATGTAATAGTCTAGAAGTCTGTCCCTATTGCCTAATTTTGTCTCTGATTGTAATTAACTTTAATTCCGCACTGTTAATTTTATCTTAGTTTCATGATTGATATTGCGTTGCTACTGGGCCTAGACTTAAGACCTTTGAGAAATCATGGGTCTCACAGGATGGTATCAGAGCAATAGTTTGAGTGAATCATTGTATACGTGTAATACATGATCTCAAACTTGTGCAATGCTATAGTATCAATCATGACAGGATGACTTGAACTAAGATAGGTTTCAGAGACTAGTAGGATGGGACATGAAAGGGTATAATGTGCTAGACTAATGAGCTAAATATTTAGTGATTTGAATTTCAGAGCTATGACCATCAGGTAGCATGACCCCAGAGCAAGTCCTGGAAATGATGCAACAACTAATAACCCAGAATAATGAGCAACAAAACAAGTTTATGCTAGAACAAATTGAATCAATAAAGAAAGCAGAAAAGAGAAATAAACATAAAAAGAAACAAACTGAACAGTCAAGCGAATCAGAATCCGATAATGAGCATGTCAAACAACGAGTTGTGCAGCCAAAAGGCTCTAGATTCAAAGACTTCAAAGCGAGTGGTGCCTTAACGTTTGAAGGCAGAGTAAACCCAATACAAGCGTTAGATTGGATAAGTCATACTGAAGAGATCTTCAGTATCTCAGAATGTCTGGATAGCAATAGAGTTAAGTTTGCTACAGCACTGTTTGTTGGAGCTGCTAGAGCCTGGTGGAAAACGCAAAGGAGCATCTATGGTGAGGAAGCAATTATGACATTGGACTGGGAGCAGTTCTTGGAGATGTTCAACGCCAAATACTGTCCAACAGACAAACAAGACGAACTCGAGATGCAGTTGATGCAATTGAAACAAGGAACTAAAACCGTTGATGAATACGAGCATGAGTTCTCGAGACTTTGCGGCTACTCGTCATATCAAGTAGCAACAGAAGAGCGTAAGATAAACCGATTCAGACTGGGTCTGAATCCAATATATAGAAGATAAATGAGTAGCATAAAATTCAAAACGTATCTCAGTATTGTGGAAGCAGCAAGGATGGTGGAGCGAGAATTCACAGATTCGAGTTGTGAACCCGTTATGATGGCTATAAGTCCTACATGTCCATCTCCACCTAAGAAACAGAAATTTAGTAGATTCTTCAGTTCATCAAAGTCCAGTCAACAGCAGTCACAAGCATCCTCTACACCTCAGAAGACTAGAGTCTATTCCATACAGTCAGGAGCACGACCGTGTAAACGCTGTAACAAATTTAATAGCGGACGCTACAACCCTATAGATGTGACGTGTTACACCGTTAAACAGATTGGACATGGAAGCGATGAGTGCCCAGAAAGAAATGACGTATGCTACAACTGTGGTGAGCGTGGACATTATGCCAAGCATTGTCCAAATGCACGCGTGCTTACTAATCAGGAACAACCAGTTGGCAGAGCAATCCAACAGAGTACTACAATGATACCTACAGCAAAGGCGCGAGCTTTCCATATAACTGCTGAGGATGCCGAGGAGACACTAGAGACGCCAAAAGACCCTGATGGTAACTAATAATAAGTTTCTTATACAAATAAATGATTTAATTCCGTTGTCAGCTGAAGTACAATTCTAAAGTAAGTAGTGAGTTAACTGTACAACCCTGTCATCGATAGTGAATAATGCGGATGACATATGGGTTGTATCAGTTGAAGTTACTACACAAATATTTTTCCAATCAGAAATTTTACCTATAAACCAATATAGGTATTGTAATCTGAATCATGTATGATTCAAAAGCTCTAAGAAAATCAAAATTTAATCCTAAACACAAGTTACTCCGTAAATCCTTGTAATCTGAAAGATTACAGCGTGTCTTATAATGAGACAGAGGTAGAAGTAGTTGATCCAATAAATATTAATGAGAAGAATATTTGAATCAAGTAATTAAGCACCTAATGACAACTTGAACGAGAATCAAAGAAGTTAGAGGCACAAAGTGAGAGTGACAAGAAAATAGATTGAAATTTTGTAAAGTCAAGCGATTGGTCATAAATGACCAATGAAATGCCCGTATATGCCAAAATCAATGAAGTGTTGGATTCTCATTATGTCAACGCGAGACTAGTGAGATATCTAATATGGAATTCCTATTCCACCTAACTGCATATAAAATGAAAAGTTTCCGCCAAAAGAGTAAAGTAATTTAAATTCAGAAATTCACCAATGAAAAGTCAAACATAAGTCTATACATATAATAAACAGAACCAAAGGTTATTGCTTTGTCAAAGCCCTCTTGACCGAATTGCACAGTGAACTAATAGAGGAAGGTGATGACGATGAAGTAGAAGATGATGTAAATGGTCGTGGAGACGGTTTTGGAACCCTGGTAACTCGAGACCTGACTTCAATAACAGAATCTGCCGTCATGTCTAACGAATTACACCGAGAAAGCCTAAGTAAATTGTCGATTTCTATCAAATCGTTTCCTTGGAATTCGATTCTGTATAGCATTTGTTTTCCATGTCGTTAATGTTCCTATTCGCTGGAAGATTTGATCTTTTCAAGTTCTTGATCATGTTTGACTTGCCTGATATATCCATCAACTGCTGAAACCATTGCGAAGAAGATGTGGTCGATTGTAACTCCAAATTTTGATTCTTTGTTCGAACTCCTGTTTTGTTCGGCGAGCTTTAAATGCAGCATTTCAACATTTTGCCTCAATCTCTCATTCTCGGCTTCTAAACACTTGATCATCTTGGAGGGTTTTGCTTCTCGAGAGGCTGCTTATGTAAAGGATTTGGCGGATATGGCAGCGCAATTGGAGACCAAGGTAGGTGAGGTGGAATCGTTACACGAAGAGTTGGCTCCGAATGTTGCACCGGAGGATTGATTCCATTTGTTTGACAAAGCAAAGAAAATTATAAGTCTTCATAGCAAGTCAGCATAAATCAAAAATCGGCTAAGCGATTGATGATTGTAACATCATCAATAAAAGAAACATAAAGTACAGATATCAGACTCCCGAAAAGCTCTGTAATTATTACAAGAACAAATGAAAATAGATATGAGCTAACTAATATATATAGAGATGCTAGCTGAATTGAAATTAAATCTCAAAAGTCCACAAAATGAATATATAACTGTAATCAGAAGTCCTAGAAATCCCTTATGTGATTGCATAAGTTAGCAAATGAAAATTTTGCAATAATACAGATGAGAGATTTAAAAAGCCATATCTGGCTCAAGATCAAACGAAAGAGATATATGAGCTAACTCATGTATTGAGTTGTTATCTGGATTGATTATGGCATAAAGCATAAAGCTCACATATTAAGAGTATGAATGATAAGTCAGAATTTCTAAAATGATCAACGACAATTACATAACAGTGAAACAATGAATTAAATATGAACTCTGAGAAGAAATTTGAATTTCTTGTACATGTGAATATCAAAGAAGAATAAATCATGAAATACAGATGGTGCTCGTTCAGTGGAAACACCATAAAGATTCGCATCAGTCTTGGAAATAAAGAGATATCATAAAAGCTATCTATCCAAGTCTGTTCGAACATATCTAACTTCCAGGACGAAGTTTGTGCGTGGTGGAGCCCATTCTGTAACAACCCAACTGTTAGCCCAATTTATTATCTGATTATCGAACCAATAATGTAATTTTATTACATTATTTAAATTATAATTTAATTAAGTATTGAAATATTTAATTAAATTATATAAATATTTAAATTATGAATTAATAAATTATTAAGATAATTAAATAAAAGATATATAAGATATGAAAGTAATAGTGGGTTAAGTAGCAAACATAACTAGTTGAAGTATATAAACAAAATTAAAGACTCATTAATCAGATTTGACTCTCTCTCTCTAACTTTCTCTCTCTAAGATTTTCTCTCTCTACTCTCTCTCTACTTCTCTCTAACTTATTTCTCAAACCGACCGACCGATTATCAAGATTTATATGTCATCGGAAAGATCTCAAAGCATACTACAACAATCTACTATTACATGCATACGAATTGGAGGTAAGAAATTACGTTTTTAGCTTTTATCATTTTCGGTTTAGAAGATATAAACTCGAATTTACCATTTTAGGTGATTAAAGCTAGATTAACTTGAGATTTAACTAGAAAATGTATAATATAATTGAATCTAGGCTTAATATTTAGTATATATATATGATTTTAGACTTAGAAATACATGTTTTGAAGCTATAACTTATGAACAAATTCGAAATATCATGAACAAAGTCGAAATGCATGAACAAACTCGAATATATTTAAAATAGAATCAAGAAATTCGAATTTGTTCAATAAAATCAAATGGGTGTTCGAATTTGTATATAGGTTCGAACATGGATTCGAATTTAATCCCATAGCTTCGAATTTAATCATTAAATTCGAGATTAGCTTCGAATTCAGTTATGTATTTCGACTTTAGTCAATGAATTTTGATTTTAGCTTATGTTTGTGTTGGGATTTGAATTTAATCCTATAGTGAATTAAAGCATTTCGAATTTGGCTATAAATGGATTAAAGGTTCGAATTTAGCATTGAGGATTCGAATTTATATATATATTTCGACTTTAATCATATATTTGAAATATAAACTTGAAACCCACACTCCCTAAATTTAAATATATTGAATGAAATACACACACAACACATAAAATAACAAAATAATTAGCTTAATGATTAAATATATATATATATATATATATATATATATATATATATATATATATGATAATATATATATGATAATATATATATATATATATATATATATATATATATATATATATATATATATATATATACATTGATCTTTAGAGAATATTAATTAACAAAGAATACAAATGAAAGAAAGATTTTAATGAGATTGATGACCATGTCAAGATATGGGATTTTGAGATTAAAAGATCAACGAACGAACATTGAGCCTATTAATAGAATGAATATTGAATACACTATTCAAATGATATGAATAACAGATTGAGCAACAAGCAAAATGGCGAACATCTGAAATCTGATATAAGTCAGATAGTGGTTCTAATCCACTACAGATTGTGTGCAACAGAGTCAGAGCCAGAAAGTGCAAATAACCAGTAACGGTGAGTTGTAGATTTTACTTTAACTGCAAATTATGTGAATTGAGACTTTTGTTGCATGATCCTGATTTTATTGGCATTCTGATCTTATTGAGCATATTGATAATTGCCATGATTACTATGAATTGTTGAGCCGATCATTTATTCTTGTAGCTTCTATTTCATTGACGAGTCATTTGATTGTTAAGCTTAACTCCATCACTATTGCTCAGTGTTGGGTTAACGTTAAGCTTATGAGGTGCTGATTTACGTGATGAAAGCACAGAGGGTAGCTAGAGCTGAGCATTCTGATGATCCCATATAGCAATTACTGGTAGCTAGCCCAGTACGTGGCTGATCCCCACTAATGATGCGTGTGTATGGAGTTATCATCATCCGAGCATTCTTTATGAATTTGTCTAAAAGTCTCAAGAGCAACAACAGTTTTATAACTGGGAGCTGTGCAAAGTCGCGCATCTAAAGAGCATTTATTGGCCAATGTCCCTTCGAGATTTGAGCTGTGCATGAGCCTAGTGCAGTGCATAAGCAATAGAGCTGAGCTGTGCATGAGCCGAGTGCAGTGCATGTGCTTCCGCGTTCATAATTGCATGTTAAATGTGAAATTCTACATTCTCACTAAGCAAATAAGCTTACCCCGTTGTTGCATTATTTTTCAGGTAAAGGCAAAGGATTGGCTGGACCTAGTTCATAGGTCAGGACTCTGAAAGAGCTTGAAGTGCTTTAGAACCCGTTTTAACTCTTGGTACTTGATTGATGATTGAGTTTTGGGGTTCGGGGCTAGTCTATATTTTGTGCTTTGATGTAATAGTCTAGAAGTCTGTCCCTATTGCCTAATTTTGTCTCTGATTGTAATTAACTTTAATTCCGCACTGTTAATTTTATCTTAGTTTCATGATTGATATTCCGTTGCTACTGGGCCTAGACTTAAGACCTTTGAGAAATCATGGGTCTCACGCACGTGATTAAATTTCATATCATTGATTTATAAATGGGTTACCCGATTCCTCGCGGGTTTCCCTGCGTACGCGATAGGGATCCCCGTTAAGTACCCTCGGTTTTTTTAAACGGGGACGGTATTTACATTCTCCGCCCCGAACTCGTCCCGTTGCCATCCCTAAATCAGGGGAAGAAATGTTATTTCTTCAAAATGAATGACCGACCAAAAGGAAATAGAGTGAAAGTAAGGGCGATTTCATAAAATAATGGAACTGTAGAATGAATATTTTATTTAGTAATTTTTGTTTTTAATTTTAATAATATATATATATATATATATATATATATATATATATATATATATATATATATATATATAAATATAATAAATGAGAACATAATTTTTCACGTGTCGCCTGCACGTTGAACCTGAAAAGATAAATACAAAAAAAATAAAAAAAAATATAACTATAAATATAAAATAAAAGATAAATACGAAATATTAAAAGATAAATACAAATATAAAATATAAATACAAATATATATATATATATATATATATATATATATATATATATATATATATATATATATAATAAAAGATAAATACAAATTTAAAATAATACAACTCTAAAAAGATAAATACATATATAAAATATAGATACAAATATACAATAAAATTCAAAAACGAAAACAAAATAAAAAATAAATACGATATATCATTTTTAAATAAATATAATACAATATTAATAAAATCATATTTCATTACATTTTGTTTATTCTAATATATATATATATATATGTGTGTACACACACACACACACACACACACACACATATATATATATATATATATATATATATATATATATATATATATATATATATATATATATATATATATATATATATATATATATAATTGAAAATTTAAATTATATCTATTAAATACATATACATTTTGAAATAAAATAGTTTACAAATTATTAAAATAGTAAATACTATTAAATAATGACTATAACAAATAACCATACTATTATTGTATTTTTATAAATATTTAATATCTATATGTTTAATTTTAATTTTACATAAATATATTATAACCAACTATTTATTAACATTTATCCACGTAATGCGTGGGTTCATAAACTAGTAGTTGATAAAGCCAAAATCGTAATGCTTACCCTAAATTTATAAATCACTATATCGATTTTATAAAATAAAATACGCGTCAAGAAAATTTAGGTAATTTTTTTTAAATAGACGCATACGTTTGAATAACACAAAGTATTTGATGGTATAAAAGACTAACGCATTTTTTTTAATATAGACATATAGTTATACCATGTATATTATTTTTTATTTTTTTATTTAATAATTAATCGGTTATAACTCTTAATTTACTGTGTTTTGTGTATTAATTCTATATTCAAAATATGTTATTACATTTTAGGATTAAGATTACACAATATCAATATATTTAATTGAAGTATTATATTTGTGTATTAGTTTATTCTACCAATGTGAATGGTAGTTTTTTTTTTTTTTTTCCCTCTTGGCAAAACTAAGAACACTGTACAATTTATAATATATGGCATCAATGGTAAATATTATAAAAAGATTAATTTGTCACGATATAAATTTTATTTTAGTTTTAATTTATCATTTGCTTTACGATATGTTAGTTTTAATTCTCTAAAAATTAGAACTTTGATTATGACTCCTTTTACAAAAAATAGATATATTGATAGATTCAAAATGTGAATCAACCTTAAAAAATGTGTAATTGTTTATACTAATTTTTTTTTTATTTTCTACTTATTTTTTATAGAAAAATATTATTAATAACAAAGGTCTGAAAGAAAGAGACCAAAACACCTAAAGAGCCATGTTACAAGTATCACAATCCGTGAAACCGATACAATAATCTCAAAATTACCCAAACAAAATTTACTACGTATTTAACTTAGTCAATTAGTTTGTTCATAAAAAAACATGATTTACATTTCGCCGCAACGTACGAACCTGATATATCTTGTTATTAACATAATCAATATTAAAATGAAAAGGTAACTCATTCTACCTTACCGACCGGTCCCACGACCATTATGGAGGATGTGAATCGCGTAAATGTGAATGCTTTAAACCCTGAACCTTCATTATAGATTTTACGTCCCCAACACTATGCTACCAATGTGGGGGTATGTTTTACTTAAATTTATCAACCTAATTTTTTATTTTGAATTTTAAACAAAGCGTTGATAGTTAAAAACTTTAAGCTATTTTAACATTAGAGTAAATTACAGAAATAGTCCATGTGGTTTGCTCAAAATTACGGAAATGGTCTCTGGTCTTTAAAATTACTTAAATGGTTTCTCAAAACACTATTTACTTGCAGAATTGGTCCCTTCATCTATTAAATTTTTCTAAATAACGATTTTGTCATTATTCTCAAATTCAATTTTGGTCCCTATAGTATTTAATTAGTTATGGTTTTAATCATTTTCATTATTTTTTGTTTTTGTTTTTGAATTTTAAATGTTAACTTAATAACATATGATTTAATTAGTTTATTTTAATTCTCTTGTGTATATTCAATTTATTTATTTTACATTTCATTTTTTTAATATGTTTATACATTTTTATATTTTTATACGTTAGCAACTAACAATTTCGTTGTGTTAACATATTTTAATTTAATTATAATTTTACCAAAAATATATAAATCTAGGATTTTATTTGTTTTGATTAAGATATTTTGTAACATTAATACATTTCGTTTTAAAATTTGTCTTTTTTTTCGTTTTGATTTACATATTTGCTACATTAATCTGTTTCAATTAAACTTGATATTTTATTTATTATATTGTAAATACTTTGTTACATTAATACGTTCTGAGTTAATTGTATCTTTTAAGAAAACTATGTCAACTTGACATTTGATTCGTTTTGATTTAAATAACTATTTTAATATGCAACAATATAACTATAATTTTTAAAAAAAATACATAAACTTAGCATTTTATTTGTTTTTCACGTAAATAGTCACGTTAATACCTATCGATTTAATTTTAATTTTTAACGTTTTGGTTTGTATATTTCTTTCTATACGTTTTGGTTTGTATATTTCATTATATAGGTTTCGAAACGTATGTAATGAAACATATGTACGTTTTATTCAAATCATATATATGTATAGATATATGTGCGTTTCAAAACATATAAACAAAATATACAAACTAAAACGCTAAAAGTTACAATTAAATCGATAGTATTTGACGTGACAAAATATTTAAGCAAAAACAAATAAAACGCTAAGTTTATATATTATCTTTAGAAGTTATAATTAATTGAAATGTATTAATATTAAATATATTTAAATCAAAACGAATAAAATGTCAAGTCGACATAGTTTTATCAAAAATTATAATTAAATCAAAATGTATTGACAACAAAATAATCAAAATAGAACAAACAAAATACTAAGTTTAATTGAAACGAATTAATGTAGCAAAATATGTTAATCTAAACGAAAAAAGGCTAAATTTAAATCGAAATGTATTAACGTAACAAAATATTTTAATCAAAACAAATAAAACCCTAGATTTATATTTTTTTTCCCTAATATTATAATCAAATCAAAATATGTTAACGTAATGAACTAGTTAGTTGGTAACATATAAAAATATAAAAACGTATAAACATTTTAACAAAAGAAATGTAAATAAATAAATTGAATATATAAAAATAGAAGTAAAATAAATAAATAAAATAAAATAATCAAATCACATTTTATTAAATTAGCATTTAAAATTCAAAAAGAAAAACAAGAAATTATAAAAACGACTAAAATAATAGGGACCAAAATTGATTTTGAGAATAAAGACAAAATCATCATTTAGAAAAAGTCAAGAGATGGAGAGACCCTTTCTGCAAGTAAATAGTGTTTTGAGTGACCATTTATGCAATTTTTAAAATATCAGGGACCATTTTCATAATTTTAAGCAAACAATCATTTCTGTAATTTACTCTATGTTTAAATTGAATAAACAATTAATGAATTGGTGTTGATATGATGCTTAAACTGGTTATTTAAACTTTTAATATAGGAATAATTATTAAAATAATTAATATTGCAACTATTTGTTATGTTTTACTTAAATTTGTCAACTTAATTTTTTTAATTTATTTTAAACAAAGCAATGATAGTTTTCGAATAAATTTAAGCTATTTTAACGATATTATGCTTAATTTGAATAAATAATTAATGAATTGGTATGAATATGATGTTTAAGCTGGCTATTTAAACTTTAAATATAAGGATAATTACTAAAATAGCTAATATTACAACTCATTTGTTATGTTTTACTAAAATTAAAGTGACCTAATTAAAATACCCAATTATTTTCGTTACCAGATTTACGTTACATCTACTATTTATGTTACATATATATTTTATGGGTTTTTTTTATGTATTAATCATTACAAAAGATGAAAATATGTATAATAAATTTTTTTTGAACAGCAAAAAAATATGTATAATAACATTATAAGTTAATATAAACTGGTTTTATTAGTGTTTATCAAGTAAAATTACAAAAAAAATAATGTGAATAAATGAAAAACTATGTTAATAAATGATAAAAGTTGATTCATTCACAGGATATCTCATTCATTCACAAGACTTTTTTTATAATTTTACTTGATAAAAAATTTTGATACCAATTTAATTATAATGTTATTTTGCATATTTTTATCCAAAAAAAGTTCGTTTTGAATGGTATATCCGGTAACTTGAACTCAGTATTATGTGTATGAGGGTTTCATGTCACTATACTAAAATGGGAAACCAGAGATCCGTTTTATTGATTTTAATCAATTTAAATATATATTATCATTTAAAAATTAATTTTTTTGTTGATACATAAAACACAATATACTTATTACTATAATTATTTGTGCATAAACTTGCTATTCTAGCTTCCACATCCGACGTCCGACAGTATATGTCTGGTAGTGTCATAAATCCATCATTGTCCCACTCTAGGTTCAATGTTACCCGGTCACCCCGGTTGTTTTGTTTCTTGATCCCACCTTCATGACGTCCGTGACTGCAACTCACCCGGACCTCTGACCGTCGGATCGAACCTTCAGTCTTCTCTCTTTTTTTACATTGGCATCAAGAATAAAGATACTACTAATCACTAAACTTGCATTGTTTTCCATTGCTACGGCCTACGGATTTGTGTCTTTTCATGTTATGTCATTTTGCCCCGTCAAATGGTGGACTTCTATCTCGGCTCAGCTTGTTCGAAGCTCGTAAAATGCATCAAGAACTTGTCACTAGCATTATTAATGTAAATGCACTTCAATCGAGTCCCAAATTGGTCCTAGAAATCGGTTTCCTCACAAATCATTTACCTGATTTCACCGGCATGGTCTTCTTGTTGCCAAATTTACGTGTAACCCAGTTATTGGGTATTGACAGGGCTTTAAACCATCAAAATTGCTGGGAAATATTCTAAGTAGTTCAAACTGTTAGTTAGACTTCTCAGACTGTTAGTAGAATTTCTATGTAAGTACAAAGTTCAAGCTGTTAGTTGAAGAAACTCGAGTTGCTAGTGTAAAAGTTCATGCTGCCAGAGTAATTTCACTCAAACTGCCCTGCTCAAACTGCTAAGAGATTCAAGCTGCTCAACAGTTTTATAAACAGAAAGTGTTGATATTCAGGAAAAGATATTTACATGAAGATTCCAGCATATCTACTATCAGAGAAATCAGAGCCCTTCAAGGAAACAAATCAGAAAGCATTACAAATACGTAGAATAGGTTTTTCTATTGTATAAGAAGTTTCTGCATATTCAAGTGTGTAATTGCTTTTTGTTTAAGTTTTCATAAGCCTCTAAGGTTGTAAAACCCTAAGAACAATTTGTGTTCTTCGTCTAATCAAACAGATTAGAGGTGATTGTAATCATTCTGATTCAGCAATACAAGCAATTTTGTTTATTTCATATGTTTATCTGTTATGAATTCTGAAAGCTTTTATCAAAATAATTAAGTGTTATTCCGCAAACTTCTTAATTAGACTTTGATTTAATACAAGATTATTGGTTTACACTCTGATCAATTCAAACCAGTTAATCTTAGGTAGTTAAGTTCAGATCCTGACAAGTGGTATCAGAGCCACAGGTCGTTCTTTGTTTTTCAAAGTCGAAAGCTTTCTTTTAAACTTTTAATCTTTTGCAATGGAATTTGATAATAGCAGCAGTGGATCTGGGCAAGGACTCAAAGTGCCTATGCTCAAGCCCACTGAGTTTGAGATGTGGAAACTCAGGATTCAACAGCATATTCAATTCATTGATTATGCTATATGGGAAGCTGTTGAATTTCCTCCTGTAGTTGATCCAGAACTTGATGATGAGGGAAAACCAGTCAAAACTCCTCCAAAAACTGAACTTGAAAGAAATGCTAGAATGAATGAAGTGAAAGCTCTTACATTTTTACAAATAGTCATTCTTAATGCTTATCAACATCAGTTCAAAAAGTTTTATACTGCTCATTCTCTTTGGAATGCTTTGGAGAAAAGATTTGCTGGTAATGCCAGTACCAAGAGAAATCAAAAGGATCTTTTGAAACAGCAGTATGAGAACTTTTCTGGTGGCAAGAATGAAAGTCTTACTCAAATCTTTGACAGATTCAACAAACTGATAAGTGAACTGGAAAGTGCAAAAGTCAGCCTGGATCAAGATGAGGTCAACAGAAAGTTTCTCAGATCTCTTGGAGAAGAATGGACCGTTTATGCTGCTCAATGGAGAACAAAAGACACTCTTGATGAAATAGAACTGGATTATCTGTACAACAGTCTGAGAGTGTTTGAGACTGAGATTGATACTAAAAAGAGATCTCTTTCTTATAATCACAATACTGCACTTATGTCATCAGAAAAATCTAATTGCAGTGATTCCTTTTCAGGTGGTGATGGCAACTCTACTGAAGCTCACTATGAGGCTTTTGTTGCCAATGATGTACTGTTTGCACTAAATGCTGAAGATCTAGAACAGATTCATCCAGATGATCTTGAAGAGATGGATCTGAAGTGGCAACATGCAATGCTGACCATGAGGGCCAAAAGGTTTCTTAAAAGAACTGGCAGGACCAACTTTCAAGCCAGAGCAGAAGGCAAACCAGCTTTTGATAAGTCAAAAGTTGAGTGTTATAAATGTCACAAACTTGGCCACTTTGCCAGAGAATGCAGATCTCAAAGTCAACAATCATCAAGGCCTCAGCAGACTAATCAGGCTTCATCATCACAAGCACTTGTCTCTCAAGAAGACAATGTGTTTGACTGGAGTGATCAGACAGAGGAAGAGTTTCAAAATCAAGCTCTAATGGCAGAAACATCAAATGTCTCCTCCACTGAACTACCATCTGAGGTAACTTCTAAACTTTGCTCTCAAACATGCAAAAATATGGTTAAAAAGTACAGAGATCATAATGAGAGCATGTGTAAAACTCTAGCTAAGATGGAAGAGAGGAGATATGAATACATGCAAGCCATAGAAGATCTTGAAAAACAGATCAATGACTATAAGGATAATGAGATTCAAATGGGCCATGATAGATAATATCATGAGTGGGAGAAAAAGGAGCTAAATAAGAAAATAGAATCCCTAAATAAAAAGGTAGAAGAGACTGAACAAAAGGTGTTAGAGGCTAATAAGAAACTAGAATCTGTCAATATAGATCTAGGTAATTTCAAATTGGCAAATCAAAAGCTGGAACACCTAATGGAAGTCCAATTTAAAGATAGGGTAAAATCTCAGGTTCATCCCAAAGAAGGTATAGGCTACAGAGCTACTCCACCTCCATACAACAACAAATACATCCATCCAATGAGTGAGGTTGCTGATAGGCTTGTCAATGAACCATTAGATGAGTCTATGACTACTGTAGATCCTATCCTTGATAACAGTCCTGAATCTAAAGAAGATCAGATTCAAAATAGAGACTGTGAGTGCACAACAGTTGAGAAAGAACACAAAACAATGAGTGCACCTATAGCAATCCAAGCCCCCAATAAGAAAGGAAAGGAGAAGATGAGTGTGTGCAATGCTGCTCCACAGGTTTCTGTACCTTCTAACTGTAACACTGCATCTTCTTCAAAGAATAATAAAAAGGGTAAAAATGTTCCAGTCTGCACATGCCAACAACATGGTGTCCAAAAGTTTCCAAAACAACAGCATGTAAGGGGAAATCAGAGGAACAAGAACCAAAAATTGTCAAATAAAACTGGTTCTCCAATTCAAACAGTCAAAAAATGTTTTCATTGTGGTAGAAAGAATCACTTGGCCAGAGATTGTTTTTATAAACCATCTGTTGCAAAACAGACTGTGAAACATCCAAAGAAAAACTCTCAAAATTCAAAAAATCCAAAGGCCAAACCTTCTACTGCATCAGTTCCAAAGAAAACAGTAGATCACAGGTTCACAAAAGTTAATAAGAAACAGTCCACACACCAAAAACAAGTTTTAGCTAAACCAAAAGTAAATTTTAAACAAATATGGTGTGTCAAAGGTACAAACTCAGGTGAACCTGTTGATACAAATGTTGAAACTGCCAAGTCTAAAGTTGAGACTGCTAGTGCAAATTCTCAAGCTGTTAGCACTACAGACTCAATTCAGACTGGTAGGCTCAAAATTGGGACTGGTAATGGATCATCTGAGACTGTTACTGAAAAGGATGGACAAAATGCCTGGATACCTCATGTGCTAACTAAGTACTCTCCACAAAATCCATCAGTGGATCTTACTAAGTATAAGAAATCCAAGACAGTATTTAGTTATGTTAATGCACAAGGACAGCCCAAAACCAACTTGGTTTGGGTTTACTCCACTACTAACTAAGCTTCTATTTATGCAGGGCAACCATAGGTCACCTCATAAAACAAGATGGCATTTGGACAGTGGATGCTCTAGGCACATGACAGGCAATTCTGAGTGCTTGTCAAATTTCAAAGGCTTTGATGGAGGATTTGTTGCATTTGGAGGCAACTCCAAAGGAGGTAAGGTTACAGGTAAAGGTACTGTTAATGCAGGCAACATGATTTTCAATGATGTTTTGTATGTTGAACAGCTTAAGTATAATTTATTGAGTGTCTCTCAAATCTGTGACAAACAAAATATTGTTTTGTTTACAGATTTCGAGTGCATTGTCCTTTCAAAAGATTTTAAAATTCCTGAAAATCTTGTTTTACTAAGAACACCAAGAAAGGACAATGTATACTGTTTGGACACAGAACTTTTATCCAAATCAAGTACTTTAAGCTGTTTGATATCCAAAGCATCATCCAATGAGTCTGCTCTTTGGCATAGAAGGATGTGTCACATGAACTTCAAATCCATGTGTAACAACCTAACTTTTGATCAATTATGTAAAGTTTATTTTGAGATAATAATATAATTCTTATTATATTATTTGGATTTGCACATATTGATTAAGAATGAAAATTTATTAAGTAAATATAATTTTAAATTATATTTATGATTTAATTGAGTAAAATAAAGAGATGTAAAATACAAATGTTTAGTGGGTTAAATACATAAAGTGATAAAATGAAATATATAAAAACAAAATATACTGATCATTAATCTAAATCACTCTCTCTCTCTAATCTCTCTCTAACTCACGGATAATTTCAACAAATTACCAAGGAATCATCATAAATTTCATATTAATTGAAGAATCAAGACCAAAAAGAAGTTACAACAATCATCAATCAACAAGGAATTTCAAGATTTAAAGGTAATGATTTCTTGAATTTTTATATATTGCAAGTTTGATTCGGTTTTATGGAAGAACCGAAAACCCACAAATTATAAACATGAAATTTAGGATGCATGTTAGAATAAAATGTTAGAAAGTGTGTATTTAGATGTATTGAAGTTATAGAAACAATAATTTTAGTTAGATTGATCAAATGAGTTCAAAATCGGAATTTTTGGATGAAAAATAATGTTCTTGACAAAATTTCATATTTTGGATGATCTTGATCCAAATATGATGATATGGATGGGGAAATTAGTATAAAATCAACCTAATAATAGTAATATAACATAATATTAAGTTGCATGTTACAAGAAATGAGTTTTGGGGATTTTTGTGAAAAATCCGTATGAACAAAATGAAGAACATGATGAACACCAAGAACATTTCTGGGAAAAAAATACTAAGTACAGGATCCGAATTCGGATACACCCGAATTCGGATGGTTTCCCCAATTCGGATTCTATGTTTCGGTTCGGATCATTCCATTTCGGATTCTTACACTTCGGATCTTGTTTTGGGTCCTAATTCGGATCCATGCTAATTCGGACCTTGCTTTTATCCTAATTCGGGTAAGATGCTAATTTCGGATCTTATGACCCTAATTCGGATCCCAAGTCATCCTCAATTCGGACCGGCCATTTCAATTCGGATTGGTCCGGATCCGGATGATCCGAATTCGGTCCCCTATCCGGATGTATCCGAAGTTGATGACCCGAAACCCAATTTTATATATTAGAATGATTTGAGAATAAATAAGTTATCAGAATCAGATGAAATTTAAGATTATAAAGATTAAAAGACAAAAGATGACGGCCTTGATAAGACAAGTTATCAGATATCAGACTCAGATAAAATACCAGAAATTATGACCAAAAGATGATGAAAACTCCATGATAATGATGATGATATTGACATGAGATTTATATGAATAATTCTGGACAGGTTCAGTTAATATCTGAACAAAGATTTAAAGACTTAAAGACTTAAAAGTGGGTCAGAGAATTGATTGACAGATTACAGATTGGCAAAGATAAAATCCTGAGATAACTCAGGTGCCAGATTTTTATATCTGTTTGATAAAGACCCCGACCTGTGAGTTATAGATATTCAGATTGAACATGCATAGATCCGGTTGAGATATATTGCTGCTGTTAGATTTATTGACATTCATTTATCAGCTGGATTGAGACCTGTGCACACCATGGATGAGTGTTGCCCAGTGGATCATGATAGCTATTTGATTATCTTTTCATATTGCATTTAATATTGCTTCAGACTTTGCTTTATGATTCATTGCTATCATGACTTCTAAAGACATATGCTTCCATCATTGATCAGACATTTGATAGATTGATTCAGCTTGACTAGCCCTTATGGTCTATTGTTCTAGACTTGGCTATTTCACCAGTTCTTATGAACTTGGTAATGACCTCCGATGTTCCGCCATATTGACTTACTGGTAGCTAGCCCAGTATGTGGCTGATCCCCACGATTTAAGCGTGAGTGTGGCTTGAACATCATCCGATCTTATGATACTATATCTCAATCATGAGGGCTGTAGCGGCAGCCAAGACATAACACGCTAAGACTAATGACTCCGCTTGACACGCATGTTGATATTGAAAATCTATAAACTCACTAAGCTTTGCTTACAGATGTTGCATTAATATTTTACAGGAAAAGCCAAAGGAAAATCACCTGCAGGACCTAGTACTTAGGTCTTTCAAGATCCAAGTTTTGAAGCTTTCTTAGACCACTACTCAACAAACATTCTGGTACTGATTGGAAGACAGCAAATGTGGTGGTTTTGGGTAGACTTGATGTGATGTATGATGTTATGATTAGATTAGATGTTACCCTTTTTATAACTTTATTTTGAAATATGTAACTTAAATCCTAATCTGTAATGTACATGTAATTTTATTTTTCCGCAATTTAATTACCCTATCTTAGTATGGTTGATATCGTATTGCATAATGTGGGACCTAGACTAGTGAGCACTGCCCCGTAAGGGGTGGACTTCACAGGATGGTATCAGAGCACTAGTTTGAGTGAATCAAGTATTACGTGAGTATACTTGGTCTCAAACTGAAGCAATACATATGTATCAATCATTTAGGTGATTTGAACTGAGATAGGATGTACAGACTATTAGGATGGGAAAAAAAGTACATAGATCTAAGTTTATGAACTGATAGTTGACTTATGTTAATTTTCAGTAGAAGATGTCAGGATCAGGATCAGGTGATATTCCCAGCAACATGAACCCACAACAGATGTTTGAAATGATGCAACAACTTCTAGCCCAACACTCAGAACAACAAAACAAAATAATGCAAGAACAGTTTCAGGCCAGAGATGAGGCCGAAGCTAAAAGACGTGAAGAAAAGAAAAATAAGAGAAAAGAAAAGCAAGTCCAGACTAATGAATCTGATTCTGATAATTCAAATCCTGAAACCCAAATAGCTCAGCCAAAAGGTTGCAAGTTTAAAGATTTCAAAGCTAGCGGTGCTTTGAATTTTGAAGAAACAGTTAATCCGATTCAGGCGATGGATTGGATTAGTCATACTGAAGAGATCTTTAGAATCTCTGACTGTTTAGACTCGAAGAAAGTGAGTTATGCGTCTGCACTATTTGTGGGAGCTGCCCGTGCATGGTGGAAAACCCAGCGAAGTATCTATGGTGAGGAGGTGATTCAGACTTTAGAATGGGAGCAGTTTCTTGATATGTTCAATGCAAAGTACTGCCCGATCGACCAACAAGATAAAATGGAAGTACAATTGATGCAGCTAACTCAGGGAACGAAGACGGTTGACGAATACGAGCACGAATTCTCAAGACTATGCGGCTACTCTTCCTATCAAGTAGCTACCGAGGAAAGAAAAATGAATAGATTTCGTGTAGGACTTAATCCAAGATACAGACATCCGATGAGCGCTATCAAATATAAGAGTTATCTGGAAATGGTAGAAGCAGCGAGACAGATCGAGCGAGGATATTTAGAATACGGCGATCAGCTTTATGCTCCGTCTACTAACCCGATGAATCCGTCTCCTCCAAAGAAACAGCGGTTTGGCAGATTCTTTAAGCCAAATAAGTCTCAGTCACAATCTCAGCAATCTCATCAACATAGTTCACCGCAGAAAGCACAAGCTTATTCCCTAACGAACGAGCCACGATTCTGCAAGCGATGCAGAAAGTCACATATGGGGTTGTGCAATCCAGAAGATGTTACTTGTTTCGCGTGCAACATGATCGGTCACAGCAGTGAAGAATGTCCACAGCAGGGACGTGGATGTGCAAAGTGCGGGAAAAGAGGACATTTTATGTACCAGTGTCGTAGTGGATCGCGTTATCAGTCTCAGTCATCAGCTGGAGGGTCTACAGTTAAGAGTTCTGCTGCAACGCCGACTGCACGGACTCGAGCTTTCCAAATCACAGCCGAGGAAGCAAAAGAAACACCAGACGTAGTTACCGGTATGTTCCTGCTTAACTCGATTCCGGCTCGTGTATTATTTGATTCTGGCGCAAGTCGTTCTTTCATATCAACCTCTTTTGCACGACAATTATGTAAGATTCCATCAAAGCTTTCCGTGATACTAGATATTGAGACAGCCAGTAACAATTTCGTTATGGCTGATTCTGTTTATCGTAATTGCACACTACTTGTTGATAATATCGTATTCAATCTCGATCTCATCCCGATTCCGTTAAAAGAATTTGACGTCATCATCGGCATGGATTGGCTAATGAACAACGAGGCTACAATTATCTGCAACCGGCGAGTCATCAGAATCAAGTCTTCAGACGACCGAGTATTGGAGATCAAGGGCGAGAAGCGGAAAGGTGCACATTGTTTCATATCTGTTGAAAAAGCGCATAAGTACTTATCAAAGGGTCACGAATATTATATCTGTTATGTTTCATCTGAATCCAACTCTGAAAAGAAATCTTTGACCGATATTCCTATCGTCTGTGAGTTCCCAGACGTATTCCCTGATGATATTTCCGGAGTGCCACCGGAACGTCAAGTTGAGTTCAGTATAGACTTGGTTCCTGGTGCGGCTCCTATCGCAAAAGCTCCATACAGACTTGCACCTGCAGAAATGCAAGAAATGTCTAAGCAACTGCAAGAGCTGTTAGAGAAGGGGTTTATCCGACCGAGTTCTTCTCCGTGGGGTGCACCAGTTCTATTTGTTAAAAAGAAAGACGGAACCTTCCGTATGTGCATCGACTACCGCGAGTTGAACAAAGTCACCATAAAGAATAAATATCCTTTGCCCAGGATCGATGATCTGTTTGATCAGCTGCAAGGAGCCAGCTATTTCTCGAAAATAGATCTCCGTTCTGGGTATCATCAACTGAAAGTAAGAAATGAGGATATACCGAAGACAACTTTCCGTACAAGATACGGTCATTACGAATTTCTCGTAATGCCGTTTGGATTAAAGAATGCACCAGCGGCGTTCATGGATCTCATGAATCGCGTGTGCAGACCAATGTTGGATAAATCAGTTATCGTGTTCATAGACGATATTCTGATTTACTCCAAAACGGAGGCTGATCATTCCGTTCATCTGCGACAGTTGCTAGAGTTGTTAAGAAAAGAAAGACTCTACGCAAAGTTTTCTAAGTGCGAATTCTGGCTCAGACAGGTATAATCTCTATTATATATGTCTTGAGCTGTTTCCTTAACTATTCTATGATTCACATCAGAACTTGAACTTCTATCTTGATTATCTTATAGATTCAATTCCTTGGCCATGTCGTTTCTGGCGAAGGAATATCCGTTGATCCGTCTAAAGTCGAGGCTGTTCAGAAGTGGCAAACACCTCGCAATGCCTCTGAAATAAGAAGTTTCCTTGGATTGGCCGGTTATTATCGGCGATTCATAAAGGACTTCTCGAAGATTGTTGTGCCACTTACAATGCTAACACGAAAGAATACTCTTTTCGTTTGGACCGATAAACAGCAAGAGGCATTCGATATTCTGAAGCAAAAGTTGATTCAAGCGCCGATCCTAGCCTTGCCAGAAGGTAATGATGATTTCGTTGTCTATAGCGATGCCTCTGGTACTGGTTTAGGATGTGTTCTGATGCAAAGGGGAAAAGTAATTGCCTATGCTTCAAGGCAATTAAAAGATTACGAGAAAAGTGCACCAACTCATGATCTTGAGTTGGCTGCCGTTACCTTTGCTTTAAAGATCTGGCGTCACTATCTATATGGGACTCGGTGTCAGCTCTACACCGATCATAAGAGTCTTAAATACCTTTTCACTCAAAAAGATCTGAATATGAAACAGCGTCGATCCTTGGAGCTTATCAAGGATTATGATTGCGAGATCTTATATCATCCCGGCAAAGCAAATGTTGTCGCGGATGCGTTGAGTAGAAAAGTATATCCAGAAAAGTACTGTTATGCCCTAACTCCGGTTATATTCTCTTCTGATCTTATTGAAGACATCAAAGTTGCTCAAGCCGAGGCACTGAAAGAAGAGAATATTGACTCTGAAAATCTTAGAGGGCAGTTACAATTTCTAACTCTGAATCATTTGGGACTTCACTGTCTCAAGGGAAACCGAATCTGGATTCCTAAGTATGGTTCAATTCGCAGCACTCTTCTGTCCGAAGCTCATCAGTCCAAGTTATCTGTTCATCCTGGCAGCTCAAAGATGTACTTTGATCTGAAAGCTGACTACTGGTGGCCAGGAATGAAGAAAGATATCGGTAAGTGTGTTGAAAGCTGCAGAGTCTGTCAGATGGTTAAGGCAGAACATCAGAAACCCTTTGGGGATATGCAACCACTACCCGTTCCTGAATGGAAGTGGGAGCATATAACTATGGATTTCATCACGAAGTTGCCTAAGACCAAAAGACAGCACGACTCCATTTGGGTAGTCGTGGATCGATTAACGAAGTCAGCTCACTTCATACCGATGAAAGAAACTTATTCTCTCGATAGATTGGCGCAGTTGTACATCACAGAAATTATTTCTCGTCACGGTGTGCCAAAATCTATTGTTTCTGATCGTGATAGTCGTTTCACATCCAGATTCTGGCAAGCACTACAAGATGGGATGGGTACTCGTATTTCTATGAGTACTGCTTATCATCCTAATGCCGATGGCCAGAGTGAGCGTACTATCTTAACTTTAGAAGATATGCTTCGTGCCTGCGTTCTTGATCTAGGTGGTAACTGGGATGACCACTTGCCGTTGGTCGAATTCTCATATAATAACAGTTATCATTCAACGATCAAGATGGCCCCTTTTGAAGCTCTATACGGAAGAAAGTGCAGAACTCCTACCTGTTGGCGTGAAACAGGTGAATCGCCAATAGCAGGACCTGCCCTTCTACAGTTGACTCATGAAAAGATTCAACTCGTTAGAAGGAACATTCTTGAAGCTCAAAGCAGGCAGAAGTCATATTATGATAATCGACATAGATCAATCAGTTTTGCAGTTAACGATTGGGTGATGCTGAAAGTATCTCCAATGAAGAATGTGGTGCGGTTCATTAAAAGAAACAAGTTAGCTCCGAGATTCATTGGTCCGTTCAAGATCGTTGAAAAGATTGGGAATCAGTCTTATCGTCTTGATCTACCAGCGGACTTAGCTGGAATACATCCTGTATTCCATGTTAGTCACTTAAGAAAGAGTTTAGCTGACGAAAGAGAAATTCAGTTACCACACGTTAACTTGCAAATTGATGAGAAGCTTCGAGTAGTTGAAGAGCCGGAGTGTATTCTGGACTCGAAAACCAAGAAGCTTAGAAATAAAGAAATACAGATGGTGCTCGTCCAGTGGAAACACCACAAAGCTTCGCATCAGTCTTGGGAATCGAGAGAAGTTATGAAAGCTACATATCCCAGTCTGTTCGAACGTAGCTAACTTCGGGGACGAAGTTTGTGCGTGGTGGAGCCCATTATGTAACAACCTAACTTTTGATCAGTTATGTAAAGTTTATTTTGAGATAATAATATAATTCTTATTATATTATTTGGATTTGCACATATTGATTAAGAATGAAAATTAATTAAGTAAATATAATTTTAAATTATATTTATGATTTAATTGAGTAAAATAAAGAGATGTAAAATACAAATGTTTAGTGGGTTAAATACACAAAGTGATAAAATGAAATATATAAAAACAAAATATACTGATCATTTATGATCATTAATCTAAATCACTCTCTCTCTCTAATCTCTCTCTAACTCACGGATAATTTCAACAAATTACCAAGGAATCATCATAAATTTCATATTAATTGAAGAATCAAGACCAAAAAGAAGTTACAACAATCATCAATCAACAAGGAATTTCAAGATTTAAAGGTAATGATTTCTTGAATTTTTATATATTGCAAGTTTGATTCGGTTTTATGGAAGAACCGAAAACCCACAAATTATAAACATGAAATTTAGGATGCATGTTAGAATAAAATGTTAGAAAGTGTGTATTTAGATGTATTGAAGTTATAGAAACAATAATTTTAGTTAGATTGATCAAATGAGTTCAAAATCGGAATTTTTGGATGAAAAATAATGTTCTTGACAAAATTTCATATTTTGGATGATCTTGATCCAAATATGATGATATGGATGGGGAAATTAGTATAAAATCAACCTAATAATAGTAATATAACATAATATTAAGTTGCATGTTACAAGAAATGAGTTTTGGGGATTTTTGTGAAAAATCCGTATGAACAAAATGAAGAACATGATGAACACCAAGAACATTTCTGGGAAAAAATACTAAGTACAGGATCCAAATTCGGATACACCCGAATTCGGATGGTTTCCCCAATTCGGATTCTATGTTTCGGTTCGGATCATTCCATTTCGGATTCTTACACTTCGGATCTTGTTTTGGGTCCTAATTCGGATCCATGCTAATTCGGACCTTGCTTTTATCCTAATTCGGGTAAGATGCTAATTTCGGATCTTATGACCCTAATTCGGATCCCAAGTCATCCTCAATTCGGACCGGCCATTTCAATTCGGATTGGTCCGGATCCGGATGATCCGAATTCGGTCCCCTATCCGGATGTATCCAAAGTTGATGACCCGAAACCCAATTTTATATATTAGAATGATTTGAGAATAAATAAGTTATCAGAATCAGATGAAATTTAAGATTATAAAGATTAAAAGACAAAAGATGACGGCCTTGATAAGACAAGTTATCAGATATCAGACTCAGATAAAATACCAGAAATTATGACCAAAAGATGATGAAAACTCCATGATAATGATGATGATATTGACATGAGATTTATATGAATAATTCTGGACAGGTTCAGTTAATATCTGAACAAAGATTTAAAGACTTAAAGACTTAAAAGTGGGTCAGAGAATTGATTGACAGATTACAGATTGACAAAGATAAAATCCTGAGATAACTCAGGTGGCAGATTTTTATATCTGTTTGATAAAGACCCCGACCTGTGAGTTATAGATATTCAGATTGAACATGCATAGATCCGGTTGAGATATATTGCTGCTGTTAGATTTATTGACATTCATTTATCAGCTGGATTGAGACCTGTGCACACCATGGATGGGTGTTGCCCAGTGGATCATGATAACTATTTGATTATCTTTTCATATTGCATTTAATATTGCTTCAGACTTTGCTTTATGATTCATTGCTATCATGACTTCTAAAGACATATGCTTCCATCATTGATCAGACATTTGATAGATTGATTCAGCTTGACTAGCCCTTATGGTCTATTGTTCTAGACTTGGCTATTTCACCAGTTCTTATGAACTTGGTAATGACCTCCGATGTTCCGCCATATTGACTTACTGGTAGCTAGCCCAGTATGTGGCTGATCCCCACGATTTAAGCGTGAGTGTGGCTTGAACATCATCCGATCTTATGATACTATATCTCAATCATGAGGGCTGTAGCGGCAGCCAAGACATATCACGCTAAGACTAATGACTCCGCTTGACACGCATGTTGATATTGAAAATCTATAAACTCACTAAGCTTTGCTTACAGATGTTGCATTAATATTTTACAGGAAAAGCCAAAGGAAAATCACCTGCAGGACCTAGTACTTAGGTCTTTCAAGATCCAAGTTTTGAAGCTTTCTTAGACCACTACTCAACAAACTTTCTGGTACTGATTGGAAGACAACAAATGTGGTGGTTTTGGGTAGACTTGATGTGATGTATGATGTTATGATTAGATTAGATGTTACCCTTTTTATAACTTTATTTTGAAATATGTAACTTAAATCCTAATCTGTAATGTACATGTAATTTTATTTTTCCGCAATTTAATTACCCTATCTTAGTATGGTTGATATCGTATTGCATAATGTGGGACCTAGACTAGTGAGCACTGCCCCGTAAGGGGTGGTCTTCACACCATGAATGTTTTAGTCAAAAAGAATCTGGTAAGAGGTTTACCACAAAAGGAATTCATATGTGATGATCATTGTGTAGCATGTCTTAAAGGCAAGCAACACAAAACTTGTCATAAGGCCAAAGAAGTAAATTCAATCTCGTCTGCTCTTCATCTGATTCATATGGATCTATTTGGTCCAACATCTGTTTTGAGTTTGAATAAAAGGGCCTACTTACTTGGGTTTACTTTCTTAGGTCTAAAGATGAAACTGCTGAGCTAGTTAAGTCGTTTATTCTTAAGATAGAAAACCAATCTAAATCAAAAGTCAAGGTGATAAGATCAGACAATGGAACTGAGTTTAAAAATCATATTCTAAACAGTTTTTGTGAGTCCAAAGGTAATGCTAGGCAATATAGTGCACCAAGAACACCACAGCAAAATGGTGTAGCTGAAAGAAAGAACTGAATATTAATTGAGGCTGCTAGAACCATGTTAGCTGATTCAAAACTGCCAATGACCTTTTGGGCAGAAGCAGTCAACACAGCCTGTTATTTCTAAATAGGGTTCAGATTGTTCAATCACAAGGGAAAACTCCATATGAGTTATTCCATAATAGAATACCCTTAATAGCCTTTTTCAAGTCATTTGGCTGTCCATGTACCATTCTTCACACTAAGACTCACTTAGGGAAGTTTGAAAGTAAGGCTGAAGAAGGTTTCTTTGTAGGATACTCATATCAAAGCAAAGCCTATAGAGTATATAATAGTGTGTCTAAAACCATTGAAGAAAGTGCCAATGTTGAATTTAATGAAAATACTGCAAATGTCAAAGGCACTGGTCCTGATTGGTTGTTTGATTTAGATTCACTAACAAATTCTCTGAGCTTTGTTGAGTATACTGCAGAAGCTGATGCAAACAAGCTTGAAGCTGTCAACGCAAATTCTCAGGCTGTCAATGCAAATTCTCATGCTGGTAGCACAAATGATCAAGCTGTTGGCACAAAGTTTCAAACTGCTGCAGATTCAAACACTTGGAATGAATATACAATTATTCCACTTCTGTCTTGTGATCCTCCAGGGGTTCTGAATGCTCAACATCTTACAAATCCAGACACTGAAGTGCAACTCCCAAGTCCTGAGAGAACAGCTCCAACACAAAGGGAAACAGTCCCAGATTCAAGTCAAGCTGTTCCAGAAGCTGAACCATCCACTGGTCCTGATGGAGATGATACAAATCTTGGATCTTCTTTTCAGACAGATAGAGAGGCTACACTCAGGGTTCACAAGTATCATACTCTCAATCAAATAATGGGTGATCCACGTACACCTGTGCAAATAAGGAAAATGGTTCAGAATGAGACGGCTGCTGCTGAACAAGCAGTTCCTGAATTCAGTCTAGCTGCTTTTGAACATGCCTGTTTCATGTCTCAGCTAGAACCTAAAAAGGCATCAGAATTTTTGAAAGATTCATCCTGGATTGAAGCAATGCAGGAAGAGCTTCTACAATTCAAGATTCAGAGTGTATGGACACTTGTTGATCTCCCTAAAGGAAAGAGAGCCATTGGTACAAGATGGGTGTTCAGAAACAAGAAAGATGAGAGAGGGATAGTCATCAAGAACAAAGCAAGACTAGTAGCACAAGGGTACACTCAAGAGGAAGGCATAGATTATGATGATGTATTTGCCCCAGTGGCAAGAATTGAAGCCATCAGACTGTTTTTAGCTTATGCAAGCTTCAAAGGTTTTAAAGTGTATCAAATGGATGTGAAGTCTGCTTTTCTATATGGCACAAATGAAGAGGAGGTCTATGTGTGTCAGCCTCTTGGTTTTGAGGACTACAAGTATCCAGACAGAGTCTACAAGCTAGACAAGGCTATCTATGGACTCCATCAAGCCCCCAGAGCATGGTATGACACTCTGTCATCATACCTTCTACAGAATGGGTTCAAGAGAGGCACTCTGGACAAAACACTTTTCACAAAGTCCATCAAAGCTGAGATTCTGCTTGTACAAATCTATGTTGATGATATCATTTTTGGATCAACAAATGATTGTCTGTGCAATGAGTTTGAGGCATTAATGCACAAAAAGTTTCAAATGAGTTCAATGGGAGAACTCACTTTCTTTCTAGGATTGCAAGTCAAGCAGAAGCCCACTGGTCTCTTCATAAGTCAATCAAAGTATGTTTAAGACATACTGGAAAAGTTTGGATATCAAGATACCAAAGTTGCAAGTACTCCTATGGATCCTCACAAGCAGCTCCATACAAACAAAGATGGCATAGATGTGGACATTCATTTATACAGATCTCTTATAGGATCTCTTATGTATCTAACATCTTCTAGACCTGATATTATGTTTGCTATTTGTGTGTGTGCTAGGTTTCAATGCTCTCCAAAGGACTCCCATTTGGTTGCTGTTAAGAGAATCTTTAGATACCTTAAAGGCTAACCCCATTTAGGCCTCTGGTATCCTAAAGACTCTCATCTTGAGTTAACAGCCTATTCTGACAGTGAGTATGGAGGATGCAATATTGACAGAAAATCCACAACTGGTGGATGTCAATACTTGGGAACAAGATTGGTCTCTTGGCAGTGCAAAAAGCAAACAATTGTCTCCACATCATCTACTGAAGCAGAATATGTAGCAGCTGCAAGTTGCTGCTCCCAAGTGATGTGGATTCAAAATCAACTGAGAGACTATGGTATGAATTTCCTATCCACTCCCAGTTATATTGACAATTCAAGTGCAATTAGCATTGTACAAAATCCAGTGAAATTTCCCAAAACCAAGCATATAGAAATTAGATTTCATTTTATAAGGGATTGCAATGAGAAGAAATTAATCCAAGTTACCAAAATTCACACTGATGATCAGTTAGCTGATCTATTTACAAAACCATTTGATGTAGGAAGATTCACCTTCCCAGTATCAAATATTGGTATGGTTAATATGGATTAATTTGTTTTTCTGTGTACATATGCTTGATTAAGGGGGAGTCACTGTTTCATTAACAGTCGCCTAATTTTCAACTAACAGCTTGAGTATTTTCTCAAGCTGCTAGTTCAATTTCTCGGACTGTTAGTTGTTTCACTTGATCTGTCAAAGTGTGCAGGGTAATATGGTCATTTCCATAAGTGTGTGCGCGGGTTTAGATATTTTCAAAACCATTAAAGGTTCCAGTTTCGTTCTATTGTAACTACCAGTTGCAAAATATCTTCTTGAACCCTTCTTGATTCTCTGAAACAATTCCCACGCACATCACTGAAACCTTAAAATCTCCGATTGATCTTCAATGGAGTTCGTCAAAGAACATAACTGTTTACCCTACTCTCTCAAACACGCTGATCTTGAACCGTTCCATGACATGATGGAATTCCTTCGAACTTCCCATATCCATCATGCCCTCAATATCAATCCCACCATATACATCTCACATATTGAGCAGTTCTGGAACCGTGCTTCTTTAAAAACCATCAATGGAGTCTCATCTCTGACATCCAAAATCGATGGAAATACCATCACAGTGACTGATGAATCCATTAGACAACATCTGCATCTTCAAGATGCCTCAGGTATAACAGACCTATCCCTTAATGCTTTACATTCTGGTCTTTATAATATTGGATATAGGGGCCCTGCTGATTCTTTTACTTTCTTTAAAGCACACTTTTCACCTAAATGGAAATATCTTGTGCACATCATTCAGCAGTGTATTAGCACTAAAAGAACTGGTTGGTCAGAATTTTCATCAAACATTGCCACTGCCTTAGTGTGCTTTTCAACAGGCCAACAGTTCAATTTTTCAAATATGATTTTCCAGGGGATGTTAAGGCATCATTCCCTAAAGAATGGAAAATTTTTGATGTATCCTAGATTTTTAACAGAAATAATTGCAAAAAGTTGCACAAATTTTCATATACATAAGAGGATACATGTTTCCCAAAGGCACTCACTATCTTCTATCAAAAGGCTTCTAAAGCCAAGTGCCAATTTTTTGAGTGTAGATGTCCCATTGCCTTCTGCAATGATGGGCATCATTCCAAGAAACAGAGGAGAGGGTCCTGAGCAGGCTCAGCCAAACATTACTGCTTCACCCCCAGGACCCCAACCCACTCCTCAAGATACACAAATGCCTTCTGTTCCTGTTGCTCAGCCAACATCCCCACTCAAACTGTACAAAAGGAAAAGAGGACCAGGAGCTCCTTCCTCCTCAGTCCTCATACAAGAGCCAAATAACCCTGTGCAGGAGGACACTTCTGCACAGAATACCCAAAGGGCACCAATTGAGGACACTCCCAACCTCATTCAGGAGGTGGACATCTCACCAGAGATTGTCCATATGGGTTCTGTGGCTGACACTACTGTTGCTTCTGCACAAGAGGCACAGGACAGTGCCAACATCATTAAGACCACGCCCATGGCAACAGAAGGTGTTCAAGCACCATCTAGAAGTCCCCAGTACCAAGAACAGAGGGGCCCAGAGGTTTTTACTTCTGGTATTCATGCCAGTGATAGATCACAAGTACCACCTTCGTTTGCTGATCTTGAGGCTAGTCTGCAACTAATGTTATTAATGGATCCTAAGCTGCAACCTGTTGTAGCAATGTTGGAATATCATCAGTCCATCATTGTTGCACAGGGGGCACAAATAATTGCACTCAGGCAGGCAGAAGCGGCTCAAAATCAAAGAATGGATTATCTCCATAAAGAGTTTACCCTCTGTGGAAATAAGATCATTAAATTAGAGCAGATGATTCGAACCCAAGTGGCAAAGGTTGCAGGTCCTCCTAACCAAACCAATGCTTCCAAAAAGGGGGAGAATCAGGAGATCCCTAAATCAGTCCAAGCAGCTCCAACAGAATCAGTCCAAGCAGCTCCAACAGTCCAAGAATCTAGGCTAACAGTCCCAACAGCTTCTCAAGCTGTTAGCCTAGAAACTCAAGCTGCTTCTACAAAAGCAACTGGAGTTGTCATAAGAGAAGGAATTCAAGCTCCCATCAGTTCAGTCCAAGCGACATCTTCTTCTACAAAAGATAAGGGCAAGGGTATTCTTATTGAGTCTCCAAAGCATAAATTTTCTACCAAAGAAGCCCAGATTGCCTTTGATGCTGAGATTGCCAGAAAGTTAGCAGAAGAACAAGATCAGGATTTAGACCAGCAAACCCATGCCCCAATGCAAGATGATGAAACCTTAGGAGACTACCTAAGAGGGTTTGTGGTCAAGCAAGGTGAAAGGAAAAGGAAGATGCCAACAGGGCATTCAAAGGCTGAGCATAGAAGATTTCTGATTAATTTTGCCTTTGCAGCTGGTATCCCAAAGAAGATGGCTCAGTCCATGAGCACAGAAAGGCTGCAAGATATCCATGACAAGGAAATGGAAAAACGTAAGGTAGCCAAAGTCTCCCAAGAAGTCCAAAGATCAAAAGATTCAGTTCAAGATGCTGCCAGTGATCCTGCTCCTTCTGTTCAAGCTGTTGCTCCTATTCTTCAACCAGAGTCAATCTCACAAGCAAAGCTTGATCAGGTCAAAAGGGTGCTGTTTGAGCATCAGCTGCAACAAATCATGGAGATAGAGAAGTCCCTTGACCAACATGATTTCTCAAAACCTCTTATTACTTACTGGTATGCTAAGCCAATGGATAACATTGACTTAAGATATCATTTTGTAGTAAGAAGAGAAACTGGTCCTGAGGAAGAGTATAAAAGCATAATGCATATGCCTCAAGGGATGACAAGAGATGAGCTTACAAGGATGTATCATGTTGGGATTGCCACTCAAGTCAGATCTTCCCTTCCACAAGTAAAACAAGCTATTAAAGATTTACAGAGCATTTTTGATCCGGAGTCAATAAGGAAGGATATAGAAGATGCCAAGGAGATGAAAATTGTACAAGTTGATCTGTTTGTCAAATCAAAGACTTACAGAATCAGGTTTGCAAATGGATCTTGCATATTCTTCAATTTTGAATTCTTTGATCTTCCAAAGGCTATGCTACTTCAAATGAGGTCAGTAAGAATATATTGTGATAGAGAATTTTTGAAGAGAGAATTTTTGAAGGCTGTCAATCAGAAACTTGCACAGTTGTAAGTTTTTGAAAGCCTTGGTTTGTAAATAACAGTTTACTTATTTTATTTCCTTATTTGTATAGAACTTAAAGTCTTGTGTTAAGAATTTAAGTTAGGGGGAGATTGTTGGGAAATATTCTAAGTAGTTCAAACTGTTAGTTAGACTTCTCAGACTGTTAGTAGAATTTCTATGTAAGTACAAAGTTCATGCTGTTAGTTGAAGAAACTCGAGCTGCTAGTGTAAAAGGTCATGCTGCCAGAGTAATTTCACTCAAGCTGCCCTGCTCAAACTGCTAAGAGATTCAAGCTGCTCAACAGTTTTATAAACAGAAAGTGCTGATATTCAGGAAAAGATATTTACATGAAAATTCCAGCATATCTACTATCAGAGAAGTCAGAGCCCTTCAAGGAAACAAATCAGAAAGCATTATAAATACGTAGAATAGGTTTTTCTATTGTATAAGAAGTTTCTGCATATTCAAGTGTGTAATTGCTTTTTGTTTAAGTTTTCATAAGCCTCTAAGGTTGTAAAACCCTAAGAACAATTTGTGTTTTTCATCTAATCAAACAGATTAGAGGTGATTGTAATCATTCTGATTCAGCAATACAAGCAATTTTGTTAATTTCTTATGTTTATCTGTTATGAATTCTGAAAGCTTTTATCAAAATAATTAAGTGTTATTCCGCAAACTTCTTAATTAGACTTTGATTTAATACAAGATTATTGGTTTACACTCTGATCAATTCAAATCAGTTAATCTTAGGTAGTTAAGTTCAGATCCTGACAAAAATAACATTATTTTTTCGGTTTAATAATAAAAAACTAAGCTCTGTTGTTGTTCAATGTTTAAATCTTTACTATCATTGACAAAAATTATAATTTTAAACGATGAGAATAAGAAAATCAGAAAAAAAACAACAAGTGACAGAAGAATAGTAGTGTTAAAATATCTTATGTGTGTTAAAAAAAACAAAAAAATTGTTTTAAGACATAATCAGATATTCTTATCTAATTTTCTAATGACGCAACATGCAAATTTTTTATAGGAGTCAAATATTATTCTTCTATCATGTCCTCAGTACCGGCCTAACTAATATATCATATAAATCATGCTACATGCAAACAATACATGTTACGATGTATGTTCTGCTGAACAGAAAAGATATATTCCATTAACTGTTTGATGGGAATTTTTTTTAAATAATTTATTAAATTGATGTATCAACTTTTAAGAAATTAGAATTTAAAATTTAGTTAATATGTTCGGTGATGATGGATACAAGATAGTTTTTAGTGTTAATTAAGGGATGTATTTAAATTTAATTCATGTATGGATTGTAATCTATTTAATATATGTGTTGGTAGAAATGTCAAATTCATATATACAAAGAAATTGATGACAAATAAATATAATTGAACTCTTTATAATTGTTATCAAAAGTCTAAAACAAGCCAAATTTAAATTTTAATTACCTCGAATTCCGAGCTGTAAACCAAATGTCATATTAGTGTTTTACCATGGTTTCACTCAACACCGATATATTTTCAATATACAGTGTTATGTGTGCATCAAAAACTCAAACGATAAATGGTATTTTATGTGGGTGACACCTACGACAAAGATATTAAAACTATCATATGATTTTTTTGGGTGACACGCCTCTCTGACCTTCCTCTGCCCTCCACTCTGTCCCTCGAAAATCAAACGTCAACTGTTGCTCGTACTTGGTGCTCGTCGGTGTAACATCCACGGATTTAATTTGATGTATTTTGGTTAATTAAGTGGAAAACTTATATATATTTAAGTTGAATTTGGGCGATTATTATGTATTTGGATATTTAGCAAGTTTGTTGCTATTTTTTTTAAGAAAATTGAACTCAGAATCAATTTTGTGGAGTATTATGAATTTAAAAGTTATTTATGATAAATCTAAGATTAAATCAGTATTTTATGGAACCGGTTAAGTCGAGTGATGAAATGTGCAAAATGACGAAAGTGGTATATAAAGGGCAATAGGCTTCATTTTTTAGTTTACACTATCTCACTACTTTATCTCTCTAGAAATTCTCTCTCTACATCTCTCTAAGATATATCACAAACCGACCGTCGGATTTTTGAGAATTATACGTCATCGGAAAGGTATCGAGGAGTACAACAACAATATACAAACGGATTTCAGAGTTCGTGCGAATTGAGGTAAGAATCGAACCTTTTAAGTTTATAGTTTCGGTTTTGAAGTTAACTAGAATTCGAATCTGTCATTTTATGCAAATTTAAGCTTGTTTTGCTTGAAATGTTGCTGGAATATGATAATATATGCATAGTAGAATCGAATCTAGGTATTATACATGATATATTAGTGATTTTTGCCTTAGAAATGAAGGATTTAAGTTGAAATGATGAACAGACTCGAATGGGTCAAGAACAGAGTCGAAATGCTAGAACAAACTCGAGTTTGGTGCTAGATTCGAAGGTGTACCATTAGATTCTAAGGGGAGGGCTTCGAATCTAGGCATAGACTCGAAGTGAGGTTCGAATCTACCCTAGATTCGAAGGGTAGTTCGAATCTAATGCTAAGGGTTCGAATCTAATGCTAAGGGTTCGAATCTGATGCATGGTTTCGAATCTAACCCATTAAATTCGAGTTTAATGCTTAAAATTTAGAATACTACTCCCTAGACTCGTGTATTTTGAATGAAACTTATAAACAACACATAAAATGGCAAGAATTATTCAAAGGACAAGTTATGAACTTGAAATGGGTTTCAAACTTAGTTATGGTTTAAATTTGGATGTAGACCCGAAATGGGGGAAAACGTTGCAAAACTTACGAGACTTGATTTTTATGAGTTAAACGGATAATGATATGAGGAATTTGTTGTAATTGATATAACAGGTCCCTTGTGGTGTTGTTTAACCCACAGTGGGGTACTTGGTGGAATCCGGTTGAAAGCCCGAAGAGAAATAATATCGGTTAAAGATAATACGCACCCACTGTGAGTACAGTAGATTTCGCATGATTATATCTGATTTATGTTAAGCTTTGCCTGCTGAGACCTGTTGTTTCATTTGTTTGGTTGGAATTCTACTAACTTGCGTAGATTTAGATGCACATTCTTACTTGTTGCATGTCCGTTCGATTGTTGTGCATCTAGTGATGGACCGGTGGGTCGCATCGTTAACTCTGATGTTACTGTGCTATATGACGCTGGAGCTGATCCCTCCAGGTCCGGTAGGCAGTATGTCATCTCCGATCGTTCGTTTGTCTCAGATGGTATGTGTAAATGCCGAGCTTTGGGCTCGAAGGGGCTGCGGCTCTGGTCCGTACTTGGTGTACGAAGAGAGTATACGACGTTTGTCGTCGGGGTTACTCTTGGGCTTCGTAAATATTTATAATGTGCGCAATCTATGTATTCACTAAGCATTCGCTTACGTTTTAGTTGTTGTAATTTTTACAGGAAAAGGAAAATCAGTTGCGGGACCATCTAGCTAGGTTGTTGTTTGAAGTGAATTGAAGACTCAGTTGCTTAATTGGTAACTTAATGTTGAGATTTCTGTTGTAATAAATTTGGGATAATGTAATGTAATTGAAGTTTGTAGATATAGGCATGTAACCTTCGTAGCACCGTAGGGTGTTAGACTCAGTTGTAATACTTTTATTTATGTATTTTGCTTCCGCACTTTAATTAAGGTATCAGATCATTATGTTATCTGTTTGTTGGTGAATAATCCTGGGTGAATGGTATTTGGTGGTTAATGTGACAAGGGTGTCACAGTCGGTCAACAGCCGACGTTTATAAGACGGTCAATACTCTCCACATCTCAACGCCTCGTACCAATATCTCAGACGTACTCTCTCTCTCTCTCTCTCTCTCTAGAGTTTATTTCTAGGTATGAATATTTATGTCTCTCTCTCTCTCTCTCTCTCTCTCTCTCTCTCTCTCTCTTCAGTCTCTAGAGTTTATTTCTAGGTATGCATATAATATATCTGATTTCAAATACTTATTACTCATCTAGTTCATATGTTATAAATTTCATTTTTTTTTAAATTTATTTTGTTATTTGACTTGACTATTACTTATTTGACTTAAGTACTTAACTATTACTATTTACTTGTGTGATCTCAAACATGACACCAATACACGTTAATTAATGTTCACATAAAATGACAAAACTAGTCTACATGTCTACTTTGGCACCCAAAAAATCATGTCTGCCAATGTTTTTTTTTTTTTTTTTGTAATCAACTGTTTATATATATTATTTAAGTTCATGTAACATGCTAACTACTAATATATATTTGTTTTACAAGTTGCTTTAGTAGAACACTACTGAAAAGTTGGTTGCGAGTAACACATATGTTAAAGAAGAACAATAAAGTTTACAATCAATTAGAAAAGACATATTTTACAACACATAAAATTTAATACAAATGCATAGTATAACACTACTGAAAAGTTGGTTGCAAGTTTAAGCATGTTGTCCGATTGTGACCTGGTTGATGACAAATCTCACATATTTGAATACACCTTTCTTCGGAATCTCGAATATCCATCTAATTACGTATTCGGCGACCACGTCTTCTCCCCCTGGCTGTTGTCATTCTAGTTCTATCTCCTTTTAATCTACATCCAGATGCTGTCCTTAATTCCTTGTGTTTTAGTGGTTGAAAGTTACACCTGTATTGTTTTTTATACGTATTAGTCGTGTAGGCGTCATGGATAATGGTATCCAAGGAAGCACCTCTTTGTATACATACGGCTAGTGCATGTGAGCATGGAAACCTATTCATATGTCATTTTCCACATGTGCATGTACAATGTAAAAACTCAACGGTGTAATCATTTCCCCCCTGTCATTTGTCGTCAAGTTTGAGACCATCTTGTACGTACCCCGTGCATAATTAAATTCAACAATTGTGTGTTCTTGTGCGTGCCGTTCACGAAGCGTGAACAAATGCCACATTCTTAGTGGTAATGACATATTGCAGTTCAATGTTATTTCACAATGAATTCTGAAATGCTCCACACACTTGTTGAAAGTGTATTCAATGCAAGCTCTAATTGGTAGTAGTCTGGCTGCATGCAAGGAATTATTCATGCACTCTGCTATGTTTGTTGTGAGGTTGCCCCAACGTATATGATCATGATCATGCACTAGAGTTCATTTACTTATACCAATTTCCTTTAGATACTTCCAAGCATCCTCATTTAGTTGCCTGCATTCTCTAACGAAATATTTGTACTTCCTCTTTTGGGTTGTAGAACCCATGCCCCAACACAGTTTCTTCAACGTTGATACCTTAAACTGTGTCATAAGATTGCTTCGTACATGGCACAGACAATAACGATGGTAAGCAAACGGCTCCATCCAATCATGCAGATTCTGCATTCCGTTGATGATCCCTTTATGTCTGTCTGAAATTACACACAAAGGCTCCGTTGATTTATTGGCAACGTACAACCTAAACATTTCATTTGATTCTTCATCAACGATTGCATATGCAATTTGCAACACATGGTTGTGTGCATCTTTTGTAATTGCCGTTAGTAACTTTCATTTATAAGAACCTCTCAAATGTGTTCCGTCGACACAAATTACCGGATGACATCTTTGAAACGCTTTTATTGCACGTCCGAAGCTCCAAAAGACATATTTGAAAGTTGCATAGTCAGGATGACTTTGAGGATGATGTTGTCATTCAATAATTGTGTCTTTATTTGCGGACTGTAATGCCTTGATGTACGTTGGCAACTCTTAAAAGTTGCTTTTCCAACTACCGTAAATATTCTTAATAGCCTTCTTTTGGCCATGCCACCCCTTCATATAAGACACATCCACTTTAAATTCATGCTTTATATGGGCATGTACCTATTTCACAGGCATGTCGATCATTTCTCTTACGAAATGGCTTACACTAACAGCTATGTCCTTAAATTTTAAGGACCGGTTATTGTTGTGGACGATGCTCCCAAAACAATTATTTGCATCCACCCACTTATAAATCTACCACAGATTGTTTTTCTTTTTCTTTGATGCACGAACGATCCACTTGCACTCGCGTGTTTGGACAACTTCCTGGGATGGTTTATGAGTCGTGTAACACTTCACTTTAAAGATGATGGGTTGTGCTTTCCACAACAATGAGCTCTCTATTTTGTTGGATTTCCATCTTCTAATGGCAAATTTAAGCTCTTTTCCCTTGAAGCACATTTTTCGCCTTATTATGTTAGTTGTGTGACACCACATATCTAACTCCTCATTTTCAACCCAATCTGGTAAGTCATTTTCGTTCATGTTTTGATGGAACACAGAAGAACTTGCTACTTCTATATTTTGAGAAGGAACTCCCACATATTCGTCATCGTCAGTGTCGGGATGTAATTCTTCGTCAACAGATTCTTCCTGCGGTACGGAATGTTCAGAGCTACAGTCATCCGAATCTTCAAACCCACCACAATTGGCGGTGCCTTCACGATCTTCATGATACTGTGAACCATGTAACACGGTTTCTAATATAGTATCACGTTGTTGTGTAGTTTGTAGATGCACAGTAAAGTTGCATTGTTGATTACTTATTTGCTGTGAAAATGGAAACCTCGTTTGGCCGACGTCGTATTCTTGAGATGCATAAGCAGTATGTTGTGAAACAAAATCATAACTGAGTTTGATGTCCATAACATCTGAAATAGATATGTTTTGAAGTTGTTCAAAAATGAAAATGATTGTGTTGGTGCTTGATTGTGTTACTCTAAGATAACTTCGACGTGTCCCATAAAATGATGTTGTGTCGTAAGACCCAGATTTCTCAAAGGTCTTAAGACTAGGACCTAGTGGCAATGCAATATCAATCAGGAAATTAAGATAATAATTAACAGTGCCGAATTAAAATTAATTACAAACAGAGACAAATTTAAGTAATATGGTACAGAATTCTAGACTATTACATCAAAGCACAAATATAAACTAGCCTAGTATCCTAGAACTCTATCATCAGTTAAGTACCAAGGTGCTGAAATAGGCTCTAAGCCACTTCAAGCTCTTTCACAGTCCTGGCCTATGAACTAGGTCCAGCCAATCCTTTGCCTTTACCTGAAAAATAATGCAACAATGGGGTAAGCTTAATTGCTTAGTAAGAATGTAGAATTTCACATTTAACATGCAATTATGAACGCAGGTTGAAAAGCTCATGCACAACTCAGCTCTATTGCTCATGCACTACACTAGGCTCATGCACAGCTCAAGTCTCGAAGGGACATTAGCCAATATAAATGCTCTAATGCACGTCTTTGCTCAGCTCCCAGTTCTAAAACTATTGTTGCTTTTGAGACTTTTATACAAATTCATAAGAATTCTATGGATAATGATAACAACATACACACGCATCAATAGTGAGGATCACCCACGTACTGGGCTAGCTACCAATAATTGTCGTATGGGTATCATCAGAATGCTCATCTCTAGCTACCCTCTGTGCTTTCATCATGTAAATCAACACATCATAAGCCTAACAATAACCCAACATCGACTCAGTGAGCAATAGTGTTGGTGTTAAGCTTAACAATCAATGACTTGTCAAAGAATATAAGCTAGAAGAAAGAATGTTTGGCTCAACAAATCATAATAAACATGCTATAACAATATATCAATATGCTCAATAAGATCTGAATGCCAAAAAAGTCAGGATAATGCAACAAAAGTCTCAATTCACATAATTTGCATTTAAAGTAAAATCTACAACTCATTGTTACTGGTTAATGTGCTTTCTGGCTCTGGCTCTGTTGCTCACAATCTGTAGTGGGTTAGAACCACTATCTGACTTATATCAGACTTACAGTCAACTTGCTACTTTGCTACAGCCTTCACTGATGCTCTATAATATGTCTTTTAGCTTCTTGTGTTGCTCAATATGTTATTTATATCATTTCTGATATTTATTAGTCTTTATATCATAAAAACATATTCAGTGTTCAGTCGTTGGTCTTTAAATTCAAAGTCTCATATTTTGATTATATTGAAATGAATATGGCCAACTATTTTGTTAGACAATGACATACTTATAATATCTTGCCAAGCAATTGTCTTTATACTTTGGCTTATCAATAGATTAACCTCAGCTTATAATCTTATTAAGAAGATGCATGATAGGTCTTTTAATTGCTTTTAAGCATTTCTTAGGGTTATGTATTCATGAATGATCATACAAGCACGCATATAGGTTATATTGATTTAAGTGATGGGTATAATGTACTCATGATCACCCTTAGCTTGTTTACACTTTCTCAAGTCATTTAAGCTTTGCTTATATTTGAAAACTTGTATGATTGCATATAAGTCATGCCATGAGCTTATTTAACATCTATATGTTCCTAAGGTTGTATGTAGATTCAATTAAGCATACTTACTTAATCATAATACTATTATGTTTATGAAATGCTTTCAAATGAATTAGATAATCAATTACATATGTATATATATGTTTAATCATATAAATGATCACACTCATATGTTCCTTCACTTTAATTGATGCCATTTTGTGAATATATATATATATATATATATATATATATATATATATATATATATATATATATATATATATATATATCAAGTATAAATGCTGTCGTATTTTATAAATTTGCTCATACCTCTATTCACACTTTACTTGGTTACTTATATATATATATATATATATATATATATATATATATATATATATATATATATATATATTAATAATTAAAGGTGTTTATGTTGTTGTGAAATATATCTCAGCATCATCACTTGATAAAAACTCATGTATGTGAATGCATGTGTGTATAAAAGGTTGTACGTTTTTAGAACCTATATAGTTGTATTGGTGTTGTCCACACATCACAGAACACACATACACACACACTCTTGTGGTTTCTAAATGCATATCAACACACACATATATGCATCTGTATATGTACACTCTGCACAACACACACGCACTTACATGTACCTTAATTGTTTATATATGAAGGTATATATATATATATATATATATATATATATATATATATATATATATATATATATATATATATATATATATATATATATATATATATATATATATATATATATATATATATATATTGGTGATGTCCACAAGTCACAGAACACACACATACACACACAATATTGATGTTTCTGTCTCTCTTTCTGTTTCTGCATATATATCACGCACAACACACACATAAAACCAGGTTTAATGTTGCTGTTGTTGTTGCTGTTGTTGTTGTTGTTGTTGTTGTTGTTGTTGTGTGTGTGTGTATATATATATTAGTGTTGTCACTGTCATTTCTGTCACACACACAAGCAAGCATGGCTGCTACACACATGTATATATATCTATATATGGAGGCTGTATTTGCTACTTTATTCATCCAAGACTTTATATGAATAGAAAAGGGAAAAAGGTTGTTGCTGCTACAGTCCAGATCATACACACAATTCGACATTTATACAAAAAGGAAAGGGACTGCTGTGTTTTGTTTTTTTATCATCACTGCACACACACACATCCGAGATTCACATATAATGTAAATCTCAGAAATTTATCTAATATATACTAACAAGACACACCAGAGACTTGCCATTTACTTAGAATAATTATTGACTGCTGTTGTTTCTGTTTATTGCAAACATCTGAGATTCATGAGGACAAAAGAAAAAGGAATGGTGCTGCTACTGTTTTCTGGTTGGTTTAACCAGCACATCCGAGATTCACCCTTTGTGAATCTCGGAACTTTATAAACTCAACTATGCAACACTTAGTTATTTTAGAAATGATTAAGGGAATGGACTGTAATTTCGAGCCACATACATCTGAGATTTACACCATAAAGGTGAATCTCGGATCTTCAATTCCATGCATACAAACACACGTACACTACATATCTGTTTTTGGCTTATTTACAGCAGTAAGCAAGTACAATTTAAGGATGATTAAAGCTTTTAGTTGATGGTTAAACACACACATATTCATCTAAGACATGGCCAGAGGCCAAATGGTCTTCTTGGCTTTATAATCGATTAGCAACAGATGCAAATCCATTTGGACAACAAACTTTTTAAATCTCAGAATTTTATTATCAAAGTATAAATTAAGCTTTCAAATTTGTTAATATTCTCAATTAAACCTTAAGAATGACATGCATGTATTTTATTTCATGATTGTAACACTAACCATTTCTAATTTCATGATTTTAAAGAGGATTTAAACACATATATGTACCAGGAAACTGTAACATCCCTACTTTTCAATTACTTGTAATTGGAAATTTAAGACACAGTTAATGTATTACTGGATACTTATCGATTTAATTTGAAGTAAATTTCGTTCACAATTTAAAAATAAGAAAAGATGAGGAGAAATCCTCTTCGTAGTTTTTTTGAGCAAGCAAACAATAAGGAACCGACATCGGTTAAAATACCATCAACAGTCAAAGTATTTTAAAAATAGCAATGATAATGAGAAATTATCATTGTCGTCTTTTGAGCGACCATAACAAAGAGAAACCGACTTAAAAGCTGTTTAAAAAAGAAAATACGAAGTTGAGGGGTATTATGAGCAAAAGTGGAAAAGTTACAAATAAAAAAGGAGAAAGTCATTCATTTTTCACCATCACTTTCTCTTTCTACTCTCTCAACCGTCTCTCACTCTCTCTCTCTCTTTCTCTCTACCTCACGGATCCTTCAACAAGAACACCAAAATCATCAAATCAAGTGTTCAAAATCTGGAATCAAGTCGAAATTAAGGAACTATAACTACTAAATCATCAGTTTGAGGTAATACTTGTTAAAAATTGTGATTTTTAGAGTTTTTGGTTCGGTTTTGGGTGTGAACCGAATCATAGGATTTAGGTTGCAAATGTTAATGCATGTTATAGATTATTGTTACTATGTTAAAATCGAGTGTTGATAATGCAATGTACCAAATTTCAGATTCAAATTCCATTTCTAAGTATGATTTTGGAATCTAGTGTGTGTTTTAGTGTGTGTGTGTGTGTTCATCGACTAAGGATGAAAAATGGACATAAATGGACTATTTTGGTATATTGATGGTATGTTATAAGTTAAAAGTGTACATTTTGGTTCATATCTGCAATTTTAGATACAAAAACATGCAAAAATGGTCAAAAGTGTATTCTGGAAAATATATATAAGTATGAACTCGGCCCATATGAACACGATTCGGTTCATCTGATTTCGGACCCACTACCCAATTCGGACCAATCTGAATTCGGGTCTCAACTGATTTCGGACCGTATGCAATTTCGGATGGTAATTATCAAGAAAATTTACTAAGTCTTGGAAGCCAATTCGTATCAACTGTTCATCCGAAGTTCGGAGTTCATCCGAATTCGGATCAACTGTTCATCCGAAGTTCGGATGAAGTCTCAAATATAGTTACTAAGGATGGACCTGGGACCATCCGGATTTCGGATCATTTGAAATTCGGATGTGGTCCGAATTCAGTTCAAATTTCACTCAATTATTCAGAATTAAGTTTTAAGCAATTACTGACATAAAATCACTATTACACTGACTTGACAGATCATTGTGGTGTTATCTAACACACATTGATTCAGAGGAAATTATCACTATACAAACCACTGTGAGTAATAGATTATCATTCTAACATTTATTGTCTTTGCATTCACGTTTTACATATTTAATGACATGTTCACATTGTTCATATACATCATTTGGCACTCATGAATGATTTGTTGTTATGATTCACACTCGTACTTGACATATAACAAACATGTAGCCAGTGTTCGTTTGAAAGTGCATCTATTTACATCATGCTTTCACTGCATGATCATTACTTCACAATCTGATGCGACCTGGACTGGGGCTGGCAGCAGGCCATTGTCGGGGACTGATCATCCCACTCGTTATCCTGGTCAGGTTCGGCACATCCCCGATTAGCATTTGAACTGCCAACCCTATGCTTGCACTGCATGGTTTTTCACATACTATGGGGCTTACACTGCCCATTTACACACTATGCTTGTAAATAAATAATTGTTGAATTTATAATCTGTTATCACATTAAGCAAATTAGCTTACTGATGACTCACAATGTTTTCAGGAAAAGGCAAAGGTGTAGTTGGACCTTCCTCCTAAGCAATTCATTTTACATCTCAGTGTCCTAGAAGCTACTTTGGTACATGGACGATATATGTAACAACCTAGATTTATATAAACTTAATTATCTGATTTTCGAACCGATAATGTAATATTATTACATTATTTGAATTATAATTTAATTAAGTTATGAGATATTTAATTAAATTATATAAAGATTTTAATTATGAATTAATAAATTATTAAAGATAATTAAATAAAAGAGATAAAAGATACAAAAGTAAAAGTGGGTTAAGTAGCAAATATAACTAGACGAAGTATATAAACGAGATTTATTATTATTAAACATTCATTTTAAGAAATCTGACTCTCTCTAAATTATCTCCCAAACCGACCGTCCGATTATCGAGTTTTATATGTCATTGAAAAGATCTCGAAGAGTTCTATCCGAATCTGCTATCTCCTACGTGATTTCATACGAAATTTGAGGTAAAAATCGATTTCTTAAGTTTTTATATTTTTCGGTTTTGAACAATAAATTCGAATTTATAATTTTTATGAAATTTAAAACTATTTTGATGGAGTTTAACTAGAATATGTATATTATAATCGAACTTAGGCTTAATAATTAACATATTCGTGATTTTAGATGTAGAAACGTATGTTTTAAAGCTATAAAATATGAACAAATTCGAGATGTCAAGAACAAACTCGAAAATACATAGAACAAACTCGAAATTGAGTTAAATTCGAAAATATATTCGAAATTAATCATTAAATTCGAAATGCATAATTCGAATTTAATAAATTCGAATGAAGGTTGGTAGATGGACATTTAAGTCGAATCAGGCAATCAAAATTAATTACACATTCGAATTTAATGTTAGAATTCGACTTTGAGTGTTATAGTCAAAGTTATGATTTGAAGATTTACCCACTATTCGAATTTGATGACAAATTCCTAAGTCCACACACATTTCAAATTCCTAAGTCCAAGGCATTAATTGAATTTGTCTCTTTTGTCTCTATATGTATACATAGGATTCGAATTTGATGTTTGTGATTCGAACTTGGTTTATATATTCGAACATTGGTTCGAATTTAATTTCCTATATTCGAATTTATGTGTTAAACTCGAAACCCACTCCTTAAATTCGAATATATTGAATAAAGTACATGGACAACTCATAAATTGACGAGATAGTTAGTAAAATAATCATATATATTAAAGACCCAACACTGTGAGTTATAGATATTCAGATTTAACATGCTTGAATTTCCGGTTGAGACATATTGTTGATGCAAGATTAATTTGACATTCATATTATCAGCTGGATTGTGACCTGTGCACACCATGGTTGGGTGTTGCCCAGTGGATCATGATAGCTATTTGACTTATCATTTCATATGATATTGCATTTACAGTTCATTCTGACATTGCTTTGAGATTATTGCTATCATGACAATGAATACGTATGCTTCATCATTGCATATACTTTGACATTTGATTCAGCTTGACTAGCCTTGTTGGTCTATTGTTCTAGACCTGGCTATTTCACCAGTTCTATTGAATTGGTAATGACCTTCGATGTTCCGCCACGTTGATTTACTGGTAGCTAGCCCAGTATGTGGCTGATCCCCACGATTTAAGCGTGAGCGTGGCTTGAGCATCATTCGACTCTATGACTTCTATGTCTCAATTATGAGGGCTGAAGCGGCAGCCAAGACATATCACGCTAGACTTATGATGATCCGCTTGACATTGCATGTTAATTTGAAAATCTATTTACTCACTAAGCATTGCTTACGGTTGCTACATTAACATTTTTACAGGAAAAGATAAAGGAAAGTCACCTGCCGGACCTAGTATTTAGGTCATACAAAGATCAAGACGGAAGTTTCATAGACCTCTACTCAGCAACCCTTTTTGGTACTAATTGGATGATGATAATATGATGGTCTGGGTAGATTTATTTTGACTATATAATGATATGAATTAGATTAGACTTGTGCCCTTTATAAGTTTAATTTAAAATCGATAATCTGTATTAAACTTAAATCCTAATATGTTTGTACTGTAATTTAATAATCCACAATTAATTACTCTATCTTAGTTTGATTGATATCGTATTGCATGATGTGGGACCTAGACTCGTGAGAACTGCCCCGTAAGGGGTGGTCTTCACAGGATGGTATCAAAGCCCATAGTTTGAGTGAATCAAGTATTACGTGAGTATACTTGGTCTCAAACTGAAGCAATACATATGTATCAATCATTTAGGTGGTTTGAACTGAGATAGGATGTACGGACTGTTAGGATGGGAAAAGGGTACATAGATCTAAGTCTATAAACTGATAGTTAAATGATTTTAATTTTCAGTTAAGATGTCTGGATCAGGATCAGGTGACATACAAAGCAACATGACCCCACAACAAATGTTCGAAATGATGCAACAATTGTTAGCTCAACACTCTGAGCAACAAGATAAAATAATGCAAGAACAGTTTCAGGCCAGAGATGAGGCCGAAGCTAAAAGACGTGAAGATAAGAAAAATAAGAGAAAAGATAAACAAGTCCAGAATGACGAATCTGATTCTGATAACACAAATCCTGAAACCCAAATTGCTCAGCCAAAAGGCTGCAAGTTTAAAGATTTCAAAGCTAGCGGTGCTTTGAATTTTGAAGGAACAGTTAATCCAATTCAGGAGATGGATTGGATTAGCCACACTGAATACATCTTCAGGATTTCTTATTGCTTAGACTCCAAGAAAGTACGCTATGCATCCGCTTTGTTCGTCGGTGCTGCTCGTGCTTGGTGGAAGACTCAGAGGAGTATCTATGGAGAGGAGGTGATTCAGACTTTGGAATGGGATCAGTTTCTCGATATGTTTAACGCAAAGTACTGTCCAGTTGACCAGCGAGACAAGATGGAAGTACAACTGATGCAGCTGACTCAAGGAACAAAGACTGTTGATGAATACGAGCATGAATTCTCACGATTGTGCGGCTACTCTTCGTATCAAGTAGCTACCGAGGAGAGAAAGATGAATAGATTCCGTGTAGGACTCAACCCGAGATATCGACATCCGATGAGCGCAATAAAATACAAGAGTTACTTGGAAATGGTAGAAGCAGCTAGACAGATCGAGCGAGGGTATTTAGAGTACGACGATCAGCTTTATGCTCCGTCTACTAACCCGACATGTCCTTCTCCTCCGAAGAAGCAAAGATTCGGTAGATTCTTCAAGACGAACAAATCCTAGTCTCAACAGCCACATCAGTATAGTTCACAGCCGAAAGCCCAAGCCTATTCACTAACGAACGAGCCACGATTCTGCAAGCGATGTAGAAAGTCACACATGGGGCTGTGTAACCCAGATGATGTTACTTGTTTTGCGTGTAACCGAATTGGTCATAGCAGTGAAGAATGCCCACAGCAGGGACGTGGATGTGCGAAATGCGGGAAAAGAGGACACTTCATGTATCAGTGTCGCAGCGAGCAACGATTTCAGTCGCAATCATCAGCGGGAGGTTCTACAGTAAAGAGTTCTGCTGCAACTCCGACCGCAAGGACACGTGCGTTTCAGATAACAGCAGAAGAAGCGAGAGAAACACCTGACGTAGTTACCGGTACGTTTCTATTAAATACGATACCTGCTCGCGTACTATTTGATTCCGGCGCTAGTCGTTCCTTTATATCGACTTCTTTTGCATCAAGATTATCTAAATCCCCGTCAAATCTTCCTGTTGTAATTGATATCGAGACAGCCAGTAACAACTACGTTATGGCTGATTCTGTCTACCGAAACTGCACCCTGCTCGTAAATAATATTGTATTCAACCTCGATCTTATACCGATTCCGCTAAAAGAGTTTGACGTTATCATCGGCATGGACTGGCTAACGAATAACGAAGCAACGATCGTATGCAACCATCGGATCATCAGAATCAAGTCCTCAGACGGCCGAGTATTGGAGATCAAAGGAGAGAAAAGAAAAGGTGCTCACTGTTTCATTTCTGTAGAGAAAGCTCACAAATGTTTGTCAAATGGTCACGAATCTTATCTGTGCTATGTCTCTTCTGAATCTAACTCTGAAAAGAAAACCCTAGCTGACATTCCTATCGTCTGTGAGTTTCCAGACGTCTTTCCCAATGATATTTCAGGAGTACCACCAGAACGTCAAGTCGAATTCGGCATTGACTTAGTTCCTGGTGCGGCTCCCATTGCAAAAGCTCCTTACAGATTTGCACCTGGAGAAATGCAGGAAATGTCAAAGCAGTTGCAAGAGCTGTTGAAAAAGGGGTTTATCCGACCGAGTTCATCTCCGTGGGGTGCACCTGTCTTATTTGTCAAAAAGAAAGACGGAACTTTCCGTATGTGCATCGACTACCGCGAGTTGAACAAAGTTACTATAAAGAATAAATATCCTCTGCCCAGAATCGATGATCTGTTTGATCAGCTACAAGGAGCCAGCTACTTCTCGAAAATAGATCTTCGTTCTGGGTATCATCAGTTGAAGGTTAAAGATGAGGATATTCCGAAAACAGCCTTCCGAACAAGATACGGTCATTACGAATTTCTCGTGATGCCGTTCGGTTTAACAAATGCACCAACGGCGTTCATGGATCTCATGAATCGCGTGTGCAGACCCATGCTAGATAAGTCAGTTATCGTATTCATAGACGATATTCTGATTTACTCCAAAACGGAGGCTGATCATTCTATTCATCTACGACAATTGCTAGAGTTACTGAGAAAAGAAAGACTCTACGCAAAATTCTCTAAGTGCGAATTCTGGCTCAGACAGATTCAATTCCTTGGCCATGTTGTTTCTGGCGAAGGTATTTCCGTTGATCCGTCTAAAGTCGAGGCCGTTCAAAAATGGCAAACGCCTCGCAATGCCTCCGAAATAAGAAGTTTCCTTGGATTGGCCGGTTATTATCGGCGATTCATAAAGGACTTCTCGAAGATTGTTGTGCCACTTACGATGTTAACGCGAAAGAATACACCTTTCGTATGGGCGGATAAACAGCAAGAGGCATTCGAAACTTTGAAACAAAAGCTTATTCAAGCGCCGATCCTAGCCTTACCAGAAGGCAATGAGACTTTGTCATTTACAGCGATGCATCTGGTACTGGCTTAGGATGTATTCTGATGCAAAGGGGAAAAGTTATTGCCTACGCTTCAAGGCAATTGAAAGACTACGAGAAAAGTGCACCAACTCATGATCTTGAGTTGGCTGTCGTTACCTTTGCACTGAAAATCTGGTAGCATTACCTTTATGGGACTCGGTGTCAGCTCTACACCGATCATAAGAGTCTCAAACATCTCTTTACTCAAAAGGATCTGAATATGAAACAGCGACGGTCCTTGTAGCTTATCAAGGATTATGATTGCGAGATCCTATATCATCCCGGCAAAGCTAATGTTGTCGCGGATGCTTTGAGTAGAAAAGTTTATCCAGAAAAGTGCTGTTATGCCCTAACTCCGGTTATATTCTCTTCTGATCTTATTGAAGACATCAGAGTTGCTCAAGCTGAAGCACTGAAAGAAGAGAATCTCTGTTCTGAAAATCTTAAAGGGCAGCTACAATTTTTAACTCTGAATCATTTGGGACTTCATTGTCTCAAGGGAAACCGAATCTGGATCCCTAAGTATGGTTCAATCCGTAGCACTCTTCTATCTGAAGCTCACAAGTCCAAATTATCTGTTCATCCTGGCAGCTCAAAGATGTATTTTGATCTGAAAGCTGATTACTGGTGGCCAGGAATGAAGAAAGACATCGGTCGATATGTTGAAAGCTGCAGAATCTGTCAGATGGTTAAGGCAGAACATTAGAAACCCTTCGGAGATATGCAACCACTGCCAGTTCCTGAATGGAAGTGAAAGCATATAACAATGGACTTCATCACGAAGTTGCCTAAAACCAAGAGACAGCACGACTCTATCTGGGTAGTCGTGGACAGATTAACGAAGTTAGCTCATTTCATACCGATAAAAGAGACGTACTCTCTTGATAGATTGGCACAGATATACATCACAGAAGTAATTTCTCGACATGGTGTGCCGAAATCTATCGTATCTGATCGTGATAGTCGTTTCACATCTAGATTCTGGCAAGCTCTACAAGATGGAATGGGTACTCGGATCTCTATGAGTACTGCTTATCATCCTAATGCAGATGGCCAGAGTGAGCGTACTATCCTTACTCTCGAAGATATGCTTCGTGCCTGCATTCTTGATCTAGGTGGTAACTGGGATGACCACTTGCCTTTGGTCGAATTCTCGTATAATAACAGTTATCATTCAACGATCAAGATGGCTCCTTTTGAAGCTTTATATGGACGAAAGTGCAGAACTCCCACCTGTTGGCGCGAAACAGGTGAATCGCCAATAGCAGGTCCTGCCCTTCTACAGTTGACTCATGAGAAAAGATTCAACTCGTCAGAAGGAACATACTTGAAGCTCAAAGCAGGCAGAAGTCATATTATGACAATCGACACAGATCTATCAGCTTTGCGGTTAACGATTGGGTGATGCTAAAAGTATCCCCAATGAGAAATGTGGTTCGATTTATAAAGCGAAATAAGCTAGCTCCGAGATTCATCGGTCCGTTCAAGATTGTCGAAAAGATAGGAAATCAATCTTATCGTCTTGAACTGCCAGCGGACTTATCTGGAATACATCCTGTATTCCATGTCAGTCATCTTAGAAAGAGTTTAGCTGACGAAAGAGAAGTTCAAATACCACATGTTAACTTGCAGATTGATGAGAAGCTTCAAGTGGTTGAAGAGCCAGAACGTATTCTGGACTCGAAGACTAAGAAGCTTAGAAATAAAGATATACAGATGATGCTCGTCCAGTGGAAACACCACAAAGGTTCGCATCAGTCTTGGGAATCGAGAGATGTTATGAAAGCTACTTATCCCAGTCTGTTCGAACATAGCTAACTTTGAGGACGAAGTTTGTGCGTGGTGGAGCCCATTCTGTAACAACCTAGATTTATATAAACTTAATTATCTGATTTTCGAACCGATAATGTAATATTATTACATTATTTGAATTATAAATTAATTAAGTTATGAAATATTTAATTAAATTATATAAAGATTTTAATTATGAATTAATAAATTATTAAAGATAATTAAATAAAAGAGATAAAAGATACAAAAGTAAAAGTGGATTAAGTAGCAAATATAACTAGACGAAGTATATAAACGAGATTTATTATTATTAAACATTCATTTTAAGAAATCTGACTCTCTCTAAATTATCTCCCAAACCGACCGTCCGATTATCGAGTTTTATATGTCATTGAAAAGATCTCGAAGAGTTCTATCCGAATCTGCTATCTCCTATGTGATTTCATACGAAATTTGAGGTAAAAATCGATTTCTTAAGTTTTTATATTTTTCGGTTTTGAACAATAAATTCGAATTTATCATTTTTATGAAATTTAAAGCTATTTTGATGGAGTTTAACTAGAATATGTATATTATAATCGAACTTAGGCTTAATAATTAACATATTCGTGATTTTAGATGTAGAAACGTATGTTTTAAAGCTATAAAATATGAACAAATTCGAGATGTCAAGAACAAACTCGAAAATACATAGAACAAACTCGAAATTGAGTTAAATTCGAAAATATATTCGAAATTAATCATTAAATTCGAAATGCATAATTCGAATTTAATAAATTCGAATGAAGGTTGGTAGATGGACATTAAAGTCGAATCAGGCAATCAAAATTAATTACACATTCGAATTTAATGTTAGAATTCGACTGAGTGTTATAGTCAAAGTTATGATTTGAAGATTTACCCACTATTCGAATTTGATGACAAATTCCTAAGTCCACACACATTTCAAATTCCTAAGTCCAAGGCATTAATTGAATTTGTCTCTTTTGTCTCTATATGTATACATAGGATTCGAATTTGATGTTTGTGATTCGAACTTGGTTTATATATTCGAACATTGGTTCGAATTTAATTTCCTATATTCGAATTTATGTGTTAAACTCGAAACCCACTCCTTAAATTCGAATATATTGAATAAAGTACAAGGACAACTCATAAATTGACGAGATAGTTAGTAAAATAATTATATATATTAATATATATATATATATATATATATATATATATATATATATTGACCCTTGAGAACTTATGAAACAAAGAATGATTTATGAATAAACAAGTTATCAGAATCAGATAAAATAAGGAATTTAAAGATAAAGATGATGATATTAATATGATTTGACATGATAATTCTGGACAGGTTCAGTGAAATTCTGAACAAAGATTTAAAGATTTATAAAGTGGGTCAAAGATTTGATTTGACAGAGAACAGATTGAGATAAAATCCTGAGATAACTCAGGTGGCAGATTTTACATCTGTTTGATAAAGACCAACACTGTGAGTTATAAATATTCAGATTTAACAAGCTTGAATTTCCGGTTGAGACATATTGTTGATGCTAGTATAATTTGACATTCATATTAATGGTTGGGTGTTGCGCAACACTGTGAGTTATAAATATTGTTGATGCTTGAATTTCCGGTTGTGACCTGTGCACACCATGATTGGGTGTTGCCCAGTGGATCATGATAGCTATTTGACTTATCATTTCATGTGATATTGCATTTACAGTTCATTCTGACATTGCTTTGAGATTATTGCTATCATGACACTGAATACGTATGCTTCATCATTGCATATACTTTGACATTTGATTCAGCTTGACTAGCCTTGTTGGTCTATTGTTCTAGACCTGGGTATTTCACCAGTTCTATTGAATTGGTAATGACCTCCGATGTTCCGCCACGTTGATTTACTGGTAGCTAGCCCAGTATGTGGCTGATCCCCACGATTTAAGCGTGAGCGTGGCTTGAGCATCATCCGACTCTATGACTTCTATGTCTCAACTATGAGGGCTGAAGCGGCAGCCAAGACATATCACGCTAGAGTTATGATGATCCGCTTGACATTGCATGTTAATTTGAAAATCTATTTACTCACTAAGCATTGCTTAAGGTTGCTACATTAACATTTTTACAGGAAAAGATAAAGGAAAGTCACTTGCCGGACCTAGTATTTTGGTCATACAAAGATCAAGACAGAAGTTTCATAGACCTCTACTCAGCAACCCTTTTTGGTACTAATTGGATGATGATAATATGATGGTCTGGGTAGATTTATTTTGACTATATGATGATATGAATTTGATTAGACTTGTGCCCTTTATAAGTTTAATTTAAAATCGGTAATCTGTATTAAACTTAAATCCTAATATGTTTGTACTGTAATTTAATAATCCGCAGTTAATTACTCTATCTTAGTTTGGTTGATATCGTATTGCATGATGTGGGACCTAGACTCGTGAGAACTGCCCCGTAAGGGGTGGTCTTCACAATATAGCTTTGGGGCTGGGATATTATGACTTTAAAACAATTTGTGATGTTGTAATAGTTAGATTTTATCACTGTGGACAAGTACTTTTATTGCTTTAGTGTGGAACTGCTTAAATCTGAATTAAGCTTCAATGTTAATTATCATGTTAATCATTGGTTGTGTGTTGATCCTGGTTATTCTAATTATACCATCAATTCATGAGGACGTCACAGTTTGGTATCAGAGCATTAGTTTGAGGTTTCAAGTGTCCGCGAGGACTTGGACTCAAACTTAGGTTATGATATTTGAATGGACTCCTAGGTAATGATCTGAACTAAGATAGGATTGACATACACACGGGGACAAATAAAGGGTAACTGTAAACATTTAGGACTTACAAATAAATGTTCTAAATATAAATTCTTATATTTCAGAACATGTCATGAGACGATATGACTCCTCAACAGATGTTCCAGATGATGCAAGATCTTATGGAACAGAACAATGAGGTACAATCCAAAAGAATGGCTGAGCAGACTCAGTCATTTGCCGATCAATTAAGGGCCAGAGACGAGGCCGAAGCCAAGAGAAAAGCTGATAAAAGAAAGAACTAGGAGTAACAACAGGACGATCAAGTGGAAAGACAAGGAGACATTGGGTCTTCGAACAAGGAAAGGGGTTGTAGGTTTAAGGACTTCAAAAGTAACAGAGCGGTTACTTTTGATGGGACTGGAGATGCCGTCACGACGTTGTAGTGGATCACCACCACAGAGTGAACTTTTAGAATCAGCGATTGCGCTGAAAAAGACATGGTCAGATTTGCAACTGCAATATTTGCAAGAGATGCAGTGATGTGGTGGGATGCTATGACTCATGTGTTGACGATGGAGGTAGTGTCACACATGACCTGGAGTGAATACAATGAAGTGTTTTCTCAGCAGTATTGTCTGGCCGACGAGAAGCAATGTCTCGAGGCGAAATTTCTGAATCTAACCCAAGGAACAAAGACGGTTACACAACACGCCGTCGAGTTCACCCGATTAAGTTTGTTCGCACCCCATCAAGTCGACACGGAAGAAAGAAAGATAGCCCGGTTTGAGGACGGATTAGACTATGAGATACGCCGAACCATGAGTGGGGTTCGGAATACAAATTTTGCTGGTTTGCTGGAGGCTACTCGAAATGTGGAGCAGATTGTTTTGTTGTCTGGGTATGCCATGGGGTCAACTGCTTCAGTACCAACTCAGCCGTCGCCGCCAAAAAGGCAGCGGGAGTCTGGATCATCCTGATCCTCACCTCAATCCAACCAACCATCTTCCTCACCAAAGAAGGGAAAGGCCTTTTCGGCCAATACTGAAATGAGAGACTGCAGGCGATGCAGGAAAGCACACTCTAGTGAGTGCAAAACACAAGATATGTACTGCTTCTGTTGTGAACAGAAGGGCCATCACTGGGAGCATTGTCCTCGAAAAGACGATGCGTACTACAACTGCCACAGACTTGGCCACTTTGCTAGGGATTGTCCAAAACCCCCCAAGAGATCAAAGTGTTCAGCAATCAACAACCAGATCTTTTGGAGCTTCCACTGCTCTTAGGGATCAATCACAAAGGGCTCCAACAAGGGCATTCCAAATCACAGCTGAAGAAGCAAAAGATGACCCGGAGGTGGTCACTGCTACATTCTTTGTAAAATCAATTCCCGCACGCATTCTGTTTGATTCCGGATCCAACCGTTCGTTTGTCTCCACTTCATTTGCTCGTCAATTTAGTATGTCTACTTCAAAACTGCAATTTGTACTTGATATTGAGACTGCTAGCGACATGTTAGTTAAGGCAGACAAAGTATATAGGAATTGCACATTACTTGTAGAAGATGTATTATTCAACATAGATTTAATTCCCATGCAGTTCAGAGAGTTCGATGTTATAGTAGGTATGGACTGGTTGATTCATAATGAAGCTCAGATTGTTTGCAAGAAGAGAATGATCAAGATTACAACTCCTGAGGGCCGAGATATTTGTATTTATGGTGAGAGACACAAAGGCGACTTATGCCTCATTTCAATCGCAAAAGCCCGAAAGCACGTTGCTAAGGGTTGTTCTGCTTACTTAGCCTATGCTGTTGATGCAAAGGCTGAAGTTCAATCTATCTCCGCCATTCCCGTTGTTTCAGAATTTCCAGATGTCTTTCCAGAAGATATCTAGGAATTGCCACCTGATCGTCAAGTGGAATTCCGTATCAATCTCATTCCCGGAGCTGCTCCAATAGCAAGGGCTCCCTACCGGTTAGCCCCTGCAGAAATGCAGGAAATGATGAAGCAATTACAGGAGCTACTTGACAAAGGCTTTATCTGCCCAAGCTCATCACCTTGGGGCGCTCCTGTTCTGTTTGTCAAGAATAAGGATGACACACTACGTATGTGCATCGATTACCGCGAACTCAATAAAGTGACAATCAAGAACAAATACCCGTTGCCCCGGATTGATGATCTCTTCGACCAGTTAGAAGGCGCAAGTTACTTCTCGAAGATTGATCTTCGATCGGGTTATCATCAGCTTAAAGTCCACCAAGACGATATTCCAAAAACGGCTTTCAGAACTCGTTACGGACACTACGAGTTTCTGGTTATGTCGTTCGGTCTTACAAATGCGCCGGCTGCTTTCATGGATCTCATGAACAGAGTCTGACGGTCAATGCTCGACAAATCTATCATCGTGTTCATTGATGACATTCTTATCTATTCAAAGACCAAAGAGGATCATGCTACACATCTGAGAGAATTGCTAGAGTTGTTGCGCAAAGAACGACTTTATGCCAAATTCTCGAAATGTGAATTCTGGTTGAGGGAGGTACGTCTCAACATTCCAAACAAATTTCATGATCCTTATACTCAATTATAAACTCTTTGTTAACTTGCATCTTCTCAACCTTCAATTCAGATCCAATTCTTGAGGCACGTGATATCTGGTGCTGGGATTGCTGTTGATCCTGCAAAGATCGAGGCTTTCCAGAACTGGGAATCACCTCGCAACGCCTCCGAGATTCGCAGTTTTCTGGGATTGGCTGGTTATTACCACCGATTCATCAAAGACTTCTCCAAAATTGTTGTTCCGCTTACTAAGCGTACTCGCAAGAACACAACTTTCTTTTGGAAAGAAGAACAACAAGCGGCTTTCGATAACTTGAAGAAATTACTAAGTGAAGCACCTGTTTTAGCCTTGCCCGAAGGGAACGAGGACTTTGTTGTCTATACTGATGCATCAGGCATGGGTTTGGGAGCAGTGCTGATGCGAAGAGGAAATGTCATAGCCTAAGCTTCTAGACAGCTCAAACCGCATGAGAAAAACTACTCTACTCATGATCTAGAACTAACTGTTGTGACTTTCGCTCTCAAACAATGGAGGCACTATTTGTACGGGACCAAGTGTCAGCTCTACACCGATCACAAGAGTTTGAAATATATATTCAGTCAGAAGGACTTGAATATGAGGCAGAGAAGATCTATGGAGCTGATCAAAGACTATGACTGTGAAATCTTATACCATCCCGGAAAAGCAAATGTGGTTGCCGATGCTCTAAGCAGAAAAGCTTACTGCAAGGCGTACTGTTATGCCTTGACTTCCACAATGCTGACATCAACAATCATAGATGATGTAAGGGATGCTCAAATGCAGGCCTTAAAGGAAGAGAATGTAAAGGATGAGAACATCAGAATTCAATTACCATTAATGCAAGATGATGGAACCAGACTCAAAGGTGTGTAGGGTAGAATATGGGTTCCTAAGTTCGGGAATATGCGAGATGTAATTCTTGAAGAAGCTCACCAATCCAAGTTCTCAAATCACCCTAGAAGCACAAAAATGTACAACGACCTGAAAGCCGATTTCTTGTGGCCAGGGTTGAAAAGAGATGTCGGTCAATACGTAGATTAGTGCAGAACATGCAGATTGGTCAAAGCAGAGGACCAGCAACCCTATGGTAGTATGCAACCTCTTCCTATTCCAGAATGGAAGTGGGATCATATTACTATGGATTTCATAACCAAGCTGCCCAAAACATGTCATCAACATGAAGCCATTTGGGTCATTGTTGACCGATTAACAAAATATGCTCACTTCATTCCCATTCGAGAAACCTATTCACTGGACCGTCTCGCCCAGATATACATGAATGAACTCGTCATCAGGCATGGTGTGCCTAAGTCTATTGTCTCTGACCGAGATAGTAGATTCACTTCCAACTTCTGGGCTGCCTTGCAAGACGGTCTTGGTACTCGTATCGCAATGAGTACTGCTTATAAACCTCAATCTGACGGGCAAAGCGAAAGGACAATTTTAACTTTGGAAGACATGCTCAGAGCCTGTGTCATGGATTTGGGTGGTAACTGGGACGATCACCTCCCATTGGTTGAATTCTCCTACAAAAATAGTTACCACTCAACAATCAAAATGGCACCGTTCGAGTTCTTATACGGAAGAAAGTGTAGGACTCCAACTTGTTGGAGGGAAACAGGAGAAACTCCTATCGCTGGGCCAGCTCTACTCCAAGAAACAAACGAAAAGATCCAGCTCATTCGACAGTACATGAAAACGGCGCAAGATCGACAAAAGAACTACCATGATCGCCGTCATAAAGCAATAGAGTTTCAAAAGGATGATTGGTCTACTTGAAGGTTTCTCCGATGAAAGGTGTCACAAGATTCGTAAAGCGAGGAAAGCTGTCTCCTCGATTTTTAGGACCCTTCCGGATACTGGAAAGAGTTGGGAATCAGTCCTATCATTTGGAATTACCGGAGGAATTGTCAGGGGTTCACCCGGTCTTTCACGTTGGATATCTAAGAAAGAGTCTGGTGCCCGAGAGGGAACCATGGACTGACCATTCAGAAATTAATGTTGACGAACGGCTAAGGATCGTTGATGAGCCGGAATGCATACTTGAAACAAAAGTCAAGAAGCTACGGAACAAAGAGATCAAGATGGTGCTGGTCAAGTGGAAGCATCATAAGGGAGCTAACCACACTTTGGAATCTGAAGAAGACATGAAGACTAAGTACCCAAGTCTGTTTAGCGCAGCATGACTTCGCGGATGAAGTATAGGCGTGGTGGAGCCCATGCTGTAACATCCCTACTTTTCAATTACTTGTAATTGGCAATTTAAGACACAATTAACGTATTACTGGATATTTATTGATTTAATTTGAAGTAAATTTCGATCACAATTTAAAAATAAGAAAAGATGAGCTCATCGTAGTTTTTTTGAGCAAGCAAACAATAAGGAACCGACATCGGTTAAAATACCATCAACGGTCAAAGTATTTTAAAAATAGCAATGATAATGAGAAATTATCATTGTCGTCTTTTGAGCGACCATAACAAAGAGAAACTGACTTAAAATCGGTTTAAATAAGAAAATACGAAGTTGAGGGTATTATGTGCAAAAGTGGAAAAGTTACAAATAAAAAAGGAGAAAGTCATTCATTTTTCACCATCACTTTCTCTATCTACTCTCTCAACCGTCTCTCACTCTCACTCTCTCTCTCTCTCTCTCTCTCTCTCTCTCTCTCTCTCTCTCTACCTCACGGATCCTTCAACAAGAACACCAAAATCATCAAATCAAGTGTTCAAAATCTGGAATCAAGTCGAAATTAAGGAACTATAACTACTACAATCACCAGTTTGAGGTAATACTTGTTAAAAATTGTGATTTTTAGAGTTTTTGGTTCGGTTTTGGGTGTGAACCGAATCATAGGATTTAGGTTGCAAATGTTAATGCATGCTATAGATTATTGTTACTATGTTAAAATCGAGTGTTGATAATGCAATGTACCAAATTTCAGATTCAAATTCCACTATTAAGTTTGATTTTGGAATCAAGTGTGTGTTTTAGTGTGTGTGTTCATCGACTAAGGATGAAAATGGACTATTTTGGTATATTGATGGTATGTTTTAAATTAAAAGTGTATATTTTGGTTCAGATCTGCAATTTTAGATACAAAAACATGCAAAAATGGTCAAAAGTATATTCTGGAAAATATATATAAGTATGAACTCGGTCCATATGAACACGATTCGGTTCATCCGAGTTCGGACCCACTACCCAATTCGGACCAATCTGAATTCGGGTCTCAACTGATTTCGGCCCGTATGCAATTTCGGATGGTAATTATCAAGAAAATTTACTAAGTCTAGGAATCCAATTCGGATCAACTGTTCATCCGAAGTTCAGATGAAGTCTCAAATATAGTTACTAAGGATGGACCTCGGACCATCCGGATTTCGGATCATCCGAAATTCGGATGTGGTCCGAATTCAGTTCAAATTTCACTTAATTATTCAGAATCTTAAGTTTTAAGCAATTACTGACACAAAATCACTATTACACTGACTTGACATATCATTGTGGTGTTATCTAACATACATTGATTCAGAGGCAATTATCACTATACAAACCACTGTGAGTAATAGATTATCATTCTAACATTTATTGTCTTTGCATTCACATTGTTCATATACATCAACTGACACTTATGAATGATTTGTTGTTATAATGCACACTCGTACTTGACATGTAACAAACATGTAGCTAGCGTTCGTTTGAAAGTGCATCTATTTACATCGTGCTTGCACTGCATGATCATTACTTTACTATCTGATGCAACCTGTACTGGGGCTAACAGCAGGCCATTGTCGGGGACTAATCATCCCACTCGTGATCCTGGTCAGGTTCGGCACATCCCCGATCAGCATTTGAACTGCCAACCCCATGCTTGCACTGTATGGTTTTTTGCATACTATGGGGCTTACACTACCCATTTACACACTATGCTTGTAAAGAAATAATTGTTGAATGTATAATCTGTTATCTCACTAAGCAAATTAGCTTATTGTTGACTCACAATGTTTTCAGGCAAAGGCAAAGGTGTAGCTGGACCTTCCTCTTAAGCAATTCATTTTACATCTCGGTGTCCTAGAAGCTACTTTGGTACATGGACGATAGCTTTGGGGCTGGGATATTATGACTTTAAAACAATTTGTGATGTTGTAATAGTTAGATTTTATTACTGTAGACAAGTACTTTTATTGTTTTAGTGTGGAACTGCTTAAATCTGAATTAAGCTTCAATGTTAATTATCATGTTAATCATTGGGTTGTGTGTTGATCCTGGTAATTCTAATTATACCATCAATTCATGAGGACGTCACAGAAACCGTGGGATTCCACTGCACATCCAAGAACAAATCAAGTTGTAATTTACCTTGAATCTTGTTTTAATTCTTGTTCCTTTAAGTTTCTTGATGATTTCTCCTTTCGAATCTTGAAATTGGTATCATGTTGGGATGAAGCTTTGTTGGAGTCGTGAGTTCTTATGAGTGAGAGAATTCTTTTATAAATTGAGCATATGAAATGGTTTTGGTATATATATATATATATATATATATATATATATATATATATATATATATATATATATATATATATATATATATATATATATATATATATATATATATATAAGTTTCTTGATGATTTCTCCTTTCGGATCTTGAAATTGGTATCATGTTGGGATGAAGCTTTGTTGGAGTCGTGAGTTCTTATGAGTGAGAGAATTCTTTTATAAATTGAGCATATGAAATGCTTTTGGTATATATATATATATATATAATCAAAAGTTTTAATTTTTCCCAATTTATATATATATATATATATATATATATATATATATATATATATATATATATATATATATATATATAAGTTTCTTGATGATTTCTCCTTTCGGATCTTGAAATTGGTATCATGTTGGGATGAAGCTTTGTTGGAGTCGTGAGTTCTTATGAGTGAGAGAATTCTTTTATAAATTGAGCATATGAAATGCTTTTGGTATATATATATAGATATATATATAGGGATGGGATCCATTGTGAACAAGTTATTCGTTGTGCACGTTGTGAACAAATAAAAAAAATACATATAATCATTCATATATATCAACAAGTGTTTGTAATATGATTCATATGATTCAAAAGGTTCATAGAAGTGTCTATTTAAGATTCAGAACATTCAAAAGGTTCATAGTACATAGTTTTTATAACAAGATGCACAAGATGCATAGGATGCAACAAGATTCATAAGATTCGACAAATTCATAGGATTCAATAAGATCCAAAGGATCCAATAGTATTAATAGGTTAATAGAAGAGTCCAGTACTATTTTCAACAAGATTCATAAGATTCAGAAGCTATTTTATGGTTGTTCACAATGTTCACAACGAATAAAGTGTTCACAAAAGATCATTAGTCTATATATATATATATATATATATATATATATATATATATATATATATATATATATATATATATATAATCAAAAGTTTTAATTTTTCCCAATTTGATCCCCAAAAGTTGCATATCTTTTATTCATTCACTATAACTTATAACCTTTTATTTTATCAAAACAACTTTTTAATTAAACACACATGACTTAATTATGGCTTTTTATTAACACATATTGACATTACATTTTTAATTACTTAGTACAATTTCATTTAACATCCTAATTAACGTTAAACCTTGTTAATTGCCATAAATTAAAGTTCCAGTCGTTACATGTGTGCTCGCCAAGTAGTAAAAATGTCTAAGCTTTCATCGCCAAGGACTTCTGATCGAATGGTCAATACCTTGGAATTGATATGGGAGGTACAAGCAAACTTTGGACACCCACCTATTTACTTGCAGTCTAGATGATACCAAATCTACAAAATCACTATAGGACATACGTTGTTCAATAACTATAGTAGAAGTATGGGTTCTGGAATCACAAATAACGCTACCATTGATATAAGACACACAAACCCCCAAATACAAATTAACAAGAAATGAAGTATGTGGCTCCATAACAAAAGACTATACGTTTACAAATAGAAATATTATTTTTGTACCATAGGATTTAGCTCAAATGTTAAATGTTCCCCTAAATTTGTGTTAGAAGTACCAGCTTCTTGATGACCAGACATGGTTTGTGCGTCGTCATTAAACGTTGGTGAAAAATGTAAGTTAGAATCCACAAAACCATCAACGTTGTACGGCACATATTCTTCATTCAAATCTGGGATAAGAGGATGCTGAACTGATACATTTGAACCGGAACCAGATTGATAGGTTGCCCCTGGATAGTTGCTAAAATCAACAGGAAAATACTGATATGGCATGTCTAAACGACGGCTACCCCCAGCTCGATCCATGTACTGTTCGATTCCATAGCGAGCCTGTTGACTTAGATTGCTTGCAGCTGACTGATACAAATGGCTCAGCCCCTCAAACTGTTAAGACAATATATATTATTACGTAAAGTCACTAAATTCTTTTTATGAATGACCATTATTAAATGTCAATGATTCAATTAATGAAAAATGGTTTACCGCCAAATCTCTAGATCCAGCAATGTTTTTGAACCCTGGACGACCGCTTGATTGAGGACGAACGATGTGATTAATTGTTCGCTGAAAGTACCATCTATTATATTCCATACTGGCATCAAAGTTATTTGAGAAAATACCATTGACAATATTTTCAAGTCTGGAATGCCACTGTTGAATATAATTTCCGTGCTTACTAAGCCAATCAACTTTCTTACCCACCCGATTGATTTTGTGCACCTCTTTGTGCTGATCAGATGTAAATAATAAGTTGTTTGATGGGATGGTCTGTACCATATGAAATTGTCTCATTACCCTGCTCGGTAAGTGTGGTTCAACAATCTCCCAACATATTAAATATGTGTTACATCTCCAGGATTGAAAACCACTTGTACAATCAACGTGTAGATAAGGTAGGAATTCAACATATGGTGTCCAGTTAAACTAAGCCATAACAGAGAGTAGCGAGTAAGTGTGGTTCACAAATTTTGTTGTTTAAAAAATGTAAAGCTTGAGTTCAAAATAATGTACCTCATTATTTTCTAAAATCATTAGAGTGTAGCGAGTAGCTTTTAAACAATGGGCTCCGGTTTCAGCGAAGCTATGACTCCCTCTCCATCTTTATCATTAAATGTGTAGTCAGTATTCAATTTTGAAACTTGTATTACAATTATAATATACATCACATTCATTTTGAAGTTACCCTAAATAAAAGTTACAATGCCCAGTAAGGTCAGTCGGGGATGCAGGATTCTTTCGGTATAATACCTTTCGAATATCCAACAACCAAGCTTGATCAGACTATCCTAAACACCACCAATAACAATTATCTGGATACTATTACATGTGTGTGTGTGTGTGTGTGTGTATACACATACATACATACTCGTTTCAATTTATTAATTGTACAACTTATAAAAAATTTAAAATTTAAATGTAACAATAAAGTAAAATCCAAACATACTAACTAACCTTGCACCAAAAGGAAAGACAATGTTGTTTTGCGGTGCTGTCATTGCAGGGCGAATAGCAGGAATTCTCTCCCAAGCCCAAAGCTGTAACAATAAAAGTGGACCGTACACATACTGTGTGTCGGGAGTTGTAGCGTGACATAATGTTCGGTATAATCGTGCCAGGACAGCACTACCCCAACTCAGTCGATTGCGACGCTCCAAATTAATTAAATTTATAAGTAAATGTAAAGGTACCCGATTTCCAGAATCTGGAAGTAATGTACCTCCTAGTATGTACATAATGTATACACGGGCCCTTTGTCTAGGACCTGCATCACCACCCCGGACCGCTTGTTGGATTTCTGTCATTAAAGCACTCATCTTCACAAACAACCCAGATACTTGGTTCTCCATGGGCACAAAACCAAGATAACTTAGACACAAGTTATTAACTTCTTGCGAATTAAGTTTAAGATCAATACCAGTTACGACATCTCCATCCACTGGCAATCCCCACAACACTTGTACATCTTCCAGAGTAACGGTAGTCTCGCCCATAGGAAGATGGAATGTATGGGTCTCCGGCCTCCATCTCTCCACAAGAGCAGTGATCAAGTGCCAATCGATTTTATGGTTTCCGCAATCAAAAATTCCACGAAAACCGGCAGCTTCGATAATTGTCATTACATCCACCGGTATCGGATGCTGCTTCAGATGTTTCCATAGTTTGCCATCGCCACGTCGAACTTCCAATGGCGTGCCAAGTTTTTTGTTTTGTTCGGGATCGTTCTCGTTCATTTGAAATAACTCGAACGCCCGATGTTCTTCACTTAAAAACAATAGCTCGCCATTAATTGGTCCAGGATATATTTCACCTTGAGCGGCCATTATAGATATTAAAAAGAAGTGTTTAAAAAGATAAAGACAATAAAATGAAAATCTTGGTGTGAATTATTTTGGATAGTGATGGTGGTGATATCGTGTGAATTATCTTGGAATATATATAACAATGAATGATTGTTTGGGGTTGGTGAATTCACGGGACTAATGTTCGGTTATCACAAAACCGAGTATTATGTGAGGACAAAAGTTGACAAGACTAGACATAGCATTAAAGTTCTCACACACCCGAATGGTGTGTGATGACAAACTGAAAAAGCTGAAAAAAGCTGGCTTATCCTACTATTCGGTTTCCAGAACACCGAATGGTGTATGTAGACAAACTCAAAAGCTGCCATGCATTCAGTCTTGGGAAGACTAAACATAATATTTTTATAAAAAAAATGGAAAAGTCTAAAAAGATATCCTATTATAATAAATAGATACTTTTATTAATAGTTTTTTTCTTTTTTTACTAAGTTTTCCTAACATGAACATTTTTAAATGTGCACACCCTTACTTCAAATGGCAGGAAAAAAAATATTTTTAAGAATTCCTAGACCCTAAGGGTGTCCATTTAGCATCACTAATTTTTGTTGCAGATTTTAAAATATAAATTACTTTTAAAAAATTTTCGTCATTCTGCCATCGCTTTAAAAGCTTTCCAACTTGTGGCATTTAAAATTGAAAATGAGCGAGTCAGTAAAAGAAACAAAAAACAGTAAAAACAATTAAAAAACTGAAAAGGTTTATGACGAAAGTCAGAAACAAAGTCCAAAAACACTCACGGGTTTGATTTTTGGTATAAAATAATTGAAATGATGGATTCGACTTGGTTTTATCCATAAAACCAAAGAATTTATATTTATACTAAGGGCTAAGTACCATTTTGACAATACAACTTTTAGATTTGTTCCAATTAGACACAAAACTATTTTTTGTCCGGATTTAACCACTAAGTTTTTGTTTGATTAACTATTTTGGAGAAAATGAATAAAACTAATGTCTAAATCGAGACAAAAAATAGTTTAATGGCTAAATCGAAAAAAAATCTGAAAGTTGGATGATTAAAATGACACTTAACCCTTGTATTAATAATTTTTGTTATTTTGTTAACTTAATATTTGATTTGAAATTTAAATAAAACGTTGATAGTTTACTAATAATTTTAATCTACTTTAAGAATATATGCTTAAATTGAATAAACAACTAATGTATTGGTATTGATATGAAGCTGGTTATTACAAAAATTATATAATCAGGGTTGGATCTATGAGTTTTTTTTAATCGGTGTCACTTTTAGAGTAGATTTAATAGTTAGATTTTTTAAATATATTTTAAAATGGATCGGGTCAACGAAACGGGTTGCCAACACAAACTTAATATTCATAGGTGTCACTCAAACAAATCCGAGGTGTCACTCGAATTTTTGATACATACGTAACTCAGTATTTTAAAAATTTATTGGTGTCAAGTGACACCCATTGTAACATATTATATCCGCCCTTGTATATAATATAAGAATTATTATTATTATTATTATTATTATAAAATATATATATATATATATATATATATATATATATATATATATATATAGAATATGGTTCGAGAGAGTACCACCCAAATGCAGCGCACCAGAAGGTACCACCTTTAAAAAAACTTTTTAAATTTTTTTTTTTCATAAACATGTTTTAATTAACATTATGAAGATCGTATGTAAATTTCACATACATTCACATCTCCTAGCTCCCAAAAAATGATGTGAACACACACTTACATAATTTTGAAGACATGTGAACATGCATTTATGTGATGTGTGTTTTCATGCACTTAGAGTGTTCGGATTTACGTGAAATTCACATATGATCTGTGTAATGTTAATTAGAACATGTTCATGAAAAAAAATTTCAAAAAAATTACTTTTAAGGGTGGTACCTTCTGGTGCGCTGCATTAGAGGTGGTACTCACTTGAACCTAAATCTATATATATATATATATATATATATATATATATATATATATATATATATATATATATATATATATATATATATATATATATATATATATATATATATATATATATATATATATATATATAGACACATTTACCAAATGTTCCCCACCAATGACCTTTTTCTTTTTTAATATTAATTTTGAATTTTTTATTATACACCATTATCTTAGTGTTATCTTTTATTTAGCCCTTTTAATTTAATAAAATTTCATTTAGTTCTCTTTTAACATTTATTATTACAACATCCTTTTACATACTTAAAATTATGATTTTAATTATACATATGTTTATAGTTGTCTTTTGAAACTAATATGTTATGTTTAATTATATAAAAAAACTTTATTATTCAGATGCACAATACAAATTCTAATAAATTGTTTTATAATTAAAATGTAACCATTTAAATTTAGATTTTTGTTATTAAATATGATCATTTATAACATTGAACGTTACTTTATAACGTTGCAAACTCTAATCGATGTAGACATTACCGTTATAAATTTAATTAATTTGACCGTAAAACCAATAAATTAAATTGACGATTAAACCTAATCATGTCAAATTTTCAAATTACGGTTATGAATATTTGTTTAATTAATTCTGGTTCTGATCCGATTTAATAAGATATTGTTTGTAATTTTAGCATTCCAAAATCTAGATCACCAATAATAAGAATCGACTAACAGTATCATTTGTCTTGCTTCTTGAATCTATATCGGTTTTTCAATTTTATTATGCGATGTTGGTTTCGTTGTGTTTCGTTGTTTGAATTGTTTGAAAAATATTTTTTTATTTATTTTTATATTTATTTTTGTAATTAATATTTTAGACCCCGCAGGAACGCGCGAGTGTTCATTAACTCATTATTAACATAATCAATATTGCAACACATTTTTTATGCTTTTCTCAAATTTGTCAACTTAAAATTTGATTTTGAATTTTATACAAAGCGTTGATAGTTTTCGGATAATTTTCAGCTATTTTAACAATATATATTTAAATTGAATATAAAGTTTTTTTTTTAGAACTCCAACAATTATATATATAAAAATCTCAAGAAATTGAATAAAAAGTTAATGAATTGGTGTTAATATGATGTTTAAACATAGTATTTAAATAAAAAATAAAAAGCTGAAAAAAGCTGCGCTTATCCTACCATTCGGTTTTCCACAACACCGAATGGTGTATGTGGACAAACTCAAAAGCTGCCATGCATTCAGTCTTGGGAAGATCAAACATAGTATTTAAATAAAAAATAAAAAATTTGTTGTATTTTTGTTGCAAATTTTAAAATTTAAATTACTTTTAAAATATTTTCGTGAATCTGCCATCGCTTTAAAAGCTTACCAACTTGTGGGATTTAAAATTGAAAATGAGCGAGGAAGCAAAAAAAACAAAAAAAAACAAACGACAGTTGACTTGAGCTGTTAGTTTCTAAAATAATTTTATTACATCACAAGTCCCAGAAATCGAAAAGTTATAACATTTTGGTCGCTGAAACTAACGATAGTTAATTTGAGCCGTTAGTTTCAGGGGCATTTTTATCCTTTTGATTTTCAGGGACCATTTATGTACATATCATACTTTCAGGGACCGAAATGTTACTTTCTTTTTAATTTATTTTTTATAGTTTTCATATATATATATATGTATATATATATATATATATGTATATATATATATATATATATATGTATATATATATATATGTATATATATATATATATATATATATATATATATATATATAATATATATATATATATATATATATATATATGTGTATATATATATATATATATATATATATATATATATATATATATTATTTCTTTTTTTTTATAAATTAATTATCCAAATATAACATTTTATTTTTATTTCATTTATTTTAATTATTAATTTTTATTTGTATGTTTATTGTTATTATTAAAGTTAGTTTTTTTTTATGAATTACTATAATTATTTATTTAAAATTATATATGATATACATGGTTTATTCTTTTCCATTATTTATTGAGAATCCAAATCTTTCTCTATTCTTTTTTTCATTTAATAAAAATAAAAACTAGTTGTAGTTTTTTTTCGTTCGGAAAATCTAAAATCAAAATGATTTATTTCTATTCTCCATTCAAAAAAGTTCAAAATAAGGACATGTTGAAGCTTTTTTTCGTTTGGAAAAAGAATATAATCAAAATGGTTCGTAGTTTCTTCATTGCAAATACTTAATAAAATATTTAATTTCTAAATGGTTTAAAAAATCAAGAATTAAATGGTTCATCGCTTTTTAGTAAAAAAAATATTAAATTCTGAATAGTTTGTTGTTTTTTATTGAAAAAATTAAAGTTTTATTGATTTTTTTAATCTACGTTTAATTAAAAATCAGAATGATTTTTTGTTTGAAAAAATAAAAGATCATAATGCTTCACTGTTTTTTGATAAAAAAATTAAAATAAAAAGAAACCATTCTTAATTAAAATTTTTTTTACTAAAAATCGATGAACCATTCCAATTCTTGATTTTTTCAAACAAAAAAAACCATTCTTATTTTTAATAAAACTTCAATTTTTTAAATAAAAAACAACAAACCATTCGGAATTTAATTTTGTTTTTTTTTTGAAAGGCTAGTTAGTTGTTAGTATTACACCCAAAGTTAGATTAGATTCACCAATGTCAGGGATTGAACCCGTGACCATTCCAATATTTGATTTTCTCAGATCATTTGGAAATAAAAATTTTATTAACTATTTGCAATGAAGAAACTACGAACCATTTTGATTATACTCTTTTTCCAAACGGAAAAAGGTTTCAACACGTTCTTATTTTGAACTTTTTTTAGTGGAGAAAAAAAAAATAAATCATTTCGAGTTTAGATTTTCCGAACGAAAACAACTACTACTAGTTTTTATTTTTTTGAAATGAAAAAACAAGATAGAAAGATTTGGATTTTCATTAAATAATTGAAAAGAAAAATGAACCAGCTTTATCATATATAATCTTAAATAATTAATTATAGTAATACATAAAAAAAGCTAACATTAATAATAACAATAAACACACAAATAAAAATTAACAATTAAAACAAAAGGAATAAAAAATAAAATGTTATATTTGGATAATTAATTTATAAAAAGAAAGAAATACTAAATATATAATAATTATTGTTATTAAAACCAAAGAATTTATATCTATATTAATAATTTCTGTTATTTTGTTAACTTAATTTTTGATTTGAAATTTAAATAAAACGTTGATAGTTTTCTAATAATTTTAATCTAGTTTAACAAAATAATTTAAATTGAATAAACAACTAATGTATTGGTATTGATATGAAGCTGGTTAATTATTAAAACTTTTATATAATCAGGGAAGGATCCAAGATTTTTTGTTCTCGGTGTCACTTTTTTAAAGTAAATTTAATACTTAGATTTTAAAAATATCTTCTAAGATGGATCGGGTCAACGAAACGGGTTGTCAACACAAAATTAATATTCGTAGGTGTCACTCGAAATTCTGATTCATACGTAACTCAGTATTTTCAAATTTTATCGGTGTCGAGTGACACCCATTATAACATATTACATCCGCCCCTATATATAATATAAGAATAATTATTAACATGATCAATATTGCAACACATTTTTTTATGTTTTTCTCAAATTTGTCAACTTAAAATTTGATTTTGAATTTTAAACAAAGTGTTGATAGTTTTCGAATAATTTTCAGCTATTTTAACAATATATGTTTAAGTTGAATAAAAAAGTTAATGAATTAGTGTTGATACGAATGTTTAAGCTATATGAATAATTATTAACATAATCAATATTAAAAAGAAAAGCTAACTCATTCTCTGGAAGCCCTACCAACCGGTCCCACGACCAATATGAAAAATGTAAATCGCGTAACACCTGGTTAAAAGACCATGTGAAGGCTTTGAACCCTGAACCTCCATTATATTTTTTACAACCCCAACAACTAGGCTAAATTTTAAACAAAGCAAGGATAGTTTTCGAACAATTTTAAGCTATTTTAACAATATATGCATAATTTGAATAAATAATTAATGAATTGGTATGAATATGATGTTTAAGCGGGTTATTTAAACTTTTAAGATAAGGATAAATATTAGGGAAAATGACATCAAATAGCTCTGAACTTTCGACTTTGTACACATTTATGTAGTGAACTTTTTTTTGTGCACATTTGGTAGTCAAAGTTTCAAAATTGTTCCAATTTGGTAGTTGGCGTACCTGTTAACCGGTTGCTTCCGTTTTCGATGCCTACGTGGACAATTTTATAATGACGTGACCACCCGTTTTTATATCATACCCGGTTTTATCTATGTGGCAACCCGTTTTTTAAAATCACCCGGTTTTATTACCCGGTTATAAAACCGGTTCTTACAAGTTAGATCGATCGTATGACAAATGAACCGGGTTTATAACCGGGTGATTTTAAAAAACAGGTTGCCACATAGATAAAAACGGGTATAATATAAAAACGAGTAGCCACGTCATTAAAAAATTGTCCACATAGGCATCGGAACCGGAAGCAACCGGTTAACAGGTATGCCAACTACCAAATTGGAACAATTTTGAAACTTTGACTACCAAATGTGCACAAAAAAAAGTTCACTACATAAATGTGTACAAAGTCGAAAGTTCAGAGCTATTTGATGTCATTTTCCCTAAATATTACAACTCATTTGTTATGTTTTACCAAAATTAAAGTGACCTAATCAAATACCCAATTATTTTCGTTACCAGATTTTCGTTACACCTACTATTTATGTTACATATATATTTTATGGGTTTTTTTATGCATTACATATTTACATTACAAAAGATGAAAATATGTATAATAACATTTTTTTTGAACAGCAAAAAAATATGTTTCATATTATAAGTTAATATAAATTGGTTTCATTAGTGTTTATCAAGTAAAATTACAAAAACAATAATATGAATAAATGAAAAACTATGTGAATAAATGATATGAAAAAATTCAAACATTCACATGGATCTCTCATTCATTCACAAGGCTTTTTTATACTTTTATTTGATTAAAAAAAATTTGATACCAATTTAATTATAATGTTATTTTGCATATTTTTATCCAAAAGAATTTCTTTTTGAACGGTATCTCTGATAACTTGAACTCAATATCATATATATATATATATATATATATATATATATATATATATATGTATGTATGTATGTATGTATGTATGTATGTATGTATGTATGTATGTATGTATGTATGTGTGTATGTATGTATGTATGTATGTATGTATGTATGTATATGAGGGTTTCATGACACTATTCTAAAATGGGAAAACAGAGATCCGTTTTATTGATTTTAATCAATCTAAATATTTATTATCATATAAAAAACAATGTTTTGTTGATACATAAAACACAATATAGTTATTACTATAATTATTTGTGCATAAACTTTTCCATTTCTAGGTTCCACATCTAACGTCCGACGGTATATGTCTGCTAATGTCATAAATCCATCATTGTCCCACTATAGGTTCAATGTTACCCGGCCACCCCGGTTGTTTCGCTTCTTGATCTAACCTTCATGACGTCTACGACTGCAACTCACCCGGACCTCTGACCGTCTGATCCAACCTTCAGTCTCCTCTCTATTTTTTTTACATTGGCATCAAGAATAAAGCTACTAATCACTAAACTTGCGATGTTTTTCCTTCCTAGGAATTTGTATCTTTTCATGTTATGTCATTTTGCCTCGTCAAATGGTAGACTTCTCTCTCGGCTCAGCTTGTTCGAAGCTCGTAAAATGCATCAAGAACTGGTCACTAGCATAAACTATGTAAATAAACTTCAACGGAGTCCCAAATTTGTCCTAGAAGTCGGTTTCCTCAAAAAATATTTATCTGATTTCACTGGCAAATTTACGCGTAACCTAGTTACTGGGTTTTGACTTTAAATTTAGTTTGTTTACAAGTCAACAAATCAACTTTATTGATATATCTCAAGGCATTAAACCATTAGGTGACATTATTTTTTCAGTTTAATAAATAACATACTATGCTCTATTTTGTTGTTCAATGTTTATATCTTTATTATCATTGACAAAAATTATAATTTTAAATGATGAGAACAAGAAAATCAGAAAAAACAACAACTAACAGAAGAATATTAGTGTTAAAATATTTAATGTTGTAACATCCTCGAATTCAATTACTGTAATTTGGATCTATTTAGGTAGATAATTTATAATTAAGTCGAATTATGAACAATTATTATGTATTTGGGATATTTAGAAAGTTTGTTGTTATTTTAGAAAAATTTGAACTGTGAATTATTATTATGGAGTATTAAGATTATAAAAGTTGATAATGATAAAACTAAGAATAAATCAGTATTTTATGGAACCGATTAAGTTGAGGGGTGAAATGTGCAAAAATGTTGAAAGTTGAATAAAAAGGCTAAAAGCCTTTCATTTTTACATTTGCACTCTCTCTCTAGACTCTCTCTCTCTCTAGAAACTCTCTCTACTTCTCTCTACGATATCTATCAAACCGACCGGCCGATTTTCGAGATTTATACGTTGTCGGAAAGATCTCGAGAAGTACTACAACAATCTACGGTTGGATTCTTGATTTCATACGGATTGAGGTAAGAATCGACCCTTTTAAGTTTATATATCTCGGTTTTGAAAACATGAAATTCGAATTTAGCATTTCTTGCATGAATAAAGCCGATTTTTCTTGAGTTTTAGCTAGAATATGATAGAGTATGCGTAATATAATCAAACCTAGGCACTATACATAACATATTCATGATTTTAGGCTTAGAAATGAAGGATTTAAGTTGTGGATACGAACAAACTCGAAAATACCAAGAACATAGTCGAAATGCAAGAACAAAGTCGATTTTTGCACTAAATTCGAGTGTATATTCGAATTTAACACTATGGGATTCGAATTTAGGTCCATAAATTCGAATTTGGGTCCCTAAATTCGAATATGGTTCGAATTTATCTCTATATGTTCGAGTTTAGCCTTAAAATCGAAGGGAAATTCGAATTTAGCCCCTAAAATTCGAATTTGATGCCTAAAAATTGAAACCCACTCTCTAAACTCGAATAATATGAATGAAACCCATAGACAATACATAAAATAACAAAAGTCATTCAAAGGATAAGGTTTGAACTTGAGTTGGGTTCAAACTTAGTTGTGGTTCGAATTTGGATATGGATCCAAAATGGGGAAAAATATTGCAGAACTTGTAAAACTTGGTTTTATGGATTTAAACAATTATTGACATGATGTGTTGATACAAATGAATTACAGGTCCCTTGTGGTGTTGTTTAACCCACAGTGGGGTACTTTGTGATCCGGTTGAAAGCCCGAGGAGAAATAAAATTAACTTGAAGATTATTAACGCACCCACTGTGAGTACCTTTGATTTTAACATTGTCGCATCTGCTTTATGTTTTGCTTCGCCTGCTTCGCCTGCTGAGGCATGTTGTTTCACTTTCGTTTGACACTCTACTAACTTGCGTATATGTTGATGCACATTCATACTTGTTGCATGTCCGTTTCTTTGTTGTGCATCTTATTGATGGACCTGAGGGTCGCATCTGTACTCCGGTGTTACTATGCTATATGACCAAGAGTTGACACCTCTATGGTCATGATAGGCAGTAGGTCATCCCCGATCGTACGTTTGCCTCAGATGGATTGTTTTTCTTATGCCGAGCGTCATCTCGAAGGAGTTGTGGCTCGGGTTTGCGTGCTATGTGTACGTGTGGAAGTATACGGTATGCGTTACCGGTGTTACTTCAGGGGGCATCATAAGGATTTGTGGAATGTGTAAAATCATTGGTATTCATTAAGCATTCGCTTACCCTCTCAGTTGTTTACTTTTTACAGGAAAAGGGAAGTCTGCCGCCGGACCTTCTAGTTAGGTCATTTGTGAAGATTCGGAAGAGTTGGTACTATTTAATCGGTAATCATGCTTTGGGTTAATATTGTATTATATTCTGGATGTTGTAATAATTGTATTGGGTATGTAGACTTAGATATGGTACCTTGTAGCACCGTAGGGTGTATGTCACTGTTGCACTACTTTATTTATATGCTTCCGCACTTAAGCTAGGTTATCAGATCATTATATAGCTGTTTGATGGTGATTAATCCTGGGTGTTTTGTAAATGGTGGTTGTTGTGGCAAGGGTGTCACACGAGATGGTATCAGAGCAGTAGTTTGAGATTCAAGTGTCCGTGAGATCTTGGTCTCAAACATTAAGTGATGATATGTAGTGGTTTAAGTAATGATCTGAACTAAGATAAGTTACGATCTAGTAATCATAGGAAAGTGAATTTCATACGGGACAACATGTGATGTAGTTAATTATGTGATGGGATCACTAAATAATTTATATATTTTATATATTTCGGAACATGTCTGGAGAAGGAATGACGCCACGAGAAACGAGGGAAATGGTGCTATCAATGATGGCAGAACAAAACAGAATGATTCAAGACCAATTTCGGACGCGAGATGAGGCCAAAGCCAAAAGAAAAAAAAAAGACAAAAGAAAAGAAAAGAGGGAATATGAAAGGAATTATGTTGTGGATGACATAAACCTTAGGAATAAAGAGAAACGTAAAGACAAGGGCAAGGAAAAGATTGATTATGAAACTGGGATTGATGAGAATTACATGAGCTATGTAATTAGACCATTCAAGGACTGGCAACCACCCACATTCTCTGGATCTCTGAGAATTGAGGAAGCAGAAATGTGGATTACAATTATGGAACAAATCTTTAAGGAGATGAATTGTAAGGATGAGTACAAAGTATTTATGGCTAAGGATCAATTGATTGGACAAGCTAAGGAATGGTAGAACTGTTGGGAAAAAGAATTGGGATCCAAGTTGATTGCTTCCTTTAGTTGGGAACAATTCAAGTTGTTTTTTAGTAGGCAATATGGTGAGCCTGATATCGTACCACATGTTAATCATGTAGAAAGATCTAATGGAAAGATTGTAAAGTCTGGAGAAGATGAACTAAATGGACTATATTTGAGGTCGAGAACAAATGAACGTGATAGAAGTAAGAGATGTTGCCATTGTAATCAATTTGGACATAAGGCTAACAAATGTCCAAACGAAGGCCTATGCTTGTTATAATTGTGGAAAAGTGGGCCATTTTAGCAGAAATTGCAAATTTCGACCAAAGAATTAGCATGTAATGATATTACATGATGAAACTATGAATGAAAAAGTTCAACAAAGGAGATGAGATCTCTGAGATTATGGTTATAACTTTTGTACCTTAAATTACGGAATTAGAAGAGTACTTTAGAGATTCTATATGTAATATATCATCGAAGTTTTATGATTCTGAAGTTAACATGAACTTGAGTAGTATGAAATGTTATTACTAATATAGGTATAATCATGTTTGTGGATGAGAATACTCGAGTTTATAAATAGGCATTAGATGAATAGCCGAGATAGATTTTGAAGCTTTGATTTGGAAAAGATGCTATAGATATCATGGAAATTATGAATGAGTTTAGAAGTTGCAATAAAGTTAAGTGGGTTAAAGAATTGGAAATTAATTGTATTAATACCATGTATGGCATGTTCGAGGAATTGATGATAATTAGTTATGGTTATCATAAAGCAAATAGCATCAACTTTTATTAAGGAAAATGGTAAGGTACACTGTGTTGATATTTTGACTTAAAAAGTTTGTGGTCAAGAACAACAGGATACGAACTGTTCATGAGAATTTTGATGTAGTTAGAATCAAAGAGACTGATTCAATGTTGGTATATATATGAATATTATATGAGGAAAACAAATCTAGAAATTATAAGAGAAATCATACGAGGGTATGATAATACATGGAAAATACATGTTAATTTTAAAAGAGAAATTGAAATATGTAATGCGACGTGTAAAGTAAGAAATGTATGTGAAGTATAATTGATCGGAAGAGGGATATAATACTTAATGAAATGGAGATTTGATTACACATAAAAAGTTTAAAGAGACTTTGGACACTAGGGAAATTGCTTATACAGCAAAGAAAAGTCTAGTATTACGATTCGGAATCTAAGGAAGATTCGGAGGTGATCATGAGTTCTGTTTGATTTTGGGTATCAATTAATTATTTATATCTACTGCTTTTGCTCAACAAGTGTAAATACCTTGATCTAAGTTGTCTATTGTGATTGATGTTGAAATTGCTAAGTAATACGTTAGTTAGCGTAGATCATGTGTATCATGATTGTACTTTAGTGATTGAGGAGGTAGTACTCAATCCTGACTTGATTTCAATAAAGATCGGTGATTTGGTTGAACTTATTAAATATATGTGACAAGACGCATGTAGTTTGCAATAAAGGAATAATAAAGATAAGTACGCCGAAAGGAGGCGAGAGATTTGTATATATGAGTATTGGAGAAGTGGGGATCAACGTCTAATGATGATTGTTAGGTCCCGAAAGCTGATTGCTTAGGGCTGTGAGTTTTGTTTGGTATATGCTATTGATACCAAGACTGAAGAGAAAACTGTGGCCGATGCGCCTGTTGTCCCAAATGTTTCCATATATGTTTTTGGAAGACTTGTCTGATGTGCCACTTGAAAGACAAGTGAATTTTTGTGTTGACTTGATCCCTGGAGTTTCTCCAATAGCTTGTTGTTCATATCGGTATGCATCTACTGAAAGGTAGGAGATGATGAGACAACTTTAGGAGTTATCAGATAAGGGCTTCGTTAAATTGAGTTCTTTCCCGTGGGGAGCCTGATATTGTTTATGAAACGAAGGATGTCATAATGAGAATGTGTATAGAATAACATGATTTGAACAAATTGACTATAACAAGTAAGTATTCACTGCCAGGAATTGATGATTATTGATCAGTTGCAAGGGGTTGGTTATTATTCAAAGATTGATTTATGTTCAGGATATCACTAGTTGAAAGATTTGTAAGGATAAAATACTGAAAATGGATTTCAGGGATAGTTATGAGTTTTACGAGTATTTTGTTATGCCATTTGGGATAGCCAACACCCCAACTGTTTCATGGACATTATGAATAAAGATTTGTATATCAATGTTGGGGGAAATCTGTAAGTGTAATTATCGATGATATGTTGGTATAAGTTTAAAGTTGAATATGTCAAAATCTTGAGTTTTGATTACAATAGATTATATTTTGGGATATGTGATTTCTGGAAGTGGATCTCGGAGGATTCTGCTAAAAAGGGGAGTGATTAAGAAGTTGGAATTTGTCTCGCAGTATTACAAGAATTAAGAAGTTTTCTACGAATGATAGATTGTAGACAACTTGATTAATTCAGTATATTTTATATACAGACTTAAGAAAGTTATTGCTAGAAAGATTTGCACAGATGTGCATGAGTAAGGTTAACATTATTTTCATGGTATTCTAGAATTGATTATGTCTTATTAGAGGAGTTGTTTCATGTTCAACTTTTGGTTTGCTTTACAAGTAGGATTATGCACTCATATAGCTATGAGTACAGCTTACCGACCTCGACAAATGGTCAAAATGAATGAACTATTTTCATATTTGAATACATGATGAGATCATGTATTTTGGATTTAAGTATCAACAAAAAGGAACAAGTTAGCACTATGGTGTATTGGTTCATTTAGAACAACAGAAAAGTTAGGAATCTGTTATCTCATTTGGAATTATCTAAGGAAATATCGAAATAGCACTTGGTGTTTTATGTGGAAAAGCTTTATGAAATCTTCACAACTAGTAATGAAGATTGGGATGATTATACCGAATTGGAATTCATGAAAGGTTAGTATATGTAAAGAAGTCGGAGTATATTACAGATATGAAATTAATGAAGATAAGAAACAAAGACATTAAAATGGTATTGATATGTTGGAAGCATAACAAAGAAGTAAATCATACATGGGAGACAAACGCTGATATGTTAAGGAAGTATCCACAGCTGTTTGAAGTCAAATAACTTCGAGGACGAAGTTAGAGCGTGATGGAGCCCATGTTGTAACATCCTCGAATTCAATTACTGTAATTTGGATCTATTTAGGCAGATAATTTATAATTAAGTCGAATTATGAACAATTATTATGTATTTGGGATATTTAGAAAGTTTGTTGTTATTTTAGGAAAATTTGAACTGTGAATTATTATTATGGAGTATTAAGATTATAAAAGTTGATAATGATAAAACTAAGAATAAATCAGTATTTTATGGAACCGATTAAGTTGAGGGGTGAAATGTGCAAAAATGTTGAAAGTTGAATAAAAAGGCTAAAAGCCTTTCATTTTTACATTTGCACTCTCTCTCTAGACTCTCTCTCTCTCTAGAAACTCTCTCTACTTCTCTCTACGATATCTATCAAACCGACCGGTCGATTTTCGAGATTTATACGTTGTCGGAAAGATCTCGAGGAGTACTACAACAATCTACGGTTGGATTCTTGATTTCATACGGATTGAGGTAAGAATCGACCCTTTTAAGTTTATATATCTCGGTTTTGAAAACATGAAATTCGAATTTAGCATTTTTCTTGCATGAATAAAGCCGATTTTTCTTGAGTTTTAGCTAGAATATGATAGAGTATGCGTAATACAATCAAACCTAGGCATAATACATAACATATTCATGATTTTAGGCTTAGAAATGAAGGATTTAAGTTGTGGATATGAACAAACTCGAAAATACCAAGAACATAGTCGAAATGCAAGAACAAAGTCGATTTTTGCACTAAATTCGAGTGTATATTCGAATTTAACACTATGGGATTCGAATTTAGGTCCCTAAATTCGAATTTGGGTCCCTAAATTCGAATATGGTTCGAATTTATCTCTATATGTTCGAGTTTAGCCTTAAAATCGAAGGGAAATTCGAATTTAGCCCCTAAAATTCGAATTTGATGCCTAAAAATTGAAACCCACTCTCTAAACTCGAATAATATGAATGAAACCCATAGACAATACATAAAATAACAAAAGTCATTCAAAGGATAAGGTTTGAACTTGAGTTGGGTTCAAACTTAGTTGTGGTTCGAATTTGGATATGGATCCAAAATGGAGAAAAATATTGCAGAACTTGTAAAACTTGGTTTTATGGATTTAAACAATTATTGACATGATGTGTTGATACAAATAAATTACAGGTCCCTTGTGGTGTTGTTTAACCCACAGTGGGGTACTTTGTGATCCGGTTGAAAGCCCGAGGAGAAATAAAATTAACTTGAAGATTATTAACGCACCCACTGTGAGTACCTTTGATTTTAACATTGCCGCATCTGCTTTATGTTTTGCTTCGCCTGCTGAGGCATGTTGTTTCACTTTCGTTTGACACTCTACTAACTTGCGTATATGTTGATGCACATTCATACTTGTTGCATGTCCGTTTCTTTGTTGTGCATCTTATTGATGGACCTGAGGGTCGCATCTGTACTCCGGTGTTACTGTGCTATATGACCAAGAGTTGACACCTCTGTGGTCAGGATAGGCAGTAGGTCATCCCCGATCGTACGTTTGCCTCAGATGGATTGTTTTTCTTATGCCGAGCGTCATCTCGAAGGAGTTGCGGCTCGGTTTTGCGTACTATGTGTACGTGTGGAAGTATACGGTATGCGTTACCGGTGTTACTTCAGGGGGCATCATAAGGATTTGTGGAATGTGTAAAATCATTGGTATTCACTAAGCATTCGCTTACCCTCTCAGTTGTTTACTTTTTACAAGAAAAGGGAAGTCTGCCGCCGGACCTTCTAGTTAGGTCATTTGTGAAGATTCAGAAGAGTTGGTACTATTTAATCGATAATCATGCTTTGGGTTAATATTGTATTATATTCTGGATGTTGTAATAATTGTGTAGGGTATGTAGACTTAGATATGGTACCTTGTAGCACCGTAGGGTGTATGTCACTGTTGCACTACTTTATTTATATGCTTCCGCACTTAAGCTAGGTTATCATATCATTATATAGCTGTTTGATGGTGATTAATCCTGGGTGTTTTGTAAATGGTGGTTGTTGTGGCAAGGGTGTCACAAATGTGTGTTAAAAAAACAAAAAAAAAAAATTGTTTTAATGCATAATCAGATAATTCTTATCAAATTTTCTAATAGCGCGACATAAAAATTGATCAAAATATGTTAAAATTATGTTGTATTTCTAAATTTTTTATAGGAGTCAAATATTTTATTCTTTTATCATGTCCTTAGGAACGGCCTAATTAATATATGATTTAACTCATGCTACATGCAAACAATACATGTTACAAAGTATGTTCTCGTGACCAGAAAAGATAATTTACCATCAACTGTTTCATGGGAATTTTCTTTTTAAATAATTTATGACATTGATGTATCAATTTCGAACAAATTAGAATTTAACATTTAGTTAAAATGTTTGGTGATGATGAATACAAGATAGTTTTTAGTGTTAGTTAAGGATGTATTTAAATCTAGTTAATGTATGGGTTCGAATCTGATTCATATATGAGCTGGTGGAAATGTCAAATTCATATACAAAAAGACAATATTGACAAATATAAATAACTGAACTCTTTATATTTGTTATCAAAAGTTTAAAACAAGCAAAATTTAAATTCCTATTACTTCGAATTCCGAGCTATAAACCAAATGTCTCAATAGTAATTTACCATGGTTTCACTCAACACCAATAAAATTTCAAATTACTGTGTTATGTGTGCATCAAAAACTCAAGCGACACCTACTATTTTATTTTGGGTGACACCTACGACAAAAATTATAAAACTATCATATGATTTTTTTGGGTGACACGCCTCTCCGACCTTCCTCATCCCTCCACTCTGGCCCTCGAAAATCAAACATCAATTGTTGCTCGTACTTGGTGCTCGTCGTTCGATAGCCGAAGTTTAGAAGACGGTCTACACTCTCCACCTCTCATCGCCTCGTCCACTCGGCCCTCACAATCAATCTCTCTCCCTCTCTCTCTCTCTCTCTCTCTCTCTCTCTCTCTCTCTCTCCAGTCTCTAGAGTTTATTTCTAGGTATGAATAATTACGTCTCTCTCTCTCTCTCTCTCTCTCTCTCTCTCTCTCTCTCTCTCTCTCTCTTAGGTCTCTAGAGTTTATTTTTAGTTATGCATATAAAATATCTGATTTCAAATACTTATTACTTATCTAGTTCATATGCTGTAAATTTCATTTTTGTGAACTTATATATTTTGTTATTTGACATGACTATTACTTATTTGACTTAAGTACTTAACCATTAATATTTACTTGTGTGATCTCAATTACTTGTATAATTAATTTAGGAGTTTAATTTTTGTTGGTTTATTGTTAATTAGGGTTTTGAAATTTAGGTTTGTTTATTGGTTATGGTTTAAATGATAGTTGTTAAAAACTATTTGGTAATTCTTAAAAAAATTATTTAGCTAAATGAAAATATTTTTGAAAAAAAAGTTACAAATCTTTTGAATCTGATTTTTTAAGCAAAAATCGTTCTATTACTCCTGTAGATATTGTCTTTAATGGTACTGGCTACTTAATTTGAAATTAATTTTGTGTTGGTCACCGACTGATTTTCCTTGTTATACTAGTTTTGGTGACCTAACCCGTCGGAATCTAAGTGTTAAATTTTCTCAAAATAGTTACATCAATAACAAAAATTCTTTGTTGGTGGGATCTGGAAACGAGATACCCCAAGGTTTTCTTCGCATGCCGGGGTTTCCTCCACTTGGTGGCCGAATCCTAATTTTTTTTATTTTGTTTGTCTTAGAGCATTTTATGGGCCAACACCATTCTCTCTCCCTCTTTAGGCGGCGGCCACCACTCATCTCGGATGCCACAACTCCATCATCATCGGCCATTGCACCACCACCGTCACACCACCACCAATTCGCGGATGAAGTTTTAAAATTTTGAATGAACGGAGAATATTAACTGATAAAGAGATGCATTATAAACACTTTTGAAGGTATGGTTAGATTTTTCATTCATTTTGTTAATGAAAAACGTTGAAAAATTAATTGTCTTTATCTGATGTTTATGGAAGACAAATCTGATGCATCGTGTTTATGAAGATGAATCATGTTTGAAGATGAATCCGATGAAGATGCATCATGTTTGAAAATGAATATGATAAAGATGCATCATGTTTTTTATGAATCAAATGAAGATGCATCGTGATTTTTGATGAATCAAGTGAAGATGCATCGTGTTTTGAAGATAAATCCGATGAAGATGCATCACCATTTTGATGATGCATGATGGTGGGACGAATAAGATGTTGAATATGACCGAAAACGAGGATGAAGAACCGAGATGCATCACGAATTGAAGGATGAATATTAGATGCATCGACATCAAATCTTCTTTTTTGAATTTGTTTAGATTTTGTAATTTTGGAGGTGTATCAATTAATATTATTTAGCATTTATTGTTTAGGTATTGATTGAATATTTAATAATATTAAATTAAATTTTATTGACTAGTTATATTTATTTTTCCCAAAATACCCCTATACATACCACATACATGCATCGCATGATGCATCAATGATCATTTAATATAAAGGCTGTGGTTGGTTCTTTTTTTGGTTCCCGATGCATATGGTGCCCCATAGAACCTGACCATATATATATATATATATATATATATATATATATATATATATATATATATATATATATATATATATATATATATATATATATATTGTTGAATCCTATGAATCTTGTTATAAAAACTACTATGAACCTTTTAAATGTTCTTAATCTTGTTGTAGACACTTTTATGAACCTTTTGAATCATATAGATCATGTTACAAACATTTGTTGATATATATATGAATGATTATATGTATTTGTTTTATTTGTTCACAACGATAACTTGTTCACAATCGATCACATCCCTATATATATATATATATATATATATATATATATATATATATATATATATATATATTCAAGATAAATGGGGTACCATGTTAGACTGGGGTACTGGAGTCCACCCATGTTTGGTTATAAATAAAAAAGGGTAATATAATCAATTAGCTTTATCTTAATTAACAGATGACAACTAATGAATTAATAAATCCCGTAATTATAGGGATATACTTCCATAACATATCTATAACAAATTTCAAAATGGGTTTTATTGAACATGTTCAATGGGATTCGACAATGAGTTTTAGTGAACATGTTCAACAGGATTTGACAATGTGTTTTAGTGAACATGTTCAATTGGATTCGACAATGAGTTTTAGTGAATATGTTCAATCGGATGTGTCAAATAAATGTATTTATTATTTTCTTCAAACCGTTCGTGAATGTTCAATTTCATTTACACTTTATTGAACATGTGCAATCGGGGTTTATTATGTTTTTATTCGCTGTTAACCGTTTTGGTGATAAACCAATATTGACGTTATTGAACATGTTCAATCGTGGTTTATTGGAGTGTCATCATTGCACATGTTCGATATGGGTACAAGGAATAATATTAACTAAAATGGAGATTTTATGGGATACATAGACTCTTTGATTTTAATGTAAACTTTTTAATACCATTTTTACCCCCGACATTAATTAATGTGGGAAAGAATTTTAAGCAAAGTTTATATTATATTTTAATGATTTTCGTGATAAATGATTTCCGGTACCCCAGTCTAACATTGTACCCCATTGATGTTAAATCTATATATATATATATATATATATATATATATATATATATATATATATATATATATATATAT
>JAANYP010004976.1:0-16393 GCA_020465985.1 Centrapalus pauciflorus | reverse complement strand
ATCAAGTAATACATAAGATAAGTAAAAGAGAAAGCAATAAAATCCGTACCTTTGTATTCGATGACAAGAATACACGAATGAGATGCTCTCGGTATCCACCGGTGATGACACGATCGAGCGGCGCCAGGTATGCAATCAAACACACGAAGAACGGGAAAGCCAAACACTAATATGTGTTTTTGTTTGGTACGGTTGTACACCACAGAAACCAACCCACACACATCGAGTGTGTGTGTATATGCGTTTTTGAGTTTCGTGTATATCCAAAACCCTTTGCAACCGTGTGTGTGTGTGTATATATATATATATATATATATATATATATATATATATATATATATATATATATATATATATATATATATATATATGGCCGTATACATATATATTATATATATATTAATTAAAATTTTAATATATTATATAATATATATTTTAATAATTATCTTTATTATTTAAACCTTATATAATTATCTCTATAATTATATATCTATTAAATAATATTTATCTTTTATATATTATCTAATAATATATAAATGACTAGATAATTATCTATAATTATCTATTATTTTATTGTTTATAATTATCCAATTCAATTATCTAATAATAGATGATAATTCTAATTCAGATAAATCAATCTTTTATTTAATATCCAATAATAAATAAAAGACTAGATAATTATTTAATTATCATCCAATGACAATTAAATCGCTACAATATCCAATATTGCACTTATAGTCCCTGTACATTTGAGATATAATTAATCATCCATTAATTTAATCTCAACGATCATTTCGTGTCATAAACAATATCCAATATTATTGATTCAATAGTTTAATTGCATCTGCTCAGTTGTGCTCATCGGTGTGACCCTCAAGTGTTTTATGAAATCAGCCATGATGCAGTAGTAGGCGCAGGCGTAGGCGCAGGCCTGCGCCCCCCACTGCGCCTGTCTGTAAAATCCGTGTTTTTGTGAATTAATTTCTTCTGTCGTGTACGTGGTCTGGGCGCAGGGCTGCGCCCCTCTCTGCGCCTGGCTCTGAATTTTTGTCCTTTTTACGCCATTTTAGACCGGATTTTGTTTACCTGCACAATCACAGAATTTATTCAATAGTAGCACATTCTATGACACTTTCTTACTAAAAACAACTCTTTTGCGTTTAATAAATATGATAAATTATAACCCTATCAAACTTCCCCAACTTAATCCTTGATCGTCCCGAGCAAGCAACGAAAATCAGAGTTTTAAAACATCGGGTTTATCAAGCGTAGAAGACATAATTAACTTATTTAATCAAACACTAGCCTTCATAGCGTAATAAAATTCAAGGACACGAACAGAATTTATTTCAGATATATCGTGATGTTTTTCAGAATGGTTGCTCAAAAATTCCTCACCACTATTATCTTTTTAGCTCAAGGTTATAGAATTGAATTCACGTGGGTCACTGGACCATCTTTTTTCCTCGATGCATGAGTATAAATACTGGTTTTTCTTTTCTTTTCGTTCTAATCTTTCTTCATGCAATGTTTCTATTTTTTCGTTCAAGTTTACCATGACTTTCTAGATGATCCGTGTAGCAGGATTTGGGTCAGCCACTCCCAGACCAGTTGGCCTTAGGGGACTAGGCATGATGGTACCCTTCAGACTTAATTTCCCGAATCAACTAGGCCACACTTGAATTGAGGCTTTATTCGTGTTCGCTTCCTCCCCATTATTGCATGAATAAATAGCGGCTATTGGAATCCTTGTTAATTACCCCTCGCTACAACCTAATATATCCTACTTCAACTCGGTTCGCTTCCTTGGTTTTAAACATCTGTGACTCTTTGTGTTATATTTAAGCTCATATAATTACGTCTTTTTGCTTGAAACCGACCTAACTAACATCATCATATTTAAGTTGCAAGCTCAACAATAAAAGTTTATTGGGTTAATTGATCGGATCTTTTTACGGCTCGCTTTTCACATAATCTTCTTAAAAGAAACACATTTATTCAGTCAACGTAATGCATGCAAAAACAAACACTAATAAAAATAATAATAAAGCATAAAAACAGTAATTCATCCTACTTAAAGAGAGGAACGGAAGAACCTGACTACTGCGGTGGTGGTGACGGTCCGAAGATACCAGCAAAGAATTCCCCGAAGGGGTTTCGGTCTTCTTGCATAAGAGGTGCAAGTGGGTATGTGTTTGCAGGGTGCACCACGCTCTCTCCTCGTGTCGTGGTGGGGACTCGACCATAGGCTGGGAAGTATTGAGGAGTTCGATCCTCAACGTTCAGCCTTTCGAAATTCTACCATTGATAGTCCTCGTATGGCTGATGTGGTAACCCGGCATTGTAATTCATGTGATCTCTCACTGCATCGGTGTACACCCAGTGCTGCTGGTTGTAATAGGCGTTCTGAAAGGATGACGCGCGCACACCGGTGTAGATTTCATCAATTCGGCTAGTTTGGGTTTCCAACTCATGCTGAAACTCATCCATCCTTCCAACCACGTCCTCTTGAAAAGTAGCCAACCGCAAGTTCATCGCGTCCAACCGCGCAATGACCTGGGACATATCATTAGCTCCCCCCACTGCATGTATTCTTTCAGCTTGATGTTGATGGTAAGCCTCTGCCTCTTCTACATCATATAGCTCTCGATGCGTCTTTCCCGTGTCTGAGTCAAAGATCTCAAATCCCTGATCCGTCTGGCGCAGAGTGATGCTTTGTATCATAGCCGCTGTAATGACGGCGCCAGAGACTCCCCTCGGAACAGATATGGGGGAAATTGCTGCTTGAGCCCTCAGAAATTCTGATATACTCCATCCGTGAGGGATTATTTTCCTCTCCCTCGTGTCGTACATCGACCACAAGTCGTTCATCAAAATCCAGGCAAAAGAAAGGCTCGACTCTCCTGTCATCAGTGCATAAGGAATAGTTACCTCCTTGTGCCGAATTTTTGTCAGATCACTGTCTCTTGGCAGCACGTTGTTGGTAACAATCTTGTGTAATACCTTCGCCATGGGGCTAAGGTCACGCCTAGCGTATGCCGTATATCCGGCCGCAGCATTGTAATCGATCTTCAGTATTTTAGCCAACTGCGTAGTCCATTCACCCTCCCAAGTTCTATCGGTGAATGCTAGTTGTGCGTCTGTTTTGTACTCATAGTTGAAATTTCGTGCTCCGTCTTCTCCAATACCAATGTCAACCCCGAAAACTTCTCGTAACGCTTGCGCGTTCATCGGAAATTCATGCCCATTTACGCGACCTATTAATGTGAAGTCGCCTCTGAATCGTCCTTCTTCGCGCCTCAATGTAGACATCTACTCCACAACCTCGTCATGATATATGTGCTCCCCTCCTAAATCCAATACTGCCTCCCATCCTAACCGGTCGAAGCATCTCACTACCCCATAATTCTCGAACTCGTCTTTCTTTACTCTCTTTTCGACCAAGACCTTGCCTGAGAATTTCTTTGTCATAAACAACTGTTGTCGAATATTGGCCGGATGCTGTGATAGATTAAAGTCCGGGTTCCATTCTACCCTTGGTTGGGTAGAGGAACTGGCGCCTTCTCCCACTCGTTGTCTAGTCCGGCGAGACATCTGCAATTACGACGACTTAAGTATATATATAATTATACAATTCTCAATGCGTTCTATTTTCACAACAACGAACCATGACTGATAGTTTGTGCAATCATCATATCATATGTAACACAAGGATGCATAATTTATTCATATCAATTTAACCACTTTGTCACATTTAATAAATCAAGCAAATTGCACAAAACAACAACAAACTTGTCGGAATTTGACTAGCATGCCTTTTTTCTTAATCGTGCCCATAATTTCACTTAATACTCTATTCTATACTACGAAAGCACTTAGAATTATCGTGTATAAGTGGTCGTGCAAAAAGTCAATCTAAAAGTCAAAATTCAACTTCAAACTCCATTAAAGCTTAATTGTTCAAGAATGGTGGAGTTTTTGTACCTTGCTTTTGACGAGTAATGAAAGAGAAGTTGAATCTAAATTGGTAGTGGATGATTCCTAGCTTGACTTCACCTTCCCCAACTTGAGTTGCAAACTCAAGTTCCTTGCTACTTCTTGCGTAATGTCAATCACTAGCTTGATTCTTAGTGATTTTTGTGGGCAAAAATGAGTTTTTTAGGTGAGAATATGTGAAGAAGGTGAAGGAACCGTAAGGGGGGCGCAAGGGGTGCTCTTGTAGGGTTTGCAAAAAAATTTTCTATTTAAAATGAAGAAAATCGGGCAGGCGCACCCCTGGGCGCAGGCCTGCGCCGGCGGCTGCGCTTGGGGGGCCTGTTCGGTTCAAAAAATTTTCATTTTTCCAGTTGGTCGGGTGCATGCTTGGTTTGATAGTTTACGTGTTTTCGATAAAAAAAAGTATGGTTTACAAGCATTTATCCTACACTTCTTAACACATTTATGTGTTTCCCCTTCCCCAACTTTAAAGATTGTGTCGTCCCCGACACTACGGAGGCTGAAAATAGTTATATGAGCAGAGTAATATGTATGTAGCAGAGATAGTGCAAGTCAAATGTTTACTAAGAATAGTATGCAAGTGTTACAAAATCTAAAAAGTTTAAGGTGCCAACACGAACACCAAGCACATATTTGTTATGGCCTAGGGCCATTTACACAACCGACTACCAATTGTTTAAAAGTTCAAGGACCATAGTATTTTAGAGAGGATTGCATGGAATCAGGGAATCAGTATTCATCAGGAGACGTCAGATGAGATGTGTGGGTGGAGACAGTGTGGGAACTGCGGCGGCCGACAGCCCGTTCGAGCTCCTCTACCCTCGATTGGAGGCTAGCGAGCCAACGGGAGTGAGCTCCCACCGAGATTCCGTGAACATTGACATCGTGTTTTAGCTTGTCAACCTCCAAGAGGACTGCTCTGTTTGCTGCCAGTAGTCCCTCCACCGCATTCTTGATGGCGGTAAGTCGTGCTTCCAAGACATCGTTATCCGACAAGTGTGCTTGTGATGAACCGCCCTTCTCAAACTTCACCTCATCTTTCGCAAACTTTACCTCATCTTTCTCAAACTTAAGCTCACCTATCCTTGCTTTACCTTTTTCTAAAGTTTGGTCATATCGATAAAAGGAGCGGCTTGCAGGGATGATTGAAACAGTACCGTGTGCGGGGTCCCTAATCAAAAAGGTGCCCGAAACTTGCTCAAATTGTAAGCCCGCCATGGTATGTCTTGTAAACCAAACATCATTGGGTCCTAATAGCCGTGGGCTCGCCCCTTCCGAGATGACTCCCATATTGATAAACAGTTCACTAAGCATACGACCGTAAGGTATTTCCATGTGTGGTTTCGCGAGGGTCGCCTCCCAGATAGTCTGCATCATGATATAAGCAAGAGAGATAGCCGGTTTACCCGTGATCAAAGCATGAATGAGTATGACCTCGCGGGTCCGAACAGCAGTGGTATTAGAGGATCTCGGCAGGATATTGAAGACAATAATCTTCCACAAGACTTTAGCCCAAGGGCGCAGATCACCCCGATAGTACTTGGAATAGACCCTAGCTTGTTCGATAGTAAGATTGAAAACCTCGGTTAGCTTCTTAGCCCATCCCTCTGAATGTCGCAACACCCCACTAGATAAATCTTGTTCCGTCCAAAATTCCCTTGCTACTGGGATCTCAGTATCAAAATCAAAATAATCACACAATTCCTTCCTAGAGACTACAACCTCTTTCCCATTGACACGTCCCCGCAATTCAATGTCATGTTCCACGGCCCCCTCTCTGCGAATCAAAGTGGTCATCCATTCATAGATTTCAGTTTCATGAACATACGGAGTCTCGATTTGCAAAGCCCCCGACCACCCAATGCGATCAAAACTCTCTATAATCCCAAAGTGTTTAAAATCCAATTCTTTCAGAGTCTTTTCTATGAAAAAGTGCGTGGGTGGTTCGGAAACCGGTGGTGAAGGTGGGGGTGAAGGATACTCGATATTGATCGGGATAGGTGTGTGCACACGCATTCGTGGAGTGCGGGTGATACATCGACGAGAGTTCCCTGTGAATTGTTGTGACATCTATGCACATATAGCAAAGAGAAACGGAATTTAGCACAATTAAATGCACACAATGGCACACAAGCATGATAATCTCGGTGGCGTCCAAAGGACCCGGTGAGAAATACATAAATGTCAAGTGCAAGTATTCCACAAATGTGCACTTAATTTAATGCAATGGCCATTCTCTATGAATTTGGTGCATGTGCATGAACAATGAGGGTAACGTAGCATGGCAAGAGTTGTTCATGTCGTGACGTGCATGATTATGAGCGACAAATGAGGCGATTAAAAGCACGAATCAAGAATTTGTAATGGAGTGACATGTTCAATCTAATTTTAGCATAGAGTAGTGCATCTAAACTGGAAATTATCATTTAATATGGAACTTCCAAACATATCACAGTGAGAAATTCATGAAAACCCTATATTTATAAATTAACTAGAAAGACATGAAATGTGTATATTCTAGCAGGTTGCACACTACTAATGACAAAGAAAACCTCTGAAACATGTTCATCTTCAATATCTTGAAATTAGGGTATAAACTTGGTATGAACTAAAGTAGTAAGTCTTGCTTGAATGGTAGCATAATAGCAGAATATACACTTACATTGATGAGTATGATGAAGGAGATGAGTGATCTAGCCAAGAATGCACGTTCGTTGAAGATTGGAGAGCAAAAAGGAAGCTAAAATTCGGAGTACTTGGAGAGAAAATGAAAGAAATGGGGTGAAAAAGGGTTAAAAACCGCTGGAATGCATCGAGGCGCAGAGGCAGGCGCACCCCTGCGCTGGCCGGTGCGCTTGGGGCGCAGCGCGGGGCGCAGGCCTGCGCTGGCCGGTGCGCTGCTCTGCTGCCAGGTGATTTTTGTGTGTGCTGTTTGTAGTGTTTGGTCCCCCCAAAAACTAACGAATTGTCGTACAATGTACCAAATTTTATCCTCTATTTGTCCCAATTTTCGTCTCCCTTCGGCTCGGGATTTGTATCTTCTTGATGAATAAATTTTTCCCCAACTTAGTTCAATATAGGATGAACTATTATTTGACTAACTAACTTAAAAGAGCACAAACTAAGGCATAATAAAAATTTAGTCTGCATAAATTAAAGACACTTTCGTGGTGAAAACGATTGCACTTAGCATGTGCAACAAGCCTTTAAACCCCTCGGTAGCCCGAGTGGACGAGTTATAGTCTCGTGAGGGTTTCTCTGGAACACACCCACAAAGTTCACTGGATTGCCTTCCAGAAAGCGCTAAGTTTAATGTCTTCAGCCAGACATTTTGGAACTCTTTAGTATTTAAGTGATATCTTCTAAGACCATTGTCTCAGATGATATAATTTCATTATCAGCCCATTGTACAAATAATTTTAATCTGTGTCCGTTCACTTTAAACGGTTCACCGCCTTTTTGATCTATTATTTCAACCGCACCGTAGGAGTAGACGTTAGTTACTGTGTATGAGCCTGTCCACTTACTTTTTAATTTGCCTGGGAAGAGCCGCAGGCGTGCGTTAAATAGCCAAACTTTGTCACCTTTATTAAACACCTTCCGTTTAATTATTCGATCGTGAAAAGCTGTAAGGTCTACCGACTGCAAGATCTATCTAGACGCGGATCCGTTAACGAGTGCGGAATCCTCGTTGACGGTTAGACGGACAACTCTCAACCAACGGAAACACGGAGACTATTAGACGCTGAACGAACGACACACGAACGATCCTACGTACTAATTCTCTCCGAAACGGGACTCACCTAGCTGATAAACTCGAGATCGCCTATTGCTTAATTCCTCACGAATTCTGCCAAAGGTCTGCTAATCATTCGAGTCTATCCCTAATTATAGACCCTGATTCGAGTCTGTTGTGGGCCAACCTCGAATCTGGCCTAAGGCCCTATTCGAATCTGTCCATCTGACAGATTCGAATCTAACCTATATTCGAATCTATGGATACATTCGAATCTATCACAGATTCGAATGCCTTCCTTAACCTATTCGAATCTAGCCAATACACTTAAACACTTAAGTGATGAAACTTATAATATTACCTTATGATTGATTTTATCTTTGAGTTTTATGTTTGAACTTCTTGTAATACGTTACATCAAGTTCAAACATACAAACACTGATAAACATCAATCATATATAATATATATATACCAAACATATGCAAAATCACAATGTAAGACAACTTAGACTGCTATCGTCACACGGGATGTACCAACAGACTCCCCCTTGACGATAGCTTCTAATAATTCACACATTTGATTTAAGAATATGGTTTATTATTGATTCAAAACACTACCAGCATACAGACCTTTTTCAACACATACCTTGACCACATTTTCATACTTACTCGCTTCAGCATCCATATGTGCGTCACTGGAAATTTTACAGTTATACAAGATCTGCAGGTCTTCTTTAGATAAGTTTACCAGGTGAAGCGGGTCATAGACTCTAAGAATAACTTTTTCTTCTAAGTCTTCCATAACTGCTTCCCCAGATTCCGTATCAGCATACCACCACTTCAGATTCTTCAGAATGTTTTGTGGCATTGGCTTGAGAGGTACCTTCCTAAGACATCTGGCTGGCTTATAATGAATCCTCATCCAAGGTCGACCAGTTAGAGGGTCGATACGTGATGGATCCTCTACTCTTTTCCCAACTCTTGGACTCAGGCGCTCAAATTTCCTCGATCTTCCCTCCTTTCTTATGATTCTTGCGATAACGTCCGCATAGGGATCATTGCCAATGTTTATCAGATCTTTCCATGCTAAATCTGCAATTTCAATCTTTGGCAGGGAGTTGAACGCCTTTAAGGTTCGCCTCATGTACTGAAGCCCGTCTTTTCTCTTTATTATGAATAGCTGCAGTTCTCTGTCAAAGAACCAGCTTAAAATTCGCTCAGACAGCTTCCCCGTACCTGGCACTCTCATTGTCCTTTTAATTGCAGCTTCCTTCTCTTCAGCCCTGAACCATAGCTTTCGTTTTTCTTCATTGGTTAGCTCTCTTGCAGGTTCCTCTGTCGATGGCTGAGGATTTAAAGCAACATTCACTATATCTGCATCGACAATGTTATGTCCATCAATCATATAAGTATCAGTGATAGGATTCTGCTGCACTATTATCTCGTCAACTTCATCATCCTCATCAGCAAGTACTTCATCATCTGATCGCCAGTCGACTATCTCCTCTGGCGCAAACTCCCCTTCTTCAAGCTCTTCATTTTCGTTATCAAAGCCTACATCCAGTGGATCATCATCAAGATCCATGAGCGCGTCAATCATCTCACTGATCTCAAAGTCTGTAGGCTCCTTAGATGAACTCGCTTCACCCCTCTGTCCTTCGCCTTGACTAGGCTCCCCCTGAATTTGAGTAACTTGAGCTGCAGGAAAATCTACAGACTCAATCTCTTTATTTGCACTGGGATCATTGCCTTCATCATCGTCTTCTCGCTGTACTTCCTGATCTTTACAACTCGTCTCCCCCTGAGTTTGTAGATTTTTCATAAGCTGCTCTAGGAGGGACCGCATTGCTCGGATCTCAGATGATTGATCAGCAACAAATGATTTAATTTCCGTGTTCTCGTTTCTAACACTTTCAACAATCGTTCTCAGTTCGGCATTCTCCTTATCAAGATTAGAGTTATGCTCTTGGAGTTCACCGACTGCTTTTGTGAGAGATATGATTTGAATGTTCTGAAAGTCGACACGGCTTTTGAGTTCCATGATTCGTTGATTTTCTGTATAGGCGTCTGATGTAGAAGGGATGGACTGAATGGGAGCAGGATTGAATGGATGGGGAATGTAGGGTTCATGTTGCTGAGGTGGAGGTGATGGTGGAGCTGTATCTTGGGGTTGGGTCTGGGTTTGAGGCGGAGGTTGTGCATCGGACTGTGATGAAGTCCCCTGCATAAACCTGTGCCGTTTGGCCCGTTGCCTTATTACCAACTGAGGAGTCTCATCTTCTTCAAAATCTGACTCCTCCAATTCTCTGGCCTCTCGCCTCCTCGAAGCACCTTCATTAATAATCAATCGTGAACCATAGGTTCCAATTTGAATATGAGGATCTGTCGACACTGATTCTGGAGCTTCAACTTCAATCTCCTCCATCTCTTCTGATTCTGTAGCAGATGATGACTCATCATTGCCAGTCTGCTCTGGCACATATTCGTCAACATCTCTGAAGACATCTTCTTCTCCCTCTGGAGGCTCAAGCAATTCACCCACTAACGCTGCAGCTATATCTTCATTTGCATGTGGACCTGCCTCCCAAATTTCATTTAACGTTTGGCACAATTGATCAGCTTCATTTGGGACAGATGACGGCCCGGCTTCCTGCATTTCTGGTTGCTGACTCGTAGAAGGTCTAGACTCCTGAGTCTTACTTGCAGTATCTCTTTGTCTTCGCCTTGGATCTCGGGGACGAACACGAGGCTGTTGTACTGGACGTTGCTGTTGTTGCTGTGGTTGGACATCAACTACCCCTGCCCAGTTGGCATTACTCGGGGCTTGAAATTCCCTATCCAGAATTGCACCAAATAGTGGACGTGCTTCCGGAACTGCTAACCTTCCTCGGTGTGAGGAACAGTCAGAATAGATACGCTTCTCCATAACATTGACGGTCAATGCATCATCAGATTGTGGCAACTCAGGCAAGAAGTGCCTTATCAACATCATTACAAACCTCGGATACAAAAGGAACCTTTCTCTCTCAGGAGCCGTGATTTGATGGATAAATTCCGAGAAAATCAGCTGCGAGAAACTAAACTTCTTATTGTATACCATCGCGATCATTGCTGATTGGATTTTTGATACTATATAATCAAAACCAGCTTTCTTAGGCGCAAAACAGATCATAAACACATGGACCAAGAAACGCCATTGTCCTATCAACCCGCTTTTCATATATGAAGATTTTGTAACGTCCAAGCTGTATCCCATTCTCAAAAAAGCTGCTTGCCTAATACTTAAAGGAAAGTCTGTAGGCCCGTCTTCTTGTTCTAGGGAACCCAACTGCAGCACTTGTCTCAAAATATCAGCGGAGAAAACCAAAGGTTGTCCGGCAATTCTAGTTCTTAACACTGTCGGGGTGACAGTGCAGTCCACCTGCAAGTGATCGTAAAATTGACGTACATAGGATATCACAATCGGAATGTTTTCATACAACACATAACTTATTCTAGATTCCGCCAGAAAATCTAAAACTTCTCGAAATCCCTGCGCCTCAGGGATGTTATGGGCAGGATTCAGTACCATATTGTGCTTGGGAACAAAAGCACGAAGCGCCATATCTGCACAATACATAAAATTGTTAGATAATTATTAAAAATCAATAAACTTGTTTAAATTCAAATTTGTTTTATCTTGTATTTGATTAAATACAAAATCTAACACAATTAAATTTCCACAAGTTTAATAAAATTTAAATTCAACAAAATAAATGAAGTACAGATTCGAGAGTAACAGATTCGAAGTGCCCATATTCGAATGTAATGGACAGATTCGAATATACCCTATTCGAGTCTGATGGACAGATTCGAATATCTGGTCATCTCGAATCTATTGATAGATTCGAGAAACCCATGATCAGATTCGAATGTCCATTATCAGATTCGAAAGGCCGACATCTCTTTTTTCAACAAAAATCCAAGATTTTAACCATTTTGAACTAGGTAAATCACATACTTTAGTTCAACTAAGTTCTAATCACTGATTTATGCCTTTAATTTGATATTTTATAGGTCCTAACTTAGTTATTTATGAATAACCCTATTTTGACCAATAAAACATCAAAATGTGATGTTTAAGCCCAAATTTGTGTATGAAACCACCAAAATCTTGTACAATCATGTTGCTTATACCTAGATTTGAAAGTAGAATCGACCACAAAAGCTTTAGAATCGACGAAATGTCGTTTAGTAGAAGTACAATAGACTCGAGAATAGATTCGAGATCGCCAGTGACAGATTCGAGAAATCAGATTCGAGAACAGTGAGAAGTAAATGCCTTCACTGTGGACCTTTATATACTAACTACCTTCGAGTCTATGTGTAGATTCGAGTCTACTGACAGATTCGAGAACTTCAAATTCGAGTCTGTCTTAGATTCGAAGCTACAAACACTTAGAAAAATTTCGGAAATTTTGAAATAATATCAACTTTTTCCAACTATTTTCTACTGTGTAGTGTAACCAGATAAACTATGCCAAATCTTTTACCCTAAGCTCAGATATTTCACGCATTGTATATTTTATCCAACTTTGAATGCACCCTCAGTAACTTTTGACCTTTTACCTAAGTAAAAACTAAACTATACTAAAATAAAATAAAATAAACTAAGGTAAAAATAAAGTAAAATAAAATAAAATAAAATTTTGACTAAAAAATTTAATCTAGACTTAAGTTATAAAAATAAATTTACAAGCTAAGCTAAATACCAAACAACATATTTTTGATGAGTATAGTCTAAGAAAGGTTCAATCAGATAGCGATGTCCGATACTAACTTTCAGTACTTAAACTTTCACACTTAGGAATTTTTTGAATTCCTTTGATTGTTTGTCGTGACATACCCACTTAGCCGATTGTTGGTATTTTACCCTGTTAAACACTCTACATTTCGGAATATCCCTTGGCCTTTTTATTTATCAGGAAATTATCTTACGTGACTCAGACATAGACATACTTTTATGATCAAGGCACACAGACAAAAATTCTAACTTGTTGGTATTTGCAAACTTTCTTTAAAAGACAAACATCGGACACAGGTCTGTATTCTCATACAACAAAGTGTCTTAGTTCGACTTAAGGTTTAACTTTAAAGTTAGCAGATAGCGGTGACAGGTCTGTACTGACGTACAACAAAGCGACATGTCTGCTAACCCGAATCTAAACAGAGACAACAGGTCTGTACTTACGTACAACAGAGTTGCATGTTTTCGACTCTCAGTTTTTCATGATATTTCTATTCTTTCCATTTTCAGACGTATTTGATGTTGCTATACATCCCCAGAAAGTTTGCATACCTCATTTAGACTCAATGTTTGTATGTCTTGTACATAAAAATTAAGACCGATTGGTCATACATCTAAGCTAGTGACACGTTTGACTTTTTCTAGAATATTTTATTAGCCTTGAGATTCCCTATATGTATTGTGCCTACCAACACATCAAACGAAATAAAGTATAACACTTAGGATTTAGTTGCATTATGTGTGAAAGCCTAAACACTTAGAGTCTGTAACGACGGTGCTAATTTTTGTCACTTTGAACCTATGTATCTAAGACTTAACTCCTTTTCTGATATTCTCCTTTTTTTTTTTTTGTATTTTTGTAATTTTCTCTCTTTTTTCTTTTGTTTTTCATAGCAAAACGCATTAAACTAAGCTAATCTACTGACTTACTAAAAATAGAAACTTACTAAAAATAGAAACTTTCCTAAATTAGAAACTTTCCTAAATTAGCAGACTACAGTAAAAAGAAAGAAATATAACAACTATAAAAGGAAATAAAATACTACTAAGGTCAATTTACTCTGGGTTGCGCATTCCATTAAGTTGAATTAAATACTCAAATCGTGACTTATCAAACGCTTTGGTAAATAAATCAGCATTATTATCTTCAGTCGCCACCTTTACCAGTTTGATTAAATTCTTTTCAGCACAATCACGAATAAAATGATGCCTTAAGTCTATGTGCTTTGTTTTACTGTGTTTAACTAGATTATTTGTTATCGCAATAGTAGATTGATTGTCTATCCTAATTGGAGTTTGAGTGTAAGCCAAACCGTAATCCCGCAATTGTTGTTGTATCCACAGAACCTGTGAACAGCAACTACCAGCAGCTACATACTCGGCCTCGCACGTTGACACGGCTACCGATGTTTGTTTCTTGCATTGCCAGGATACCAGTCTCCCTCCGAGGAACTGACAACCTCCAGTCGTTGATTTGCGCGTCAAGCTGCATCCTCCGTAGTCTGAATCCGTGAAGGCCTCCAACTCTAGATCTCCCTCCGCGTGATACCAAAGTCCCAGCTTCGGTTTCGACTTGAGGTATCGTAAAATCCGCTTCACAGCTTTCATATGCATCTCCTTCGGATTCGCTTGAAACCTAGCACAAATACACACAGCAAACATTATGTCAGGTCTTGAAGCAGTTAAATACATAAGTGACCCAATCATGGCCCGATATAAAGTCGGATCCACATCGGAATCACTTTCAGTACCCGGCCCGAGATTGTGATTCACTTGAATCGGCGTGCTAAAATGGGCAGTCAACTTTGTTCCTTCCATCCCAAACCGTTCCAATATGTCATAGACATACTTGGTCTGATGGATAAACATGCCTTCCTTCTTCTGGTCAACTTGTAACCCCAAAAAGAAATTCAACTCCCCCATAGCACTCATCTCGAACTAAGACTTCATAACCTTCTCGAAATCTTTGCACATCTGTTCGTCTGATGATCCAAAAATGATATCATCTACGTACACTTGTACCAAGATAAAATGATCTCCCTTTCTCTTCACAAAAAGAGTACTATCTATCCTACCCCTCTCAAAGCCATTTTCTAAAAGATGGTTGGATAGAGTCTCATACCATGCCCTAGGTGCCTGATGTAATCCATAAAGAGCCTTATCTAAGCGATATACTCTATCAGGATATTTAGGATCTGTAAACCCGGGCGGTTGTTCTACATACACCAACTCCTTCACTTTCCCATACAGGAAAGCACTATTAACATCTAACTGATATACCTTAAATCCCTTGAAGGAGGCAAAAGCTAAAAACAACCTAATTGCTTCTAACCTTGCTACTGGTGCAAACACTTCGTTGTAATCGATTCCCTCCTCTTGGTTGAAACCCTTTACAACTAATCTTGCCTTGTTGCGCGTGACTATACCCCGATCGTCTCTTTTGCACTTAAAAACCCATTTGGTTCCTATTGCAATCTCCCCTCGAGGTAACGGAACTAACTCCCACACTTCTAGTTTCCAAAATTGTGAAAGTTCTTCCTGCATCGCTTCAACCCAGGAGTTGTCCTTAAGTGCCATTTGCACATTTTTTGGGCTCTACTTGCGATATGAAACATGAATATAGACATGTGTGATATGCCTCGGAGTCGTTTATCATCGACAACAACACAGTGTTGTTATTTACACTACTCCGAGTCCTCACACCCTCGTTAGGATTTCCTATGATGCTATCTATAGGATGGTTCTTGTTAATCCTAGAGGTCTCTATTTCGTCTACCCTTAGATTATCTCCTAAGTTGGATCCTATTTCACCTAAAGAGGGAACAGGCTCAGCTTCCACATTCTCTTCCTCACGGACGTTTTCCTCAGAGGCAGAACTTGATGCTTGAGTCTGATTCTCAGTGTTAGGTTCTTCTGGATTAGCAACTTCTGGAGACCCATCTACAGTCGCAGTAGGCTCGGACGTAGATTCAAACGTGGTCCTTGGAAAAATATGGCCATCGTCATTTAGGTGCAACGTCGCCATGTCTTTATCGATTGTACCTGCAGTATCATCCAAAGGAATGTTAAATGACTCAAATAACTTATCATAGTCAAAAATCCATTCCGGACCAGTTTGGGTTCATGTGTATAACTTGTGACTTCAATATTATACACAATCTCCACAGTACCACTCTTTTTGTTAAAAACCCGTTTGTTTGGTGAGTTTGGCACATAACCTAGGAAATATCCTTCGTCAGCCTTTTCACCAAACTTCGGTTGATGTTTTGTTCTTAAAAGTGTGCATGGTACTCCAAACGGTTCGAATCCAGTTAAGTTAGGTGGCCGTTTATTCAAAATTTCATAACATGTTTTGTTCAATGATTTGACTGTAAGGGCTCTATTTAAAATATGGCACGCGGTATTCACTGCCTCCCCCCAAAACATGGTAGGAAGCTTTGAATCCGAAAGCATGGTCCTTGCAGCCTCAATCAAAGTTCTGTTTTTACGTTCGGCCACCCCATTCTGTTGAGGTTCATATGGTGCACTGAATTGATGCACGATGCCCTTTGATAGGCAATATACACCAATTACAGAGTTTTTAAATTCAGTCCCATTATCACTACGTATATTTTTAACCCTTGTTCCATAGGAATTCTCCACTTGGTCTAAGAACCCGATGAGCTTTGTAGTCGTCTCGTCCTTCGTACCTAAAAAGAAAACCCATGAAAACCGTGAGTAATCGTCAGTGATAACTAAGCAAAACCAACTACCTCCTATACTCCTTTTGTTGATAGGGCCAAAAAGGTCCATATGCAACAAATCGAATGTCGAGGTTATGGAGTTCAGCTTCTTGGACTTGTGTGTCTTTTTATGTTGCTTGCCCTTCATGCACG